>OZ023333.1:39366106-39966106 GCA_964007535.1 Brachyptera risi | reverse complement strand
TCACTGTGATGGGAATTGAACCCACCACACCTAGCTGGTTGCCCATACTAATGCTGTTGCCCTATAGTGACCTATAAGGTCCTTGTGATGGGAATTGAACCCACCACCCCTGACCTAGCTGGTTTCCTATACTATTTGCTGTTGCCCTATAGTGACCTATAAGGTTCACTGTGATGGGAATTGAACCCACCACCCCTGACCTAGCTGGTTTCCAAACTATTTGCTGTTGCCCTATAGTGACCTATGAGGTTCACTGTGATGGGAATTGAACCCACCACACCTAGCTGGTTTCCTATACTAATGCTGTTGCCCTATAGTGACCTATAAGGTTCACTGTGATGGGAATTGAACCCACCACACCTAGCTGGTTTCTTATACTAATGCTGTTGCCCTATAGTGAACTATAAGGTTCACTGTGATGGGAATCGAACCCACCACACCTAGCTGGTTTCTTATACTAATGCTGTTGCCCTATAGTGACCTATAAGGTTCACTGTGATGGGAATTGAACCCACCACACCTAGCCGGTTTCCTATACTATTCGCTGTTGCCCTATAGTGACCTATAAGGTTCACTGTGATGGGAATTGAACCCACCACCCCTGACCTAGCTGGTTTCCTATACTATTTGCTGTTGCCCTATAGTGACCTATAAGGTTCACCGTGATGGGAATTGAACCCACCACACCTAGCTGGTTTCCTATACTAATGCTGTTGCCCTATAGTGACCCATAAGGTTCACTGTGATGGGAATTGAACCCACCCCCCCTGACCTAGCTGGTTTCCTATACTAATGCTGTTGCCCTATAGTGACCTATAAGGTTCACTGTGATGGGAATTGAACCCACCCCCCCTGACCTAGCTGGTTTCCTATACTAATGCTGTTGCCCTATAGTGACCTATAAGGTTCACTGTGATGGGAATTGAACCCACCACACCTAGCCGGTTTCCTATACTATTCGCTGTTGCCCTATAGTGACCTATAAGGTTCACTGTGATGGGAATTGAACCCACCACCCCTGACCTAGCTGGTTTCCTATACTAATGCTGTTGCCCTATAGTGACCTATAAGGTTCACTGTGATGGGAATTGAACCCACCACTCCTAGCCGGTTTCCTATACTATTCGCTGTTGCCCTATAGTGACCTATAAGGTTCACTGTGATGGGAATTGAACCCACCACACCTAGCTGGTTTCCTATACTAATGCTGTTGCCCTATAGTGACCTATAAGGTTCACTGTGATGGGAATTGAACCCACCCCCCCTGACCTAGCTGGTTTCCTATACTATTCGCTGTTGCCCTATAGTGACCTATAAGGTTCACTGTGATGGGAATTGAACCCACCACCCCTGACCTAGCTGGTTTCCTATACTATATCCTGTTGCCCTATAGTGACCTATAAGGTTCACCGTGATGGGAATTGAACCCACCACACCTAGCTGGTTTCCTATACTAATGCTGTTGCCCTATAGTGACCCATAAGGTTCACTGTGATGGGAATTGAACCCACCCCCCCTGTCCTAGCTGGTTTCCTATACTAATGCTGTTGCCCTATAGTGACCTATAAGGTTCACTGTGATGGGAATTGAACCCACCACCCCTGACCTAGCTGGTTTCCTATACTAATGCTGTTGCCCTATAGTGACCTATAAGGTTCACTGTGATGGGAATTGAACCCACCACTCCTAGCCGGTTTCCTATACTATTCGCTGTTGCCCTATAGTGACCTATAAGGTTCACTGTGATGGGAATTGAACCCACCACACCTAGCTGGTTTCCTATACTAATGCTGTTGCCCTATAGTGACCTATAAGGTTCACTGTGATGGGAATTGAACCCACCACACCTAGCTGGTTTCCTATACTAATGCTGTTGCCCTATAGTGACCTATAAGGTTCACTGTGATGGGAATTGAACCCACCACCCCTGACCTAGCTGGTTTCCTATACTAATGCTGTTGCCCTATAGTGACCTATAAGGTTCACTGTGATGGGAATTGAACCCACCACTCCTAGCCGGTTTCCTATACTATTCGCTGTTGCCCTATAGTGACCTATAAGGTTCACTGTGATGGGAATTGAACCCACCACTCCTAGCTGGTTTCCTATACTAATGCTGTTGCCCTATAGAGACCTATAAGGTTCACTGTGATGGGAATTGAACCCACCACACCTAGCTGGTTTCCTACACTAATGCTGTTGCCCTATAGTGACCTATAAGGTTCACTGTGATGGGAATCGAACCCATAACACCTAGCTGGTTTCCTATACTAATGCTGTAGCCCTATAGTGACCTATAAGGTTCACTGTGATGGGAATCGAACCCATAACACCTAGCCGGTTTCCTATACTAATGCTGTTGCCCTATGGTGACCTATAAGGTTCACTGTGATGGGAATTGAACCCACCACACCACACTTCTGCGATCAGTTATCTGACCTCTATTCCCGGATCTAAGAAATATCCTGAAGGAATATTCTCAATAAGTGAAGCGATCTATATCCGGATCTAAGATATATCCTGAAGGGATATTCTCAATAAGGTAAACCATCTTTAAATCAGTTGGTTCTACCTTAAGATTTCCGCAGCTTGAGGGTTACAGGGAACATGCACATGTGGGATAAAACCTATCGTGGAGCTGAAAGAGGGAAAGGAGGAGGGAAATTAATCAAAGCTGCGGAAATATCTAGTTTTGTGCATTGTTGTGTTAATAACATCGAGTCAATAATTGTTCCCACCTATCAACAGTCCGGCGGGCTGGGGCGGACTGAGGGTCCAGGTGCCAGACGTGTTGAACATTTATTCCGTTGCCCGGGCAACCCTACGACATACACTCCCGACTCGATGCCAACAAAGCACAAATACATGTAGTAGAGTGTAACACATCACCATACGGCAACACCGCAAACACCATATGAAGAACAGCGACTCGGAACTGCCAACACCACGGGGTACAGCGGCTCGGAACTGCCAACACCACGAGGTACAGCGACTCGGAACTGCCAACATGACGAGGTGCAGCGACTTGGAACTGCCAACACGACGAGGTGCAGCGACTCGGAACTGCCAACACCACGAGGTACAGCGACTCGGAACTGCCAACACCACGGGGTACAGCGGCTCGGAACTGCCAACACCACGAGGTACAGCGGCTCGGAACTGCCAACATGACGAGGTGCAGCGACTTGGAACTGCCAACACGACGAGGTGCAGCGACTCGGAACTGCCAACACCACGAGGTACAGCGACTCGGAACTGCCAACATGACGAGGTACAGCGACTCGGAACTGCCAACACGACGAGGTGCAGCGACTCGGAACTGCCAACACCACGAGGTACAGCGACTCGGAACTGCCAACATGACGAGGTGCAGCTACGAACAGCATTGTTGTCAGCTCCATCAGTTTCCCGGCACGTGTTGGTACAAGCACCCTCACAGGTTTCGGCACGAGGTTGACTGCTGAGCAAAATAACAACATCATCAGTTTTATTTACAATCACTTCAACAGTTTTAATTTGGACGGCAGTCGATGGCAACACACTGAACAGTCATTCAGAAGGCCAGGGTTTGATTCCTGCTAAGCTTAATTATCCTGACAGGGTTTTCCCTGGTTTCCATCTGTCGTTCAGGTCAATACTGGATGTTTCGTCAACAACAGGCTGTGACCGACTCCTTCCCACTATCCCACATAAAGAAAGTATCTTCCGCCACCTCATCTCACCATCTCATACATCATCCACTGACACCCATAGATCCGTGTCATCTGTTCAGTGCGTAGTTGTACCCAATACGAATGGATCAAATCACAGTTTCAAAATTCGATTTGGAATAGATTTCAAAGATCTCGCAGCTGCAAACTATTTCAGATTCTCTAATCATCGTCCCAAATTAAAATGATCCATTTCCCAATGAGACGATATTCAACGAGTGAGAAAGTTGAAAAAACTGACATCATATAGTTGATAATTTCTGACAAAATATTCGTATTCTGTCCTACCATTTGGCTTGTGACAGCATACTCATTAGTCATTTGACAATACTGTGAGCTTCCCCTCTCGCACCATATAAGTAATATAATATTATATTGGGTTTTAACGACGCACTATACTGATGGCTTTCATCTATTGGCGTCGGTGGATGATATATGAGATGATGTGATGATGAGATGAAAGGTTATTTTATTAGGTGTTTTGGATAGTGGGAATGAGTCGGTCGTGGTCTGTTGTTAAGGAACCATCCTAGTACTGACCTGAACGACAGAGGGAAACCACGATGCACCCCTGTCAGGATGGTCAACCATGGCGGGAATCGAACCCCGGTCTCCCGAATGACAGTTCAGTGTGCTACCACTTGGCCACGCGTCTCGGTTTTGTGATGATAGGGGTGAATATAATATAATAGTGAATATAATAGAATAAACAGTTATAATGAAACAAATTGTATTAATTTAACGACATTCTTTACGTCGATAGTAATAACTAATGTAGTAGGTAGTAATATAGTAGCTAATATAGTAATACAGAACAGTGATAGTGATAAAACTAATAGAATCTGATCATTCTAATAATACCTAGATGAGAGACTTATTTGCTGGCTTAAACTATATGGACACTACAGTTATGTTATATGTTATAGTTACAGTTATATGATCCTCAAGAGAGATTGTTCTATGCTTATTACGTAACGTTGTACGTGTTGCTCCAATGAACTTCTGATCGCAACAACATGTTACTATAATGTTGGAGTTAGCTATACTTGTTCTCACCTGCATAATTCTCGCCTCACATCGGGTGGCGTTCAATTGAGACCGATGATCCACTCTTGGATTGGGACAGCGAGTAGAGGATTCCTTCTCAAGATTATCGATCCTCTGCTTCTCGGAGTAGAAACAGTGTGGATCCTCTGCACAAGGGACCGTGTATAGAGGCCCCAGGATGTGTGGAGGCCCCAGGATGTGTGAATGCCCCAGGATGTGTTGAGGCCCCAGGATGTGTGGAGGCCCCAGGATGTGTGAAGGCCCCAGGATGTGTGAAGGCCTCAGGGTGTGTGAAGGCCTCAGGGTGTGTGAAGGCCTCCGTTGTTCCAACACAAGAAGCACTGTCAAGAAAAATTGAAATCCTTTTTATTCATTTTGTTTCATTTGTCAGTTTCTTCTCAAATCGTCATCAATAATTCAATTCTTTAAGCGATGGGCAATATTCTCAAATCAGTATCATTTCATTTGATGTTGATTAAATTAATTACTATTTGTATTATTATTGTCATCATACTACAATACTGTAATACAACTACATCGCTACAATACTAGGAATGCAAGAGACATTGCCCACGAGTTCTGCCGCTAGAAGCTAACGTCAAACGGCGTCTTGCAGTCATGCAGACGATTATACAATCACCTACCAGCTGCAATAAAATCACTAGAGTTGACTCAATTCAAGATGGCTGTCAAGCATCACCTAATGGAGGAATGCCATTATAATATCGACGAATATTTGAACTCATAAATTGAACATAAAATATTTAATCTTTAGTTTTATAATTGTTGTATCTTGACCTGATTTATACAATGTATTTGCATCCTATGTAAATGGTGAACCAACAATAAACAATCATTATTAATTATCATTATTGTATTATTATAATATATTGTTTTTGTTATTATGATTATCATGTCTTGTTATGACTGTGTGAATATTTGATATCTGTAAATTTCTAATCATCTGCGTACTAAGAACTCTTCTAAGAAATATTTATATCATCTTTTATTATATTATCATTATTATTTTATTATTATAATAATAATTCATCATTAATAATGGTTAATTATTTAATGTTGAATAATATTGATGTTGTTCCTTACCCGAATAATTCTTCCGGTCGATGCCCCGTACTTCTGAACTGCCGACCCCGCGTGTTACAGTGGCTCGGAACTGCCAACTTGACTCCAATAAGATGAGCGAATACAGCATCGTGGCGAATCATATGTATCATCTCAAGTGTTGATACCTTGTCTGGCACTGTCACTGTCAAAAGAGGAAAAAATTACATTAAAATCTTTTTTATCCCAAGTTTATACCAATCACATTATCATTATAACTAAAGATCTATTGGCGTCGGTGAATGATTATTGAAATGGAGAGATGAAATAACTTCTTGTTTCAATAAGGCCCAGTATTACCAAGTCCAGTTAGTTTTTATCTGAGAATTGGTGAAAACAAATACCACAGGTTACCATGGTGATAATAAGTTCAAAAAAAGGCTAACTAGACTTGGTAATACCGGGCTCAAGTGATTTGGACAGTGCGGAAAGAAACCGGTCGTGGCCTCTCTTAGAAAAACCATCCCAACGTGCACTTTGACGCCAAAGCCACTATCAGGAGGGTCGACCAAGGCGGGAATCGAAGCCCTGTCTCCTGAATGACAGTTCAGTGTCTCCTGAAAGTTACACATTCTTCACACAAGCTCCGAGTTTATTACAGCGAGCGGAAACTAAGGGAACGGAAACAAATAGACATTTTTCGATCGTCAGTTTCAACTTTTCACTTTTCACATCTTGCTACGTTGAACTTCAGTGTAACTTTCTTATATATATCGGCCAACAAATCATCTTACTACTCCAAGGGGCCTATGAGATACGATTATATTATTACCTTGCCAGGATGTTGAGCTCAGATGCTGACGCGCTCCGAGAGGTGAGGGGCATATTGAGCCACCGTCCTTCTTCACAGGGGTTTTCCGGAGTTTTGCTTGGTAGTTTAGGCTAATGCCGGCACGGTCCCTGCTCCTCGCAGTGGAAATGGTGTGGATCCTCTGCATTAGTGTGGAAGAAACTACTGGAAGAAAGTGTGAAAGAGAGTGTAGATGACACTGAGGGTGGAAGAGAGAGGGGATGAATCTGTTCACCGTAAGGGTGGCAAGCTGGGCTGCCGCGATTAAGACAAGACCCGTGATCGCGAACTAAAAAACTCACAACTTACAATAAACTAACTTACTGCTAATATATATTCATGCTCTAATATAACCATTGATGCTATTTTAAGAAGACACGAGCAGCAAAGTTTCACAGAGATTTTTACTCCGGGTTGACGTTTGAAGCTACGTTCAAAATATTCGCCATCAATATTTCAAAAAACTGATCCAAGTTATTTCCAGAAGGTCAAAATGCACCAAATTCCTAATTGTTTGCTTACATAAAAATACAAGAAATAAATCTGCTTTCAACTCGACCAATCCCCTTCCCTCCCCTCTCCACCCGAAATGTACCCAACCTTAACTACCACATACCCTAAAGCCCACCCTCACCCAAACCTTATACCCAAAGCCCAACGAGCCCAGCCCTGACTTGACTGGAAGAGTTGAACACATGATTTAGACTTGAAGTTTACGCAGCAAACATGAATCTAGTCATTCAGAACCTAGTGTTTGGTCATAACTATGCGGGAGATATAAAATTGAATCATCACTTTTTCTAGTGATGTGAGGAGAATGTGAATAATACATTCTTCCTCGAAAACAGAATATTGAAAAATAATATCCAACCAGTTTTTGACTCTACTTTTTAATTTTACGTTAATGTTAGTGAACATTACCAAAGTGATATATATTCAGCAAGTTTTCTTGAAATAGCATTCTGTTTATGTTTCAAAGTACTTGTAAATCGAAATGTATCGATTTAATGTAGATCTTGAACAAGTCCTCAAGGATCGAGAAGTGACCCGCGAGTTACAATGGTTGCCGCCAGGAGCGCCGACACTCGGATGTTTCCATGGTGATGAGGACGCATCGCTGTGACGACAGCTGTTCCAGTAGTTGTGTTGCCATCTATCTGTAACAACAAAACAATTGCAAAACAAATTATAAAATTGTATTTAATAAAATCATGTTTCACGACTCACTGTGGGCCTACTGATGTCTAAGATCTATTGGCGTCGAATGAATGATTAATAAGATGATGGAATGATGAGATGGATGTTACTTGGGAAATGTGGAAGACAGTGGGAAGGAAGCTGTCGTGGCGTGTATTAAAAAAAAAAGAATGTAAAGATAGACGGTGGCGAGTATCGAATCAGGTTCGATATGCCCCTCACCTTCCGGAACACATGAAGCGATTGTGTCCCGATTCAATGGATTAGAAATGTCTGTAATCAGTTATTCAACAATGATCAACACGCATGGAATATTTGTATTACTCTATCTGGTATTCAGCAACTAAAAATCAGTGAAACCGTTTCTTTTCCTAATTTCCAATGAAAACTGCTTGCCTAGGAAATTATTTAATAAATGCGGCATTCCAACATGAACATAGCTCGGTTTTGCATGGAATCGTTTCCTACGTCATGACACGTTATACGGCAGGAGCGTTCCCCGGCTTGATCTCATTGGCCGTGACATTCGTTGTCAATAAGAAAAGGAGCTCACAAAAGCAGGTGTTCTAATTTAATCAACAGGTATTAATTCATGTTTAGAATTTTCAATGCCACTTTGAACTGATTATTATTTTTCAAACTTCTGCTGCCATTTCGTCGGTTGGAATAAATTTAAATAAAATAATTATAATTATGAAGATATAAATATAATGAAATTAATATAATAGGCCTAAAACAAATATAATGTGTTGTAACTATTATCAGGGATTATATCATTGGGTTTATTCAGGGCATTCAGATTATTCTGAAGATTTTATTTGAAAGATTATTCTAAATCATTTAATTTTATATATAAATTACAAGATTGAGTGTATTTTGTTAACAAAATCATCTGAACATCTGTGGTACTCACTGGATCCTTTTGAATGCACAGAATATCAAATCAATATCATATGCTATAAATTGAATATTTTTGGATGAAGTTGTGTAATAATAATAAAATAAAACAAACTCTTTCAATGTCAATTTTATATTTAAAATAATTAGTTTTATTTTATTTTAAATATAGAATTGAAAGAGTTTGTTTTATTTCATTATTATTGCACAACTTCATCCAAAAATATTCAATTTATAGCATATAATGAGTTGTGAAAGCTTAAAGTCAAACATATATATATATATATATATATATATATATATATATATATATATATATATATATATATATATATATATATATATATATATATAAATATATATATATATATATATATATATATATATATATATATATATTTATAAATATATATATATATATATATATATATATATATATATATATATATATATATATATATATATGTATATATATATATTTATATATATATATATTCAAGCATATAATTATTAATATAATTGAATATGTATATATATATATATATATATATATATATATATATATATATATATATATATATATATATATATATATATATATATATATATATATATATATATATATATATAGTTGATCAAATCAGCAATTCAAAGTACCAAGGCAATTAGCCTACTCTTCCCAATTTATCAAGGGTTGAGCATGAAATTGCATGAGGGCAAATACAAGTTATTATCCAGGTTGAATTGGAAATGGGGTAACGGGATAGTGTGAAATTATCTGGGTCTTCTATAGTCAAGTGAACCAGGGTCTATAAAAGTGTCAATAGGCCTACAATTACAATAGCAAGAAGTGTTAATATAGTAGATATAAATAATATATATAATAATTAAATGATTATAAATACTAGGAAAACGCTATATACGCGTTGTTAGACGAGCGGAAAGTAATAGTATGTCGACTTCATTGCCAAACTTTTGCCTAAATTCGCCAATTGGGTAACATTTTAGTTATAAATGGGTGAAAACGGCTTCGAGTGGTACCAATTTAGCACATTTCATGTTTTTTCTTCAAATGGCTGACCCGATCAAGCTGAGAATTTCTAGACATGTGTATCAAGATGTTATTCAACTTCACACAAAATTTCCATCTTTTTGAAAATAAAAATGTTTCAATTTTTTTCCGCCGTGTTATTCTAATGGGTATTTTTGAAATTTCTAAAATTCATAAAAAAAAAAGTTACCATCTGATAATGCCACAAACTATACAGATCGAAGTTAGATGAGGAACTATTATGAAAAAAAGTTTGAAGTTGATAGCTGTAGTCGTTTGACCTGTGGAGAACCGACAAAAAAAAAAAAAAAAAAAAAACATGAAAACGAACACAAATTTTCTAAAAAATAAAATAATTAAGTAATTAGGTAAAAAAAATTTAAATATGTATTCATAGCACTGTGCTCAAACTTGTAAACGTGAATGAATAAATAAATGAATGAATAGATGATTGGATGATTGAATGAACAAATAAAAAAATGAATTAATTAATAAATGCATAAGAAAATTAATCAATGGATGAATTAATCAATCAATTAATAAATAGATGAATGGTAAATTGATGAATGAAGAAAAGAATGGATAAATAGATAATTGAATGAATGAATAAATGAATTCATAAACATATGAATGGGCCAAGATGAATGAATATATAAATGGATCAATAAATGAATGAATGAATGTATGTGTATATATATATATATATATATATATATATGTATATATATATATATATATATATATATATATATATATATATATATATATATATATATATATATATATATATATGTAAATTTAATCGAAAAGAAGTTTTAAAAATCTAATAAATATAAATTAAAAGCTGCCCCTTGACTCAGTAAGCTAAGGCACTGCTTTAGAATATAAGACACAAGTCTGGCATGAATTCGAGTAAGGCACGGGTTTCTGTAATATCATTCATCTATCACCAACTCATTCGAACCCCCAAATAAACCAGCTGTTGGTGGGGTCGTCAAGCGAACAATCGTCATCGAGCCAGTCTATTAACGTATGGATGTGATGGTGGAAGGGCCGGGATCAGGATAAAGCAGAGTTAGGTTGTCATAGAAACTTACCGAGATGAGCAATATAATCCTGGAGATGCTCAGTTGAAAGTATTCAATGTCGACACTGAATAAAATAATTGACACGGTTTAAAAAATACTGTAAAACGAAAGAAAAAAAAAAAAAAAAAAAAAAAAATTAATAAATTATTAAAAAATATTTAGTCCGTTAAATAAATAAAAGTCACTTTGTTAAATAACTAAAAACAATCACTCGATTGAATAATGAACAATCAATCAGTCTCACCACAACAAAATCCATTCGATTAAAATATAACACTTTCAAAATGGACGTACCACAACACAAACAAAAAAATCAAACGATGGCGCGAGATTTTTCAAGAAAAAATCCCCAAAATCGAACGTTTTCCGGGAGCTTCTGCCGTGGAGGTGTTGTCTCGTCAAAGGTCGGCCGAAGACTGATTTTCATTCCATTTCCGCCTCCAAACCTCAAACAAGACCTCCTGTGATTGGCTGAAAATTATGGAACTATATCGAATCGAACGCAGTGATATTGATCAACTTGATAAAAATGAAATAGATATGATAAATTCATTCGTCCATCAATGAAGCTTGTTTTACACTCAATTTCGAATTAAAAATTATTCCCAAAATTCTTTTTTTCATTTAGACTGCGAATTTAATGAACTTTATCTCAAAAAAGCGTTTTCTAATTAGTTTTTTACTTCAGGTATTTTTTGTCAAAGTTGGCTAGAATGAGCTGAAAAATAGACCGGAAATGACATATTTTACATCATTTTGAAGAAATTTATCCCCATCAAAATACTAATGACCAACCCCTAATCACAAATTAAAGCTAATTATTTCCATTCAGAAACAATATAATGATAGATGTTATAGTAATCACGATTTAGACAATTTAATTACCTTCAAATTGATGCTATCAAATCTTAATAGGCTTAACAAAAGGCTGAGATGTATTCGTTATAATATCAGATTACATGGCAAGAAAACGTCTGTCAAAAGCCGACACGGTACCAATAAGAATTTAATTAATTAACATGCGCCCATAGTTTCCCACATACAAGTATATTCAGATAGTCTCAGATAGTCGTAGATTGGTATTTATTCAGAGGTGCCATACAATTAGACCAGAAAAAACTACTGTCAAACATCTAATCCTACTACCTGTTGCTGGCAGTACGAATAGTCTCGGCTGTCGGTACAAGTCGCCGAATTAGACGCATATTCTGACATTACAATGCTACTTGTGGGCTTATTAATGCAAGATATTGCCTCTTAACAGCTCATCAAATTATAACTTGAACCATCCGATAGGCTTGTGTATAAATACAGCTGAAAATATCTCGCCTAGGCCTGTAAAATGTCCAGACTTGTGGGCCTACCGAGTTCTAGGCCTAGGCCTACTCGTATTCAGATCTGTCGTAAGGGCCTATTCTGCTTAGCCGGTAAGTTTGTATATTTCTATTAAATCAATATTTATAAGCTATTCACGTTTTCTTCCCACATATTCCCAGGGACTATTATACCTATATATCAAGCCCTAGGCCTATCCTTTACAGCTGTTATTCAACTCCAGGGCTGACCTAAGAATAGGCCTACCGGTTCTACATTGCCAAAATGCCAACGATTATAATCTATTCATAATTTTGTATATTTCTATGAAATCAATATTTATAAGCTATTCTCGTTTTCTTCCCACATATTCCCAGGGACTATTATATCTATATATCAAGCCCTAGGCCTATCCTGTACAGCTGGTATTTCAGTATAGGGCTGACCTAAGAATAGGCCTACCGGTTCTACATTGCCAAAATGCCAACGATTATAATCTATTCATAATTTTGTATATTTCTATGAAATCAATATTTATAAGCTATTCTCGTTTTCTTCCCACATATTCCCAGGGACTATTATATCTATATATCAAGCCCTAGGCCTATTCTGTACAGCTGGTATTTAACTCCAGGGCTGACCTATGAATAGGCCTATACCGGTCTTACATTGACAAAATGCCAACGTTCATAAGCTATTCATAATTTCTTTCTATGCATCTCTTAGTGAATAAACCTAATTAGAGATTAGTTATCTTCATCGTGGTCTAATGCATAAGTGGGTGGCATTTTAGTGCACTGGAATTACATTTCCAGAAAGTTGGAAAAATGGCGTTTTTATTCCTTATCTCAGATAACATATTGTGAAGCTGATTTGTGCAATCACAGATAATGGCTCGATTGTCTGTGGTTCGATTGTTGCTTAATTGCTCAACTACGTCATCAACAACTGGGTTATTTGGGGGTAGAAATGAGGGGATGTTGAACGAATGTTTGCAAAATCCGATGTCTCACGCTGGACTCGAACCCACACCCAATTCAACTACATTTTCCAAGTCTACGCCAATTGCCATTGAACCACATTGGCCTATAGACAGGCTGCTGATAAACCTAATTATCCAGTCAACAGACAAAGTTTCATATAGAGTAGAGTTGTTCATAATGTATACAAATGGTTCAACAGGTTCCAAGAAGATAACAAAGATGGGCCTAAATACATTTTAAAGAAAATACCGTTCATTTTTATCATGAAATAGTGTAAATGATTAGGGTATATGTACAACATGGAAGATATGTCATACTGTGAGCACATGTGACAGTAGCAACATGAGTACATTTAGCCCAACAGGCTGAAAGATTAATTTCATGTATAGATTATTGTTTAATTATATTGATTTCAGATTGTCTATAAAAGTACTTTAATTGTACTTCAAATTGCCTAGCTGTTGTGGGGAAGGGGTCATGTTCATAACAGGCAATCCTGCTGATATTGATGTGTGCTTCCATCTAGGACGACATGCTAGGACTGCTTGTAATCGCCTATTCAGGGAACAGCTGATTTTCCTAAAGACAACACAAGTTTGTCTGTGAAACTAAGTTTTCCCAGGATGTAAGTACATTCAAGTATGCATTGCTTGTATACAAGTGTGTAAATATTATTTGGTGAGACTAAAAGGTCTGAGATGTTATAAAAATAAAAATAATCAACAACTGATTTTCCTAAAGCTTGTCTCTGTAATCAAGTTTTCCCCAGTAAATGATACCGGTAGCTAATTGTAGGTATATTTAAGTATGCATTGCTTGTATCTAAGTATGTAAATATTCTTCAGTAAGACTGGAAAGTCTGGAGTCATTAGAAATCAAAATGTCAGCTGTTAATTAGAATAAAGGTTTGCACTGTCAATAATATTATTGTAGGCCTACCACAGCAGCTGTAGTGACTGCATAAGACATGTCAGAAATAAATAGGAAAATCTATAGATAAAGGAAATGATGTAAGAAAATGTATCTATTTTGAGAAACTATGAGATGGAGTACCTAAGACATTGCTAATGATCAGTATTAGGCATTAAGGTTCATAAGAAAAGCCAAGTAAAAGTATAAAGGGCCTATGTAAAGTAAAATAATCAACTAGATTAATTTCCTTGCTATAGTAAAGCCAGGCAAGCACACAAAAACATCTATTAATGAACGTATTTCTGGTTTACTGATAGTTTCATTCCATTAGAATCATCAGGCATTGAAACCATCATTAAAACTATCAGAAACTATCAGTCGATTGTATGTATAGATAAGTGACAGCTCTATAAGGAGTGAGTTACAGAAGGCTACTTTCGAGTGATGTCCCACATTGCATTGTTGTGATCATTGTACAACAATGAGTTGTGATATCCAATCACAACTGCAATATCAGCTCCTAGTTGCCTTGGAAACCTGACAAGCCCAAATCTCCTATATAGTAATAAACAAATGAGCTGTTTGGAACTGGCTTTTAAAACAGTAAATAGGCCTACACAGGCTTGCTGTCTTGTCATCCATGTTTAAGAGAACATTTTCTGTGCTCAAACGAAAACAATTAACACATCAGATGTTATTAAACTGTTGCTCATTAATAGCCAGTCTGTATTCATCAAACAATAGAATATGTTCAAGGTAGGCAACCCGCCTTGCACCCAGCTTGAACTCTCAAGTTGGTAATTTAGGTATTCAGTCAATTACGGCACCTCTATAGGAACTGAAGTCACCGTTGGGCGTGGGTTCGAGTCTCGCATGGGTCATGGTGTTTTGTAAACGTCTTATAATCACCTGATCATTCGTACCCCCAAATAAAACAGCTGTTGGTGGGGTCTTGATCTCATTTATACCCCCAAATAACCCAGCTGTTGGTGGGGTCGTTGAGCCAATTCGTACCCTCAAATGACCCAGCTGTTGGTGGGGTCGTTGAGCCAATTCGTACCCCCAAATAACCCAGCTGTTGGTGGGGTCGTTGACAAACAATAATCAGCATGTGTATATTCAGTTACATGTACAATGTTTGACTAGAGTTACAAATTCTTGTGAATTGAACATGAAATGTATACATAGCAAAACATGTGTGATTAGTTGAAGAGGGCAATTAGGAGCGGCTAACCCCACTGGCTTTCATTGACCAGGGTGATTTCTTACCAAACCTGGCACATTCCTGGCGCGGGACTCGAACCCACGCCCTCCACTCGACTCCAGTTCCTAAAGCAGTGCCTCAGTTCGCCTAGCCACGGCGGCCGTACAACATGCATAGGCCTGATAGCTATCAGAAGTATTATTCAATCTTTTATAATATTCAAAAGAAATTCAAAATAATGTATAAACGAAACAGGGGCCCTGAAGAGCGTATCGCGGAATAAAGTCGACTCGGTCACGTGACATGGGTTTGGGGGTACTTTTCAATGTAATGTGCATTGTTAGGGTTCAGACGAGGTTGTACATCCAAACCCATGTTACACAACCGAGTCGACTTCACCCGGCTCCTCTACCGTTGTAGCTCGCTCTACGGCTAGGCGGCAGTTGCCATGGCTACCGGGCCATGACTCACCGCGCGTCACATGGATGCAATCAGACCTTTCACTTGGAAGTAGAAGACTACGTTATTCCCAGATATACCGTGCGTGTGAAAGGAATTGTATTTCTGAAACTTCTCTTGGGCACGAATATTCTGGTTTGATGTTCAACCTTTCGTCAGTCACCACTCTCTTAACTTGACAGTTAAACTGGTCAAAAACTTATCTGGTTCTAATCGTCGGATGACAACATTTAGTTTATATTGTCATTATTTATTGTTCACCACTAAAGTCGTTTGAGCTTGTTCAGTTCGGTATTTTATTGTATTATTCTACTGACAAGCCTTTAAAGGCTTTGTACATCTTTTAGAGTGTTGTATGTACTGATATTCTTCTCATGTGACAATGAAGAAAACAAAAGATGCTATATTTAACTGAGACAAGCTGAACTGTCATTCAGGAGACCGGGGTTTGATCCTCGCCATGGTCGACCATCCTGACAGGGGTATGCATCGTGGTTTCTCTTTGTCAATACATGGTTCCTTAACAATGGGCCACGACCGACACCTTCCCTCTATTTAAAAACATGCCTAATAAAACCTCTCACCTCATCATCTCATCATCTCATTCATCGACGTCAATAGATCGTGGTCATCAGTACAGCGCGTCTTGAACCCAATAGAAATGAACAAATATATATATATATATATATATATATATATATATATATATATATATATATATATATATATATATATATATATATATACATAGGCTTATATATATATTCAAGAGGAGTCAACCATTCACTGTGGTATTTATTCTCGGCGTATCTGTACGAGGGAGGGATTTTATCAGACCGGCTCAAGGTCACTCTCAGTCTCAGAGTCAGTGTGAACTTGTGCCGACAAGGCTCTCTGAAATACTTCCTATACCGTGATTTATTGAAGAAGATTCATTTGAGTGTGATTCGTGTGGAGGAAGTTTCAAGAGTGAAACAAATAATCGTTTATATCCAAGTTTTCCGAGCTTTGAGACGAGAGAAGGTTGTGTCGAGGCGTGCAAGGATGGAAACCACTCATTAGCAAAGAGGACGGAATAGTAATAGGGTAGACCAATGACTGTTGTCGTTAAATCGCGACAATTACACTAATGTTGGTTATACTATAACTTGTAGTATAATTACAATTAAAAGAATAAGCCTGCGCAATGGTGATCAGACGGGTAATTGGCGAGAGCGTCGCTTTACTTACCCGAGATGGATCCGTGTATTTGGCAGCAGGTGTCCACTCCTCCACGAGTGACCACTGGGTCTAGCGCTGTCTGGCGCGATACTCAAGACACAATAAACAATGAAGTCGATAAATAGAAGAAGAATTTATGGACAGTTGAAATAATTTAACGTGTTCAACGCTTGAAAATGAAATGATTAATTGAAAATAACTGAAGAAACTAGCCGAACTGCAATAATTAATTACCAGCACAATAACTGAAAGAATGTCGGCGTGGGAACCAAAACACGCGTCGGTTAAAAGTATTAACGTAAGAAGCGGCAGAATAAATCCGACTGTCGTTGCTACGACAACTGACAACACGTGTTTGACCGTTGGACTTGTTTTGTTTTCACCCCCCCCCCCCCCCCAACAATCCCCAGGGAGTCGACTGTCGCGAATACAGTTGACCAATGGCGCTCATCTGACAACAAATGCCTCCCTCTGATTGGAGAAGAGCTGCCAGACAAGTATTAGGGGTATTTCAAATAATGGCTTCGTTTGAGGAATTGAAGGGGAGGGGGGAACTGGAGAAGATGATGGATAAAAGATAATGCTTGTTTATTTATTTATATAAGGGTTTTGCACAGTGGCGGTGTGGTCGATGAAAATTTTCAGAGGGTTTTCGAGTCCATTTTCGGCCTCTTTGAACTGTGTTGTCCCTATGGACAAGTCGTCAAAAATCCTCCGTCATAATTCTGGAATAAATGGGGGATAAACCGGGGCCATGTTTTAGTCCCATAAAGCCAATGTTAAATCAAGTCGAAAAAACCGAAATTCTGACCGAGGGGCCCATCCCAATTCTGAGTCCAGATTCGAATTTCTCAGTCTGTTTTAGGCCTGGAGTGATGATTTCACATGATTCTGGAGATAATCCTGGAAGATATGGGAGAAAAACGAGACCAATGTGTAATCTCGGATCATTTAACATTGGCCTTATGGGACTAAAACATGGTCCCTGTTTTCCTGCCATATCTTTTCAGTATGCGCCCTGCAAATTATTGAAGTCCAGTTTCTAGGGACAACACAGTCCAATGAAACCGAATATGGACACGTCATGTCCCCAAAAAATTCCTATCGACCGCCAACAATGCGGGCGGCAGGGGCATATCGGTCAAAATAAGGTTTTTTCACAGTGGCGGTGTGGACGATGAAAATTTTTAGGAGGGTTTTCGAGTCCATTTTCGGCTTCTTTGGACTGTGTTGTCCCCATGAACCAGTCGTCAATAATCCCCCATCCTAATTCTGGAATAAATGGGGGATAAACCGTGACCATGTTTTAGTCCCGTAAGGCCAATGTTAAATGATCCGAGAATTCACATTTCCACTCTTCTTTCAGACGTAGTTGATAAACCGTTTGAGATATCGTAAAAATCTCTTCGAAAAACGGGTTAGAACACTCTGGAGAAAATATAAAAAAAAAAAAAACTCCTGCCAAATTTCTTTTTTCGTGATTTTCCAAAGGGGGTACCCTTGAAAAAATCGTGAAAAATCGAGGGGGGCCAAAAAATTTCTAATAATTTTTTTGTTATTCCTTGGAGTGTTTTGAACCGTTTTCCGAAGAGATTTTCACGATATCTTGAACGGTTGATCAACTACGTCCGAAAGAAGAGTGGAAAATTCACATTTCCACTCTTCTTTCGGACGTAGTTGATCAACCGTTCGAGATATCGTGAAAATCTCTTCGGAAAACGGTTCAGAACACTTCAAGGAACAACAAAAAAATTATTAGAAATTATTTGGCCCCCCTCGATTTTTCACGATTTTTTCAAGGGTACCCCCTTTGGAAAATCACGAAAAAAAGAAATTTGGCAGGAGGTTTTTTTTTTTTTTTTATTTTCTCCAGAGTGTTCTAACCCGTTTTTTGAAGAGATTTTCAAGATATCTCAAACGGTTTATCAACTACGTCTGAAAGAAGAGTGTGAAATGTGAATTCTCGGATCATTTAACATTGGCCTTACGGGACTAAAACATGGTCACGGTTTATCCCCCATTTATTCCAGAATTAGGATGGGGGATTATTGACGACTGGTTCATGGGGACAACACAGTCCAAAGAAGCCGAAAATGGACTCGAAAACCCTCCTAAAAATTTTCATCGTCCACACCGCCACTGTGAAAAAACCTTATTTTGACCGATATGCCCCTGCCGCCCGCATTGTTGGTGGTCGATAGGAAATTTTTAGGGACATGACGTGTCCATATTCGGTTTCATTGGACTGTGTTTTCCCTAGAAACTGGACTAGAAACCACATGTGAACGTTGTTGTTGTTGTTGGCAGCCGCCATTCACCAGGCCATCGACCACATGCGGAGATTGTTGTTGCGAGCAGCCTAACTAACCTGAATCAAACCAGTCTAACCAACTTGATCAACCATCTAATCTAACTTAAACTGACTAAGGCCGGGTATTACCAACTTGGGAGTAGCTCCAACTGGTAGATAGAAGTTGTTATCACCATGGTTACCGGTACCTGTGATATTTGTTTTAACCAACTCTTAGATAACTGCTAACTGGATTTGGTAATACTGGTTCTAACCTGACAAAACATTATCCTAAACTAATTTAATCTAAACTAAAACCAATCTAGAACCTACTTGCAGTTTGACGAATAGCAACTTTGATGAATATTCCATTTCACTGACTATCAATAACACTAGTTGTCTAGTTGGTAGCCATTGGTCCAACTCTAGGTCTATAGGTCTAAAGGTCTAACTCTAGGTCTATAGGTCTATAGGTCTAACTCTAGGTCTATAGGTCTAAAGGTCTAACTCTAGGTCTATAGGTTTATAGGTCTAACTCTGGGTCTATAGGTCAAACTCATGTATTTTACATTCATCAGAATAAATTGAATTGAATTGAAATCTCGAGACTGCAACTAATGGCAATTATCAAGCAATGCAACAATAGTAACTTTACATGAAACTAATAAATAATAAACACTAAAATACGCCACATTATTGTTTTATTAACAGTAAAATACATTTTTCTTTTGAATTGGGCCGTCTATATTGTAACACTACATATATATAAGATTCAATTGTGTGTACACATTCACTCATGAGAGCAATGTTAAAAACTTAGAATACAAGAATAATACTAATACAGCACATACATGTAGAGATAAAAATAATACTTTAATGTACACGTGTTTTGATCGTTGGCTCGCAAAGTCTTGGGGTAGATAGAATATTTGGATGTACCCAGTGTCGGACTGGCCCACAACCTGGCTCGAGGCACAGTTCACAATTTATTCGTACAATTTTGTGACAAAATTTAGATTTAACAACAAATTTATATATAGCATCGTTTTACTCGCCCTTCGGAGGACCTCTACAAATTTTGAGACATCATCTTTACAGACTTCAGCTTTGATATTCAATTTTATTTTCGTTTCATACTATTTTTTCATTCATTTTCGGATGATTTTGTTGTTATCACTTTCACTATTCGTTTTCCTTCATTTTCTTATAACATTATTATAAGCTTGATTGATTAACTTATTTCGTTTTTTTTTCAAAGTTATCATTATTAACATTTCATTTCGATTACAAACATTCCTAGATTCAATTACCTTATATTTTGTTTCTTGTCCTATAGTTTATTTCATTATTCTCTCAAAAATGTTATTAGGCCCATTGTTAATTTTAATATTTTAATTAATTAATTTTAACTTTTTTTTTGTCATCTTAAATTGCAAGATAATATATATATATATTAATATATTATAAATTACAAAATAATGGAAAGGACAAAGTTGGTTGTATCTTGCCAATAATGATCTTGCATTCTTGCTAATAATTTTTTTAAGAACATATTTTTTTATTTATTTATTTTTTTACATTACAATTATGTGATCATAAAATTACCGCTTCATTTCCTTGCTTCCCGCCAACTTTTGTTAAGTTGGTAGACCTTCTGTTGTGTTTTCATGAAATCTTGTTGATATGTAGGTTTCGGTGATATTAGCGTAAAATAGCAATTCCAGTGATAAATGGCTATTGTTTTACATATAACAATAGGTATGTTGTTAATAAACAGTATTATTCACAAACCTTCATAATTTATTGTATCAAATCTTCAATATCGAGATTTAGCTGGGTTGTCCATGGGGCTAGGTAGGCCATTGAGGCCCACCTGCCATTTCTCAGTGAGGCCTAGGCCCTAGCCTATTTTGAGGTTTCCTTGTTTATTACATGTCATGTTGTGATCCTGATATTCTTCATCCTTCTTTAACGTAGGATCCTAGGTTGGTGTGCGAGGGTCAATACCAGCCATTCAATATGTCAAACAAAGCGAAAGTAACACAAGAATGGAAGAAACGAGTGAAGGCCGAATATTTGAGGATATTTCAGATGAAGCGCTTTAAACGGGCAGATGAAGTAAAAATTGCCTGGAATTGTAATAGGAAACATGTTGCAGGTAAAGTATAAACACTGTGGTCACTACAAGCTTATTGGTGGGGTGTCTTTACCCCAAAATCGGCATTTTGTTTGGGCGGCAAGACTTCCTAACCTAACTAAATTCATATCCATATTGCTTCAAGAATTACGCAAGTGTCTCATTTGCCTTTGCTGGGAATTATAACCGACTAATTTTTTAGATAAGTGTAGATAAATCTTTCAACCTAAAGAGTAACATAAATGACAGTTTGTTAGTGAGAATTGTTAACCCATCAGGGCTGAGTAGACCTAAGCATGCCAAACTCTTTATCTTGTTTCTGAGTGCAGGCAAGAACGTAGATACATGTACAACAATACACCTGTGATTCTCTTAGGCTAATTGTTGAACGTTTTCATAAATTTTTAGTAGGCCCAAGCCGTGACCGTGCCGATCGGTTTTAGGGTTAGGTTTGGTTATTTTTTTCAATTTTCTAAAGTTTACACTGAGATAAGGTTTGTGCCAAGTGGATCATAAGACTGTTATTTTAGGGTTCGAATCATGTAGGCCTAGGTCTACCCTGTGACCTGAACATCACCTAATAGGCCTATCGTAAAACAGATCGGGACTTTCATTTTCTTATAATAATTAATAAAAGGTATGCCAACTCTGGCAGTCAAGATCAATCATGTATTTTCCATTTCAACTAATTGATAGCTGTTGTAAACACACGCTCTGCGTCCAGTCTGGATGCGGCTGTGTCCTTGACCACTCGCATGGATGCCAACTGTTGAAACCTAAAAGATCTGAGGCATAATTAACAAATAAACCTCAAGAACGACTTGCCAGCGCGTTAAAACTGAGCGTATTGTTCCAGACGTGTTGGCCGTGGCTCAGCAGCGTTGGCTGGAGAGCAAGAATGTGTGGATGACGTTGCAAGAGCCGCCCGCGCACGTCGCGTGCATGAAGAAGGCGTTGATAACGTGCTCCGACGGCCGGACGCAGACTTGCCCGCTCAAGGTCATCAACGCCGTCACGCCGATACCGACGATGTACACCTGGGCGCCTATCCAGCAGAACTTCATGGTCGAAGACGAGATGGTGAGGCTTTTGTGTAGTCTAATGTAACGTTCAAGAACTAGGAATTTTAGCGAGTGTGTGTTTCGTTATCATCATTGGTGATCAGAGTTTTTCATGTCTCGAACATTATTATCATTTTATGACTACTAGGAAAACGCCATATATGCGTTGTTAGACGAGATGATATGTTGATTGCCAAACTTTTGCCTACATTCGCCAATTGGGTGACATTTAAGCTATAAATGGGTAAAAACTGCTTCGAGTGGTACCAATTTAGCACATTTCATGTTTTTTCTTCGAAATGGCAGTTCCGACCATCTGAAAATTTCCAGAAATGTGTATCAAAATGTAATTCAACTTCACGCAAAGTTTCATTTTTTTCTAAAATAATATATATTTTTTCTGCTGTGTTATTCTAATGGGTATTTTTTTTTTTTTTTTTTTTCAAAAACGATTTTTAATCAATTCTGGAGCTTATAGAATCGATTCCCGATTTTGAGAATCGATGTGATCACTAGGCCTAGTTGAGACGTATGTTGGTGCAAGAAATGTTTTTGTGCGATGATTTCATGCAAAGAGAGTTGAGTTGGCCGTGCGTGCAGTTGATACGACGTGATCTCGTGTTGGCAGGTCCTGTACAACATCCCGTACATGGGGGACGAGATCCTGGACCAGGACGGGACGTTCATCGAGGAGCTCATCAAGAACTACGACGGCAAGGTGCACGGAGACCGAGAGGGCGGCTTCATCGACGACGCCATCTTCGTCGAGCTGGTCAACGCCCTCATGCAGTACCAGACCAAAGACGTGCGTACTCGGCCCAGTTTTACCTCATTTCAGACTAAACTAGACATTATAATCTCAATTACATTACAGTGAAACCTCTATGCACCATTCCCAGATCCATCATTTTTCTGTTTTTAATTTTTATCAATCAAATCAAAAGATTTTTTCATTTTTAAATAATTAAAATGGGGTGGTAAGATCGCCCTTGTGGTGCCCCGTCCAAACGATCCTATCTTTCAACGTCAGCCGTAATTGGGGAACAATGATTTTGTATCAAGTTTCGATAATATTTTTAAAAAAAATCTCCCCCCCACTCCCATATAATCAATGTTGAATTTTCCTGGATGGATCGTTTTCCTGTATAGATGGTTTTCCTATATGGACGGTTTTATTTTCCTGGTCCCTTGAAAGACGATGGATAGAGGTTTCATGTAATTGTAATTAGGGCCTAATGTATTCGTCTTTGAGAGACTGACGTAGGCATTACTGTAAAGTGGAGTGACTTTAACCCACAGTGTGACTTTGCCCTTTTGTTGGAAAAAGTTTCAAGAGTTTCAATTGTACTGTATCCATTTTGATACGTAATTTGATTGTGATATGTATCTATTGAGATCCAAAAAAAAAAATGAATACGATAAAATTAAAACTTTCTCATTTGAAGCAGTTTGGAACTTTTTTCAACAAAAGGGCAATGTCACACCAGTGGGTTAAAGTCCCACCCACGTAGGACCAAGTCCCGGGTATTGTGACCCGTATGCTCAAACGGAAAGTCACTGCAATTGTTTATGTGTCACGTTGACACTAAAAGTGTTGTCGGTGTTCCCAGGATGAGCCGAGCCAAGCGAAGGTGACCGACAAGGACACGAAGAAGTCGGCGACGCCCGCGGGCAGTTCCTCCGCCCCCGATCGCAAGTCACTGCCCCCCGCGTCTGCTGCCGACAAGCCCTTCCCCTGCATGATGATCTTCCAGGCCGTGTCCAACCAGTTCCCGGACAAGGGACAGCCGGAAGACATGAGGGAGAAGTGAGTCACGTAAACCCGGATTACCCAAACACCCAGTCACAGTAGTACAGTAATCCCTCTTCGGTTCGATATTCCTTGAAATGAAAGTATTCGTTTTGAATCATATAACTTTTAATCACTGGTATGGAAATACAGTGAAACCTCTATGCATCGTTCCCGGAACTATCGTTTTCCTGCTTGTATCATTCATTTTTTCTCGCCCCACTCCCATATAATCAATGATGAATTTTCCTGGATGGATGGTTTTATTTTCCTGGTCCCTTGAAAAATGATGGATAGAGGTTTCACTGGATTTTATATTGAGCTGTAAGCTAACAACGCTATTGACGCATGGGGTTGAAAAAAAAGTTCAAAATTATTCAACTTTTTTTGATAATGAACTTTTTTTTCTTTTATTTTTTCAAAATCGATTTTTAATCGATTCTGGAGCATAGAGAATCGTCCCCGATTTTGAGAATCGATGTAATCACTAATTCCCTTGAATACTACGTAATTGCTGAAACTATGCCAGACATGTTTGTTGTGCGTTAGAGAAGGTTGATGACTGTGTTGCTTGTCAGGTACATCGAGCTGACGGAGCGCCTGGATCCGAACGCCCGGCCGCCCGAGTGCACGCCCAACATCGACGGGGCGACGGCCGAGTCTGTGCCGCGCGAGCAGACCATGCACTCGTTCCACACGCTGTTCTGCCGACGCTGCTTCAAGTACGACTGCTTCCTGCACCGTGAGTACACGCTACGTCCGTTCACCATTCGTTCATTCAAACAATCCTCAATGTAAAAGATCAATCAATCTTCTTTAGGCCTATATTTTAGTGATGACATCGATTCTCAAAATCGGGAATTGTTTCTCTAAGCTCCAGAATCTCGATTGAAAATCGATTTTTAAAAAAAAGTTCACCTTCAAAAAAAGTTGGAAAAGTTGTGTAGGCCTAATTTTAAACTTTTTTTTCAACCTTCCCGCGGCGTTTTACGTGAAAAATAGCTGCTAGAGACTTCTTTGAACCATACTGTACCATTTGGGTATTTCCGTCAACGTTCGCCTGGCAGACGTAACCGAAGGGATAGCTTGTGTCCAGATAGTAAAATCTCAATACAAAATAATACGGACAACGAAATGAGCACGTATTGCGACGTGGAGAAGTACAGCACTGACCCCCCCCCCCCCCCCAAAAAAAAATCTAAAAAAAATCGATTTTTCGATTTGAGAATTGTTTTACATTAGAATCAATTCTCGATTAATCTGTTATCACTACTATATTTCTTCCAGATGCTCTTGTTTTTCCAAAACTTTTTCACTTTTTTTTATAGGCCTATCATCTAAACTTGATGCAAAATCTTTGTTCCCCAATCAAGGCTATGGATGGAAGATAGAATCGTTTGGACGGGGCACCACAAAGGCAATCTTACCACCCCATTTTGATTATTTAAAACTAATGAACTTCAACACCAGGACTGCGCTGTCTGTGACCACAATTTTCCACCGCAGATAAAAGTCTTTCAGTTACTAAAAGTCCGGAACACATCATAAATTGAAAAACATTTTTCAGAACTGAAATATTATCTCTGAATCCCTTGCTTACTTGAGACGTACTCAAGTGGTCTACCAGAGTCCCAACTCCTAGCGCATACACGTTACTGTAGCACCATATGTTTGTTTTTATTCATTTTCTACTGTTTTGTAATTAGTCAGCCCGACGACCCGGACGTCTTGTCTCCAGTTTATTAAATGACATCACAACCTGAGCTCGATTTGATTGGGTAATGATGCCATTTCCCCTTAAATTCAGAGAAGACCAGAAATCATCTCAGTTTTGGAAATTGGGATTAATTTACTTGCCCTACAGGATCCGCCCCATTTCCTGGTGATACAGTGGAACCTCATTTACGTCTTTCAGTGGACCAAACTAAAAAAGTGTATTGATGTCAAAAACTTATTAATGAAACTATTTAACATGTGGAGCATATAGGTTGGATCAAAAAATAAAACTTATAAATGTCATAAATGTATAAACGAGAAACTTATAACTGAGGTTATACTGTATAAGGATCACCTGATTTTGTTTGTTTCAATACAAAATCGGGTAATGCCTACGTCAGAAGTCAAAGTCTCCGGAACGAAAACAAATAAACTATGATTTCTGAAACCAAGGTGCTGATTTCTAGTTTGCTCTGAAATCTGTGAAAATACTTTATTACTGATTGAAATCTCGCCCCAGGGTTGTGACTTGTGACGTCCTTCAATTCCTATTTGTCTTCGTCTGGATCTGATCATGCCTGTAAAACAGTAGTCATTTATTTCTTCATTTCTGATGCCTCTTGATTTATTTATAATTTTTTTATACGTGTGAGCCGGTTGAAGCGAGCTGATAATAATCGTGTCATAGAGTTGACTGTGCGCTTGGTCGAATGTGGGAGTATATCGACGTGCTGACTGATGGGTGGCTAGCACACCGAACCGTCACTCAACAGACCGTGGCTGACCGTAGGCTTACGTGGTTCCATAGCGTCTGCCCCATCGAACCGTAGGCCTAACTCTCGGATCAGGAAGTAACTACGGACCACGGTCTTGGGGAGGCCCCAAAATTGATACTTTGTATTAAAAAAAATGTTCATTTTCAAATTTGATTGATATTTAATCATCTTGAAATTGCAACAATAATTGGGTAAACATTTTTTAAACAATCCGTTTTGATTAAATTAATCTCGAAAGATGAATCTAGGCCCCCAGCGTATAAACTCTTGAATGGGGGTAGGATGTAAGAATAAGATGAACATGTTGGATACCAATAGATGGCAGTCATCAGTACCGTACAGTGGGCCGTCAGATATAGGCCTAATGAAAGTGATGGGAGGGGAGCTAGAGTGATTGTTATGTCATTGCCTTGGTTTGAGGGAGATTTTCAAGAGCTTTGTATATGTATGGTTCGGGGATACATCAATACCGTATTTACGCGATTGCAGTCCGCACCCTATTGTAGTCCGCCCCCTAGTTTTTTGAAGTAGGTTTTAGAAAAGTACTTTACATGCGATTATAGTCCGCAGAGAAATACACATACTTAAACACGTGAAAATCGAGTTAGCGCAGCGACTACGACACGCCTGCTTACACTACTGGAGTTATACTGGCGCATGGCAGTGACACTGAACTGACATCTCAGCACATTTCAGTCACTTGGTCTTAGCTGTGTGCAGTGCGATGCGCGCTCGGTCGACATACCTGCCCCCCGCCCCCGCCCCCGCCCGCCCACCCGAACATCAACAAAACAAGCAAGGCGGATCGCACGCCAGCCCGCCAGTCAAGGTTAACCTTGAGACAAGGCGCATCACTTGGAGACATTTGACAGAATGGCGTGAATTTTTTTTTTACGCGCTTGGAAATCCGTCATCGATTGTAGTCCGCACCCCTGTTTTAGATTTTCTAAATTTGGAATATACCTGCGGACTGTAATCGAGTAAATACGGTAAACCCTACGTAGACGAGTTGACTGAGCTGTACGTAAGGTGTGAAGCGAGCTGAACTGTTGGAGACAACGTTAAGCAAAGAGCTTGATGTGACAAAGAGCTTGATGTGTTGTTTGTATCGTCTGTTCTCTTGTGTTTTCCTGTTGCTGTCAGGAATAGGGAGTACCACCACTCAAGGTAAGAGCATTCACGCTCACCTGTCATCCATTCATCACTCTCGTAGCGGGGTTCGAATCCCGCTCACACGCGTCATTCATTCATCACTCTCGTAGTGGGGTTCGAATCCCGCTCACACGCGTCATTCATTCATCACTCTCGTAGTGGGGTTCGAATCCCGCTCACACGCGTCATTCATTCATCACTCTCGTAGTGGGGTTCGAATCCCGCTCACACGCGTCATTCATTCATCACTCTCGTAGTGGGGTTCGAATCCCGCTCACACGCGTCATCCATTCATCACTCACTCGTAACGTGGTTCGAAACAAGCTCCCACGTGCCATTCATTCATCACTCACTCGTAGCAGGGCTCGAATCCCGCCCAAAACATTTCTAATCATCTTTCGTTCAGTCGTCAGTTGCTCACTCGTCACAGTTTCTGGGTTCGAACCCAAATAGTGTGTACAATAATCATCTTCATTTCATAATCTGTCACTCAATTCGTGGCCGTTGGGTTTGAATCCCGCGCAGACGTTTAATATCGCCCGTCATTCACCTCGCATCGCCTTATCACACGCTCTTCCAGCGATGATTTCTCATTTCATTCAAACCTTTCAAGGCTCATTCCTAATACCCTGTTCACACCGAAAAGTTAATCTCGATCAAGCTAATTGCGACTAAATGTACGCATAGAATTGTGGGTAATAAACTGATGGCGTTAACGCGCTAACATGGTTTGCTGGACGAGATTAAGACGTTGATCACTGTTAACGTTAATGGCGTTGCGTTCACACTGCACGGTAATCGAGATCAAGTCGTTGATCGTGATTAACATCTCCGGTGTGAACAGGGTATAACCATAATTAGGAATAGACTTGGCAGTTGAAGAATAGAAGTACAGTAATTTTTCATAGCTTCTTACAACCATTGATGAATGAGAAACAGCCAATGATCCACGTGACGGCTAACTTGTCACGTTGTTCTTGTAATCCGATTGGCCGTGGCTCACAGCCTGATGTAAGAGAGTGAAAACATTCTCTCACGTCTAATTCCTCGCTGCTGCCGCGCGGTGCCGACAACAGTCACCTAAAATGTTATTGGATAAACCTTGCTTTTAAAGTCAACTTTACTCCTAACTTTGGTTATGAATGGGCCTTGAATTATATTTTTGTTCTCGTAATATTGTACAGTGAAACCTCTATACATCGTTCCCGGATCCATTGTTTTCCTGTTTGTACCATTCATTTTTCCCAACTCCACTCCCAAGTAATCAATGTTGAATTTTCCTGGATGGATGGTTTTCCTGCATGGATGGTTTTAATTTCCTGGTTCCTTGAAAAACGATGGATAGAGGTTTCACTGTATATCACCCCATTCAGGCCTACGTTTTTCACTCTTACTTTTCAATTTGAGTTGACCCACATTTCTGCATTCATTACATATTAGATACTAATATTCACCCTATTCATTGTTGTCAAGTGATATGTGCTTTCGTCTGTAGATGTTCCGAATAGTTTTGTTTCTCTTAGGCCCGGTATTACCAAGTCCATTTAGCCTTTATCTGACAGTTCAAACTTGTTATCACCATGGTTACCTGTGATATTTGTTTTCACCAACTCTCAGATAACTGGCCGTGGTAATACCGGGCCTTACACATGTGTTTGTAACGTACATTGTCACCATAATCCAGTATATGTCGAGTAATGTTCTGAATTAATATTAGGGTTTTAAGGCGCATCGACAGCGAGGTCATTTCTCCATTACCATTTAAACTTGATTTGTTGCCTTGTTCATTACACTATGTAGGTATTCTTGTCTTCAATCTAGTCCTCGTTATTGATTATTGGCTTGATAACCACTTGACAGCCAGGTTACTATCCGACCACCCTGGACCTGCCAGGTCAGGTTAGTCCCAGGTCACGCTGCACAGATACTTGTGTTTAGACGGCCCTTTAGAACAATTGTAGCAGATCAAATGGTTTCATCCTATGGATATTGTTGTACCGGTACTTGATATGTAAAACAATGAATTACCTGATATCACTGTCATTTATTTATTTATTTTTATTTATTTAAAACTCTTGCAATTGCACTTAAATGTTCCCTAACTAGCCCTATTCCACCGCCTCCCTAAGCCACTGACGGAATAGCTTTAACCCTATTTCATCCCCCATAAAAACACTTCTACTAAGCCCATTCCAGTCCCTACCTCTCCTATTCAAGAAAGAGATTTACCAACATCTAATCTAGCCCCCTTTACGACTACCGCTCTATCATGACCTTGCCTACAGCTGTTGTAGACATTTAATAAAAGCACTGAACTGAATGTAGCCAAAAGCCAGCCCAGTTTGTGAATGAGAAAGGCGAGAGTGTGTTGCCGTTGTGACGTGTGAGTGGTGTGTTGCAGGGCTGCAGGCGTACCACCCCGGGCCCAACCTGCAGAAGCGCAAGGGACCGGACCTGAAGCCCAACGCGGACCCGTGCGGCGTCGACTGCTACATGCACCTGGTGAGTCCGAGGACCATGTGACCTCGAACGCAAATACGGTATTCATCAAGTGTTATTCTATTCAGTATGTTGATGTTTCAGATCCTCTCAAGTTCAAAAAGTTTTTTTTTTCTAACTTCGGCGACAGTTATGATTTTTCGTGATTATGTCTTTCAGTCGCAAATATTGCATAATGGCAATTTATTTTTATTTTTGCGTTTCATACTTCTCGATTGTCCCACGTCACTGTTTGTCCTTCACTCTCCTCCACGATTCTCTTCTTTCTTCCACATCCCACCTTCTCCGCATCGTATCCTTGGTAATCCACTTTTCCCTTCTTCTTCTGACTGATGGTAAACAGCTGAGATGGGCTGAAGTGAGTGTTGTGTGGTTCCGACAGGAAGGCATGCGTGAGAAGCTGCTAGTAAACAGGCTGAAGTAGCGTTGGTTTGTGGTCCCAACAGGAAGGCATGCGTGAGAAGCTGGCGCTGATAGCGGAGACCCACGAGGAGGAGGGGGAGGAGGGAGCGAGACAGCAGGCGGGGGGGTCGGGCGCCCAGAAGCCGAGGAAGGTCAGGAAGCAGACGTCGGTCGACTCGGGTAACGAGGCCAGCTCGGAGGACAGCAACGACAGCAAGATGTTTGACAAGGGTGAGTCCAGTTCATCGCCCTTGTCTGTCTTCCCGTTACTGACTTGCGTTAGCGAGGTCCTTTCTCTCGCCGGTCGCATCACATCGGCGTTCCTAGCAGGATAAGCCATTTCCAAGGAGCTAACAACTCCTGAAATCAAATGTACACTTTGATGTTATTTTTTTAAATCACTTGAAATGAAAAAAATCAACAAAATAATTTGGAAAAAAAATCACAAAAATCACTTATCTAAAAAAAACACTGTTTCCAAAAAAACGAATGAATAAAAGAAATACTAACATAAAAATAAAGAGTACCGGTAGAATGAAAACAAAAACTCGATGAAAAAAAATCACTCGAAATGAAAAAAAATCACTTGAAATGAAAAAATCAACAAAATAATTTTTAAAAAAATCACAAAAATCACAAATCTAACAAATGAATTGTTCCCAAAAATCGAATGGATAAAAAAAATACCAAAATAAAAATGAAGAGTAGGCCTACTGGTAAAATAAAAAAAAAACTTTCGAGATGAAGAAAAATCACTCTAAATGAAATAATCGAGTGAAATGAAAAAAAAAATCGAGCATAGCATACATAGCTCATGGGGATGTTCTACTTAACTTCATCAAGAGATCATTTTGTGAAAACTGTTTATTATACTGATCATGTGTGTGACCTCAAAGTGTATCTATATCAATATCTATGAATGGATTGAATGACGAGAGGAGTGAAATGTTGCGTTGCAGAGTACATCCGCAGCCTGTCGAAGGATTCCGCGTCCTCGAAAGACTGCCCGACCACGTCCCAGCGCCTGTCCTTCTCTCTGCTGGGCCGGATGGGCCCGGAAGACAACCGGGAGTGGACGGGAGCGGACCAGTCCATGTTCCGGGCGCTCCAGAAAGTCTTCCTCAACAACTACTGTGCCATCTCGCAGGTGATGCTAACCAAGCCGTGTCAACAGGTGAGCACACTCGCGCGCACGGGTCTAGAGTGTTGTCCTCTCGAGTTCAGCCAAGTGTACCTGACTGCAGCACACGATTCTAATGTATTGTATATGTAGTCTTAATATCATTAGGCAAACGCAGCGTATGCGTTGTAAGATGAGCGAGATATCTGAATGAGGTTTAAATTTTAAAAGTCGTTAAAGTAGTTCTACCCTTGCTACTTTATCGATTCTGGTATTCTACACACCTTGACGTATATAAAAAAATCCTTCATTGTTGGGCAAATATCGAATCTAGAAAGCAGTGAATCTTGGCAACCTAGATCTGCTTCAATTTCTATAATAATATTTGATGAATGAAAACAGATGATTCAATTTTTTTCTTCAGAACGGCTGGTTCGAATTGCATACAAAATGGTGATAATGTGTATCATTTATGTTTATACATTCACAGAAAATTTTATTCCATTTGGAGAGATTTTATTTTTCAAATTTTCTTGCCCGGCCTAATCTTATGGGGTTTTTGGAAATTTTGAGATGATATTTCTCAAAATTGGTCCGATCGATTCATTCCAAAAACTATACAGTTCTAAGTTGGATGAGTTTGCGTCTACAAAAAAAGTTTCATGTTGATCAGTCAACCCCTGCGACCTGTGCAGTGCCCACAAAAAAAACAACAGACAAAGCCCTATAAGAGTGGGATGGAGTCTTCGCTACGCTCATCTAATAACTAGCCAAACGCAACATAAGCGTTGTAAGATGAGCGTTATATCTGAATAAGGTTTAAAGGTCGTTAAAGTAGGGTAGTTCTAACCTTGCTATACTTTATCGATTCTGGTATTCTACACACCTTGACGTAGGCCTATGAAAAAAGTCTTCCATTGTTTGGCAAATATTGAATCTAGAAAGCAGTGAATCTCGGCAACCTAAATCTTTATTTATTTCCATGATAATTATATTCGATGAATAAAAACAGTTAATTTAATTATTTTCTTCAAAACGGCTTGTTCGAATTGCATACAAAATCGTGATAATGTGTATCATGCGTGTATACACATTCAGAGAAAATTTCATCTCATTTGGAAATATTTCATTTTTCAACTTTTCTTGCCCAGCCTAATCTTATGAGGTTTTTAAAAACTTTGACAAGGATATTTCTCAAAATCAGTTTGACTGATTCATCCCAAAAACTATACAGTTCTAAATTGGATGAGTTTGCGTGTACAAAAAAAGTTTCATGTCGATCAGTCAACCCCTGCGACCTGTGCAGTGCCTACAAGAAGGAAAAAAAAAAAAAAAAAAAAAACACACAAAGCCCTATAAAAGTGGGATGGAGACTTTGCTACGCTCATCTGAAAAGTATGTCGGTATCACTACATTGTGATATTGTGATTCTTTTCATTTACTCTTGTGCATGGTGTGTCCTAGATCTTGACTCTTGTATGTGGCGTGTCCTAGATCTTGACTCTTGTGTTTGACGTGTCCTAGATCTACCAGTTTGCGCAGAAGGAGGCGTCGGACGTGCCGACGGAAGAGTCGCTGAAGGACTTCACGCCGCCGCGCAAGAAGAAGAAGAAGCACCGGCTGTGGTCGATGCACTGCCGCAAGATCCAGCTGAAGAAGGACACGACGTCGAACCACGTGACCAACTTCACGCCGTGCGACCACCCCAACCAGCCGTGCGACACCATGTGCCCCTGCATCGGCGCGCAGAACTTCTGCGAGAAGTTCTGCAACTGCAGCTCCGACTGTGAGTAGACCAATCACGAGTCGGCGTAATAGATCCTTTTCGAAAAGAATGAGCCATCTAGCGGCGAAGTTGGAAGTAGAGCGGGTTGTTAGTACCTGCGTTCGAAAGCCCAATGCTATTTAGCACGAATGATCTGTATTATTGTGCGTTACAGTGAATGTGTATTTTCTTATATAATATGACAACAGTTTCAACATTAATATGTCTACTATATTTTAAGAGATTTACACACTGTCAGAGTACTTAAAATGGGAGATAATGTAAGTTATATATCTTGGTGTTTTGTCTTTAACCCTGTGGATAAGCGGACCAACTTTTTCAATAGTTACTAAAACTCCCAGAATGCAACACCAGCGGTCTCGTCCGCTAGAAGGTGATATAGCAGGCAGTGAGCGCCTGGCGATTGAATTGTGGAAAGGGTCTATTGGACGAGCAAAGCAAAAACTCGAAGACGCTTATGGGTGGGATCAACAAATAAAACTCACCAAGGTTGAAAGTGTATAAACGGGAAACTCATAGAAGAGGCTTTACTTTGATTTCTTGTGCAAGTTTCGCTCAGAGCAACGTACTAACGCTGTCGTCTGATTGGTCCAGGTCAGAACCGTTTCCCCGGGTGCCGCTGCAAGGCGCAGTGCAACACGAAGCAGTGCCCCTGCTACCTGGCGGTGAGAGAGTGCGACCCGGACCTGTGCCAGACGTGCGGAGCCGACCAGTTCGACAACTCCAAGATCTCGTGCAAGAACGTCAGCGTGCAGCGGAGCCTGCGTGAGTGACGTGACGGGGGGGGGGGGGGGGGGGTGCAAGGACAGTGGAACATTGTTTCCCAATCTATCGTCTCTTCCTCTTCTGTGATTCATTTGATCTCAATCTACTTCCATATACAGTGGAACCTCTGAGCATCGTTCCCGGATACATTGTTTTCCTGCTTGCATCATTCATTTTTCCTCGCCCCACTCCCATATGATCAATGTTCAATTTTCCTGGATGGATCAATTTCCTGCATGGATTGTTTTTATTTACCTGCTCCCTTGAAAAACGATGGATAGAGGTTTCACTGTAATAATTGATATTTGTTGAGTATACCATATCGGTTAGTTGCATGCTCGGGGAGTTGAATACACGATTGCTGATGAAGCTTGAAGCGTTCGTCACTAAACGCCCCACAGTAAACCAGCTCTCTGATGACCGCAAGACATGCAGACTTATCTTGCGGACAGATACGGAGCTGACAGCACGCGGTCATGCCTTCACAGAGGTTTTTCCTGGTTTCCCTCTAGCCTAGGTGAATTCTGAGATAGTTCCCACTAGGTATGTTGGCGGGTGAGATTTTTCCTACCCAGTTCCCCCGCCCCAAAAAATCATATAGGCCTAGGCCCTAAATCACATATATTCGTAAAAAAATGAATCTTTTTCCTCAATCCAATCATCACTCTACAGAGCAGCAGGACCTCTAACCTCAAGGCTTGGAAACACCCTGACGAGAAGAATGTTGCAATCGCACAGACACATGGGCCTGACCAGTAACAGCTGATATGTGGTGGGGGGGGACATAAGTCGTGTTTGGAGCACATTTGTTTATGACGATGAAAAGTAATTCCAGAATGAAAGTATTTTAAAAAGGTAATGATGATTGCTTTTCATTGTTTGAACCGGGTTTTCGCTTGACATTGGACCTGCCGATCCCTACTTTCTACAATATAGCCTCGGCCATGACGACTTCCTTGATTGATTATTGTTTGCTTAACGACCCCACCAACAGCTAGGTTATAATTACCTGAGAAACATCATCTCATTCATCGTTCATCCAAAGCCAGCAGATCATAGTCACCATTGCAGTGCGTTATTAAACCTAATACGTACATACATGATAATAGAAGTAAATGGAATAAGGATTTTATCATATATTTGAATATATTTCACGTGTCATTTTCGATAACACATTATCACATTACCTGTTTCAAGTTTTATTAAATTGAACGTTTATTTCATTTGAATGTCGACTGTGAGTTATATCGGTTTAGTTGCATGCGGGGAGTTGAATACACGATTGCTGATGAAGCTTGAAGCATTCGTCACTAAACGCCCCACAGTAAACCAGCTCTCTGATGACCGCAAGACATGCAGACTTATCTTGCGGACAGATACGGAGCTGACAGCACCTTGTCACCTGTAGGGCAGCTGTAGGACTTATCTTGCGGACAGATACGGAGCTGACAGCACCTTGTCACCTGTAGGGCAGCTGTAGGACTTATCTTGCGGACAGATACGGAGCTGACAGCACCTTGTCACCTGTAGGGCAGCTGTAGGACTTATCTTGTGGACAGATACGGAGCTGACAGCACCGTGTCACCTGTAGGGCAGCTGTAGGACTTATCTTGCGGACAGATACGGAGCTGACAGCACCGTGTCACCTGTAGGGCAGCTGTAGGACTTATCTTGCGGACAGATACGGAGCTGACAGCACCTTGTCACCTGTAGGGCAGCTGTAGGACTTATCTTGCGGACAGATACGGAGCTGACAGCACCTTGTCACCTGTAGGGCAGCTGTAGGACTTATCTTGTGGACAGATACGGAGCTGACAGCACCGTGTCACCTGTAGGGCAGCTGTAGGACTTATCTTGTGGACAGATACGGAGCTGACAGCACCGTGTCACCTGTAGGGCAGCTGTAGGACTTATCTTGCGGACAGATACGGAGCTGACAGCACCTTGTCACCTGTAGGGCAGCTGTAGGACTTATCTTATGGACAGATACGGAGCTGACAGCACCTCGTCACATGTAGGGCAGCTGTAGGACTTATCTTGCGGACAGATACGGAGCTGACAGCACCTTGTCACCTGTAGGGCAGCTGTAGGACTTATCTTGCGGACAAATACGGAGCTGACAGCACCTTGTCACCTGTAGGGCAGCTGTAGGACTTATCTTGCGGACAGATACGGAGCTGACAGCACCTTGTCACCTGTAGGGCAGCTGTAGGACTTATCTTGCGGACAGATACGGAGCTGACAGCACCTTGTCACCTGTAGGGCAGCTGTAGGACTTATCTTGCGGACAGATACGGAGCTGACAGCACCGTGTCACCTGTAGGGCAGCTGTAGGACTTATCTTGTGGACAGATACGGAGCTGACAGCACCTCGTCACCTGTAGGGCAGCTGTAGGACTTATCTTGCGGACAGATACGGAGCTGACAGCACCTTGTCACCTGTAGGGCAGCTGTAGGACTGATCTTGCGGACAGATACGGAGCTGACAGCACCTTGTCACCTGTAGGGCAGCTGTAGGACTTATCTTGTGGACAGATACGGAGCTGACAGCACCTTGTCACCTGTAGGGCAGCTGTAGGACTTATCTTGCGGACAGATACGGAGCTGACAGCACCTTGTCACCTGTAGGGCAGCTGTACGACTTATCTTGCGGACAGATACGGAGCTGACAGCAACTTGTCACCTGTAGGGCAGCTGTAGGACTTATCTTGCGGACAGATACGGAGCTGACAGCACCTTGTCACCTGTAGGGCAGCTGTAGGACTTATCTTGCGGACAGATACGGAGCTAACAGCAACTTGTCACCTGTAGGGCAGCTGTAGGACTTATCTTGCGGACAGATACGGAGCTGACAGCACCTTGTCACCTGTAGGGCAGCTGTAGGACTTATCTTGCGGACAGATACGGAGCTGACAGCACCTTGTCACCTGTAGGGCAGCTGTAGGACTTATCTTGCGGACAGATACGGAGCTGACAGCACCTTGTCACCTGTAGGGCAGCTGTAGGACTTATCTTGCGGACAGATACGGAGCTAACAGCAACTTGTCACCTGTAGGGCAGCTGTAGGACTTATCTTGCGGACAGATACGGAGCTGACAGCACCTTGTCACCTGTAGGGCAGCTGTAGGACTTATCTTGCGGACAGATACGGAGCTGACAGCACCTTGTCACCTGTAGGGCAGCTGTAGGACTTATCTTGCGGACAGATACGGAGCTGACAGCACCTTGTCACCTGTAGGGCAGCTGTAGGACTTATCTTGCGGACAGATACGGAGCTGACAGCACCTTGTCACCTGTAGGGCAGCTGTAGGACTTATCTTGCGGACAGATACGGAGCTGACAGCACCTTGTCACCTGTAGGGCAGCTGTAGGACTTATCTTGCGGACAGATACGGAGCTGACAGCAACTTGTCACCTGTAGTCCCCTGATGAACGTACTAAAAAGCAATAGTTGCGCTACATGCAATCGGGACCCTGGACTCAGATTCTGACCCCGGAAATATTTCACTTTGAAGACGCGCGTCAGTCCACCTTCTCTATATTATGATGAAGTATGTTGGTATCACCACATCGTGCCCAGGACGTTATTCCGAGTGACTGTCGCGGTTAGGGTCCTGGAGCTCTGACTCATAAGCTCAGTGGTGAATATTTTGATAATTCAAACATTTATACAGTGAAACCTCTTTGCATCGTTCCTGGATCCATCGTTTTCCTGCTTGTATCATTCATTTTTCCTCACCCCACATCTATATAATCAATGTTGAATTTTCCTGCATGGATGGTTTTATTTACCTGGTCCCTTGAAAAACGATGGATAGAGGTTTCACCGTAATGGAAAGTGTGTATTTTTGAGTGCGCTGAACGTAAGAGGTTTGTTTCCCGCAGACAAACACCTGCTGATGGCTCCGAGCGACGTGGCAGGATGGGGAATCTTCCTGAAGGAGTCGGCCCAGAAGAACGAGTTCCTGTCGGAGTACTGCGGAGAGATAATCTCGCAGGACGAGGCCGACCGGCGAGGCAAGGTCTACGACAAGTACATGTGCAGCTTCCTCTTCAATCTCAACAACGGTGCGTACAGTCAGAGGCCAAGAGGGCTACAAGAGACGTATTCTCAACAAATTAATTTTGTAATGGGTCCTCTTTAAAAAAGGCCCAACTCAAGTTAGGCCCTTTTTAACGAAAATCCGTAGGTGGCATTATATGTATACCTACTATCGACTGAGCCACCGTCGTTTATCCTGCTTCTATCGTTTACCTTGTCCCACTCTACTCCTGTATAACCAATGTTGAATTTCCTGCATGGATGTTTTTTTCCTGGTCCCTTGAATAATGATGGGTAGAGGTTAATTAGGGTTGCACGAAACAAAGCAGGAAATGATGCACTGAGATTCCAACGCTTGAACTCACAACGCTTGAACTCACAACGCTTGAACTCACAACGCTTGAACTCACAACGCTTGAACTCTTAACGCTTGACCTGGTTCTCTCTCTGTCTCAGACTTTGTTGTGGACGCGACGCGCAAGGGCAACAAGATCAGGTTTGCCAACCACTCGATCAACCCCAACTGCTACGCCAAGGTGATGATGGTTAACGGTGACCACCGCATCGGCATCTTCGCCAAGCGGGCCGTCCTGCCCGGCGAGGAGCTCTTCTTCGACTACAGGTGGGTGCCTCGTTCCTCCCTTGAACTACCCTCGTTCCACCCTCGTTCCACCCTCGTTCTACCTCTTGCTGCACCCTCGTTCTTTCCTCGTTCTACCTTTGTTCTACCTCTTGCTCCATCCTCGTCCTGCCTCTCGCTACACCCTCGTACTAACTCTTGCTGCACCCTTGTTCCACCATCGTTCTACCCTCGTTTTAACTCTTTCTGCACCGTCGTTCTACCCTTGTTCCACCATCGTTCAACCCTCTTTCTGCCTCTCGCTAAATCCTCGTTCTACCTGTTTTTACCTCCCAACTGTGTGGTGTGATATGGAGACCAGTTGTCGTGTGGCTAGCACACTGAACCGTCATTCAGGAGACTGAGATTCAAATCTCGTAATGGTCTCAGCTTGAGCAGTGAGCAAGTTCTGAAGAGACAGCGTGCTTATTATGCACATTGACGTCAATATGCCCAACATTAAAACTACCGCACTTGAACTTCACAAACTACTAGAGCTCGTAAATCCGTGCCGCAGGCCAACGAATGTTTGTAAATGAAGATTTTATTCAAAAAATTGAAACTAATGATTTTTGGTCTTCATGGCTCTTGCATCTAATTTAGAAAAAAAGTAGTGTAAGTGACAATTTTTTTTTAACTGTCATTTTCTTACAAATGGCCATATTTCGGGTAAATGTTGATTGATCGTTGTACAAGGCAAATATTGCTTTGGATAGAAGAAAAACTTGGCCTTGAATGATTTTGAACATCACACAGAAATTATCTTCATCCCAGATGAATTTCAATTATATCGCACTTATAGCTGATAGGAAAATTCCATGCCTCAACCAATATATCTTGGTCATCGGCACAGAGCGTCATTAAACCCAATAGACTGTGCAGTCAACAAAGATGTGATAGTGCACGACCGACTCGAAGGGTTCAAGTGTTTTCAGCCGATACCTTGAAAGAAATATAGCTTTGTTTGCGTTCCAAGACGAGACGTAAAGCTGAATTCTCTCGTTCCAGATACGGGCCGACGGAGCAGCTCAAGTTTGTCGGCATCGAGAGAGAAATGGAATTCCTATGATCTGCCTCGTTCTTTAGTCTTCATGAAAATCGTCCGCTTTAGGAGTTGCCAAATGTATCGAGCTTACCTGCGGGTTTCACTCGGCTGTCAATATTGTTCTGTTCCACGAGTACTGTCCTTGAACCTACCGATCGCTGCTCGTCCTAGTGTACAAGATGAAACAATGGGTCATGCGTACTATATAGTGTACCTCAAATATTTACATCCAAGATGAGGTGGAAATAAACAAACATTCTAGGCTCTAAAGGGTACACTTACTACAGTGGAACCTCTTTTATACGTTTTTAAGGGGACCAGACTAAAAAAATGTATCAACGTGAAAAACTTACTAATGAAACTATTTAACATGTGGAGCATATGGGTTGGATCAAAAAAAGAAACTTATAAATGTAATAAATGTATCAACGGGAAACTTATAACAGAGGTTCTACTGTAATAGTACAATTATAAATACATTACAATACTTATTTTTTGGGGTATGCAGACTTCTCACACGATTACGATTATATATATAAATTTAAATATCAATTATAAATATAATATTGATTTTAATATCGATTATGAATATCAATGATCTGGATGTAGGCCTATGTTTCTTACAATAAAACTTGAGTTATTGTGAATCGATTGAAAATCGATTCTGATGTAAAACAATTCTCAAATTGAAAAATTGATTTTGAAAAAAAAAATCTGGTTCAGTGTTGTACTTCTTTACGTCGCAATAAGTGCTCATTTCGCTGTCCATATTATTCTGTATTGTTGAGATTTCACTATCTGGACACAAGCTATCGCTTCGGTTACGTCTGACAGCCGAGCGATGACGGAAATACCCGAGTGGTACAGTACAGTTCAAAGAAGTCTCTAGCAGCTATTTTTCACGTGAACGCCTTGGGAAGGTTAAAAAAATGTTTCAAATTACACTACTATTTTTGAGAAGAAACTTTTTTTCAAAATCGATTTTTAATCGATTCCCGATTTTTAGAATCGATGTCATCACTACTATTTACTAATGATAATTCAATCTCACTACGGCCTACCGTATCTCCGTTCTCTTGTGAGACAGTGTCGCTGACAGCTGCTATCAGCTGAGCCGACGCAAACGTAAAGTCAGTTTCTTGTCTCACTACCAGATGACTCACGCTCACGCTCACCATGAGAGACCGGCAAACCAACGCAACCCTCGGTGCATGTTGGGAGGTCACATGAGTGTTATTGACGACTGTATATTATAAAGATCATAACGTATGCGATGATTGCTCCAACGTTCACGATCTTGTTGTTCCACGTAATATCAGCTGTTCCGTCGTCATTTCGTTATATATGGTAGCAATATTTAAAGTTCTGTTGATGTAGGCCAGGTATTACCAAGTCGAGTTAGTATTTATCTGAGAGTTTGTGAAAATAAATAGCATGGGTAACCATGGTGATGACAAGTTTAAACTGTCAGATAAAGGCTAACTGAACTTGGTAATACCGGGCCTTATGAAAGTAATTTTTTTTAACCATCCATCGATTGTACTGTTCGTTAGGTAGCCCTACTTGTCTTATCGAAAAAACTATCGTGGACGCTGTTATGTGATTGGTCAGAGCTAAGATGGACAAGACGTAGAAATTACAGTATGGTTAGGAGTTTGCGTGCCTTGCTGTGTAACGTTAGTGTGGTAAGCCTATTGTACTTCAAGATCTTGGGGAATTGTGGACAAGTACATGGAAAATCACGAGGCAGATATTTGCTGTTGACGTTATTGCTCTGTCCGCTGTGAACATCAATTAACAAGAAGTATATTACACTTTGATCACGGTACTCTTGATGATAGATCATTTTTGTTTCTTGTTAGTTTTAAGAATAAAATTGTGCATTTATTATTTATATACATACAAGGGCATCTGTAGCAGCTCAAACAATTCCATATGTTTCTTTCAAATTAGTTGAACTTTTTTAGTTTTAGTTTACAATAAAATTACCATTTTTAATTTTTATATTGTGTTTGTGTTCTCCATTATTTCTTTATTTCTGTGTTGGAATCATTCTGTAGCTACAGTAGGGCCAATCATGCAAAGGTAGCATTATGATTTTTGAATGAATTCAACAATATCACGGTGATTACCTATTCGTATCTGAGTTGTGAAACCTTACCTCTTCCATTTTTATTTTTCTTCACTGCTGCGCTCGAGTTGTGGATGTTGAAAGTAAGAAAACTGACCGTCATAAACAATTACATTGACTCGTACTGCTCCTGCTATAGCAGACTACTTGGACAGGTATATTTATACTAATTTTTGATCATCTATAAATATTTATACCCATTCCTTAGCCTAAGTACTTTTGAAAAATAGTGTTCAACAGTTCCGGTTAGTACATTGTGTACGAATCTGTAAAAATCTTGGATTTGATGAATTCAGAACACTTCATAAATATTGTTATCGTGTGGATTCTCCTGACAGAATTGCCAATAGGATAGGAATAACAATTATAAACAAGACTACCAAATGAAGTATAATAATTAATAAGTTTAGTTTAGTTTATTATCATCTTCACAATTTGCACAATGTACAGGTTGCAAAGTCCTTATTCTAAATAATAACAAAACTATAATGATTAAATACAATAAAAATGAAAAAAAAATAACGACAATACACTACATAAACGAAGTCCCATTTCACTATTCATCATCATTTGCATTGTTCTTGATTCTCCGTCTGAAAGTTGCCACTGACTTGGGCAATTTTTCCATCACATTCTTCTTGAGCTTATTCCAGTCGTCTATCTATTGACCGACTTGGGAATGAATATCTTCCGACATCAGTTCTTCCAGTCTTGCACATTAATTTGACTGTATGGTCTCCTCTTGCAACGTATTGTGCCTTCATCATTTTTTCTTGAATTTCCTACCATGGCTTATTGCCAGAATATGCTTTGAATGTGGTACATAGTCTTGCCAATCTGCGCCTTGTTTCTAAGGACTCCCACTTTAACTCGTCTATCATCTCAGTGACGCTCTCCGTTGTCCTTCTTTATAGTTCATTTTAAATCGGTATTCTTTACAATTTTCCATTCCCTTCTCTTCATTCTTCCCTTCACTCTTCATGTTGCCCACCTTTGAACTCCCTCTATTCTCTTGATTTGCCCCTCCCTGTATGGTCCCACACACTCCCAGCATACTCTGCAATCAATTGGTCTTACGAGGGTCAAATATGCCTTCTCCCTAATTTCCTCCGTTGCTCCTGCAAAGTTCTGTCGACAAAGTGACAAAGAACAAAACAAAGAAAAACAAGTGCCAAGTTAATAAACAATTTCACATTTTCATACATTTTCTAGTTCCTTGTTCATGTAACTTCCTTATTTCATATTATATAAGTATATAGCTATATACTGTATATATATATTGCTTGTATATTGAGCTTTTGGGCATGGGTAAAAAAATTTTAAAAAGTCTTCCATCGCGCTTTGCGTTCCTAACTGATGAAAAATCAAAGAAAATAATCTTCACAATGCAAAGCACTTAGTGTCAAGTGTCACTGTCAGGTCACTGTCAAAACTTTGTGAGGCAGTCTGCCTAGTCTTATTTGATTTTTCCTTGTATAGGGTCTTGAAGGTAATATGAATACTAGTCTGCATTATAATTATATACGTATACATCTCTAATTGCTTTGTGCAATTTTTGAAACTATTGTCAGGCACAAATTTGAAGAATCAAGATAAGTTAGGTTATGGAGCACATCAACACCAATGTCAACACCAAAGCAAAGCATTGAGTTGCTTACACTTGGGTTTTAATAGTGTAGGCTTATCAGGAAGTAGGTTCTGCCTTCCCGTACTCAAGTTTACAATCCTGTGTTGGCCCCATCGCAAAATCTGAACTCACATCAATTATTGCAAAATATAACTTCTTTGAAGAAAATGCAGTCATAACCTTCTTCAACCATCTCAAGGAAAATTAAAGAGGAAGAATTCAACCAGACAGAAGTCTACCCCTCAAGTTATGTTCATGGAGCCACGGCATTTTTAACGGCCGGCAATCTTGTCAGGTGTCGTAGGACAACAAATAATGTATAGGCCTACCGTTCATACTACCACGGCAAACGATTGGTTATATCGCAAACTCAAGGCAATTATATATCAAATCGATGCGATAACCATGGCAACGTCGACAGTGATCAAGCTTGACAGTCGATAGTCCGTAAGCAAAACAAATAGTTTGAGTACAAATGTACCCGTGATATCGCCTAGGTCATCACGGCAAGTCTGTCGGCTGGCAAAATGTTCAACTTCAACCAACTTTCAAGGTCACAGTGAATGACGAGCCCGGCAAGTCTGCGATTGGCTTATTCATTTTGACGGTACGATAAATTCGTGCTGCCGTGGCTCTATGAACGTACCTTAAGCCATCCATACCCAAGCATAACTTTTCTATGGCGTAACAGTGAACCAATTCCCCGATTTAGTAACGCTTATGACAATCTTGGCACTGAGTAATTATATATCTTTACGGGAGGCTACTTTATCTACGATTTTGGGCTACTTTATATTTTAGGTGAATCAATAGTAAGCTGTGCTGATCTGTTTCAGTGGTATGTTCGGTGATGGTTTTACCCTACCAAACTCTAATTAGGCACTACAATGAAAACTTGTAAAAACTCAAGAAAGTTGACCTAACATAACCTGAAACAGATCGGCGTGGATTAATATATATACTCGCCATAATTTCAATATAGTACGGTATTCTGAAAACAAAGCAGGACATAAGAATGTTATAAAAAACATAGGTGCATGAAAAGAAAATGGTTTTCTGCAGAGAGATCTGAACTGGTAGCTATTGCTACCGCTACGCCACCGTGGCAGCACAACTCACCGTACTCCATTCATCAGCTGATTGAGCAAGAAATGCAAGAAATGATGGCAGCGTGTTGGGGCCTCTACGTGTTTGTAAAACATCTATCCGTTTACCGGTAGTCCTTAAGATCAACTTCAGAGGACAGAAGTTCTGTCGAATGGCAACGCAATGTTCCGAGGTCTTGTTCTAGGACACATCTTTGTTTCCACTGAAAGAGAATAATTTATAAGAATTCAGTCAGCTTTTTACAGCTTCAGAAATTTATTACGGTACGTATGAATCTATAATGTCCAAGTTGTTAATTGCTGTTTCAGATAGTCACATCAAACTAGTGATGCCACAGGTCTGCGCAGCACTAAACTGTAACGAAAAGAAGACCAAGGATAGCAAATGTTCTTTTCACTGGTATGTTTTTTATTGTTAAATTTTGGAGAATTCTCTAATGCTGTGCACTGATGCACTAATGCTACTCAAGGTTCTAAGTCAATTATTTTCATTTTCAAATTTTCATTTCTCATTGTTAATTAGATTAGAGTCGTGGTTCAATTTGATGTACTGAAATGGGTAGCAGAAGAATTGGTAGCACTTTGTACTGTCGCTAAGCGACCGTGGTTCGGTTCCGACCACGGTCGAACCTCGAGCGTCCTGACTAAGGTTCCGAGGTGCGTTAGCAACTGATCTCTATGTGCCAGTTGATTAGTACAGTACCATTAGTCCTGGTATCAAATGGAAATACCAATAACGTCTTTTTTTATCACTCTCATAGTAGGCCTACCGGTAGGCGTAGCGTCCAATGAATTTTAAAAAGAAAATTATAATATTGCAGAAGAAATCATTCTTAATTATTGATATTCTAGGTAAAACTGTGTCTACTACCGGTATTCATTAAAGCAAAATGTTGGAATGTTGAATTTCTTCTTGAATAATCTTGAAATCCAATTCTAATCTCTTTGTCTCAATCATCGGCGCCACTTTTATAATCACTACTCACGTTTTTGTTTTCATTACCATAATTATATGACTCATTTTTACTTTTGTCAATTATTATAATTCCAAATTTGTAGTAAGCGGCTTCATTGTGATTTATCAACGAGATGGACAGCCATCTTGAATAAATGATTTTTTCTTCATCTCGGCTACTTACGGTCTATGTTACACATTCTTGTTTTCAGTTTCCCGAAAGACCCGAAGCGGAGAAAGCTGTGGGTCCTAGCGACGAGACGGCTTGACTTTGTACCGAGTCTCTACAATTCTCTGTGCTCGAACCACTTCCGAGCCGAGGACTACGATCGCACGCGGTTCGGACTTCACCCGAGCCTGAGGAAGGATGCCGTTCCCTCGGTGTTCGACTTCGAGAGTAGGATCATGAAACGGACGAGGCAATGCAGGTGAGTGGAATCACTCGAGACTTCCTATCGTGAAATCTACGCAGATTTCACAAAATACTTTCACTTTTGTAACTTTTTTTTTTATTTATATATTGGTTTTTAACGACGCACCATACTGATTGCGATGATCTATTGGTGTCGGTGGATGATATATGAGATGATGGGATGATGAGATGGAAGGTTATTTCATCAGGTGTTTTGGATGGTGGGAAGGAGTCGGTCGTGGCCTGTTGTTAAGGAACCATCCCAGTATCAACCTGAACGACAGAGGGAAACCACGAAAATCCTGTCAGGATGGTCGGCCATGGCGGAAATCGAACCCCGGTCTCCCGAATGACGGTTCAGTGTGTTGGCCACTCGACCACGCGTCTCGGTACTTCTGTAACTTCTGACTAGTAAAACGGTATTCATGAGCCATAATAGGCCTACATTGTGAGAATAGTATGGGATTATGAAAGGATACAAACATATTGGAAAGGAGGGATTGGGATTGGATTAGGAAGAAGCCGGCAGTGGCCTGTAGTTACGGAACCATCCCAGCATTGACCATGAACGACAAAACCACAATAAAAACCCCATCAGGATGGTCGACCATGGCGGGAATCAAACCCTGCTCTCCTGAATGATGGTTCAGTGTGCTAGCCACTCGACCACTCATGTCAGTGACCTTGTGTCGCGGCTGTATGTTCAGTAGAGTTATATAAGCCTTTCAGATCTTGGAGTGTCATTATTTCCCCAGGCCACGCGTGACGCCGCCCAGTGGGATCCTGAGTTCGACTCCTCGCACGCGCCCCGTCAAACAGCTCGACCGGACTCGGCCGCCCCACACTGACCGCGGGACTTCCTTCGAGCAAGTCTTGTGAGTAGTTCAACCGCCCCACACCTGGCGCCACCACTAGCTGCCTCACTGCCTTCGTTACGCAGCTCCGCTTGATTCTACCTGTTTCTTATTTGATCCGGGAGAAATGAATTTGTTTCTTTACGTCACAGGAGCCGATCTGAATTATGTTAAATAATGGAATAATGTCCATCATTGTTGTGTTTAAATTCTTTGAGTGAGGGTATTAAAAATGTTCTTTTCTGGGTTATTCTGATTACATTTTTCAAATTTTTGAAATATTTTTGTATAAGAAAGAGTTGAACCAATAGCATTCCGAAGCTACAAGTTCCTAGCTAGGTAATGACGTATATGCACGTCAAGTTTCATCACAATTTTTCGTTTCCGTTCAACCCCTGGGGACGCATTTCCGTACGATTTAATCTGGATTTAGTGTTATGAAAAAGAGGAAACCAGAAGAACACCAGAAAAGCAGTATTAAGCTAGGCCTATACTAACAGGTGGTTCACAGCCACCTTGAATCTTGGGTCAAATTTATACTGAGTTTATCTCGTTCAGGAATGTACCCCCAGATGACTAGGGTCATTAATCTCAAATCTCTATGGAACTGTATTTAAGCCGTAAGTGCAAACGAATTGAAGAAAAAACAATATTTTTCTACAGTAGAACCTCTATACGTAGTAGGTTTCTCGTCGGTACATTTTTCACCTTAGTTAGTTCTATTTTCTAATCCCGTTCATATGCTCCTACATGTTCAATAGTTTCTTTAGTAAGTTTTTCACTTTAGTAAGTTTGTTTTGTCCAGTCCCCTGAAAAATGAACTAAAGAGGTTCCACTGTAGTAGGTTAAGATTGAGTGTTTGCTCTCGCTTGTCCCGCAGTGTGAAAATGGAGGTGGAGCCCGATCCCTCGAGCCCCCCGGCCGACAGCTGGCCGCCGCCCCCGTTCGGACCTTCCGGCCCGTTCACCACGCAACGCCAGCCGTTCTGTCTGCCCGACGACACGCCTTCACCAACCAACTCCATCGACACCAAACCCCGGGCACAATCGTTATCTCACGTCAACCTGCCGTGTCTGTCCGTTGACCTCGAGAACCAACCCTATCGGGAGAGTCCAAGTGATGAGTGGGATATCAGACTGTGTGTAGACAGTTCACTGCCGAGTCTATGTCATGTAAACGATGCTCGAGTCGTGGAATCGGCACGTAATTGTTCCGACGTTGGCTCTCCGTTACGCAGTGAACAGCTCAAAATGAAGATATTGCTTCCGTGTTCGTCCGACGTTGAACTTCAAGTGGTAAGTCCAGATCACAAAGTTCTCCCGATGTTGTGTTCACGATGCAACGAAACGTTATCGCGTGATTCGTTGGATGAACTCCGTAATGAACCAACCGCTGGTGATTCTTCATCTCCGTCGCGTGATACCGTCTGTTCCGTGTGTAAGGGAAGTAGCGTATCCATTGTGATTGATAATCAATCAGTAACTGAAAGTTCACCGTCTGATTTATCTGTTCCTCTGAATTACCAATTCCAATTACAAAGTTTACTATCAGATCCATCTGTAGAATGCGGTAATCAACCCGAAGCGGTAACGACGCCTCTCAGACTCGTTCCCAAGTTCTGTTCGCTATGCAGAGAGAGCTTACCGCCCGATTCATCCGTCCTAGTCCAGAATAAATCCGAGATATCGCGTTTATCTCCGCTACTTCTGGCGTTCTGTTTCAAGTGTAAAGTTCTCTCTCGCACGTCCGATATCGTCATCGAGCCCGTAGAAGAAAGTTCGGCGTCTCGATCTTCGGATAACACATCCAAAGATGAAAGTGTACGATCTAGTCCATTCGAAGTATCCGATAGTCAGTTTCACGGGACGAGTTTATCGTCTAATAGTTTGTTCGACGATAATCAGCGTCTGAAAGTCGTGTCGAAGTTCTGTTTGGAGTGTCGTAGAATGTCGGGGAAAGTTCTGTCCGACACGTCCGATGCCCTGTGCGATCAGCCGGCCGCGTGTGGCTCGATCGTGGAGAGCTCGTACCGGAGGATCATGGACCGGTGTTGTTCGCGCTGCAGCGAGCGGGCGAGCAAGCTGTACGCCGTGATGCAGCGGTGCGCGCAGGCGACCCCAACGCCCCCGCGTGTCCCGGAGCTGCAGGAACGGCAGGAACGGCAGGGGCGCGACTGGGATCTGGCGCTGAAGACGATAGACTGTCAGAAGAGGAAGATCAAGATCCTGCAGCAGCAGACCCGGAGGCTCCGGAACAAGATGATTCGGCTGGATTACTTGTCCAAGGAGTCGGGGGGCGCGGATTATTGATCCCCCCGTGTGATTGGTCACTCTTGTGTCAACGCCCGTGTTGCTGTGCGTGACGATCGTGCGATTGTTGTTGCGATGATTGAAGTGGTCCTCCCACGACACACTAGTTTGAGAACGATCTCGTCATTTTTTTTTTTAATAACATCGAAACTTGATACCAAATATTTTTTACAAATGAAAGCTACATACTATGAAAGTAGAATTGTTTGAACAAGGCACCACAAGGGCCAAATTGAAAGTAAAAAAAGTAATTAATAATTAAATCAATTGAAAATTAAACAAAGTACGGTACTCTTTTTTAAACCAGTTAGGCCTATGGTTAACTGAAAGTACCACAAAAATTTGCCCGTGTTTTCAACTATCATTTGATGATTGCTAGTCTAACATTAGGACTCACTGTCAGTAGACCAACTGTGAACATTGAGGCAGTTCAGGAATTTCCATTTCTAGGCGTAATGGTTTATTATTGGAGAGTTGTCCGAAAGTGCCTCGGTCTTGACACAATTCACTGCCAGATTATCCAGCAGTTATACGTACTAATGGGGCCCAGGCCCTATAACGTCATCACTGTGGTAATTCATGCCATATAAATACCAAATACTGTATACACATTAGTCATGAACTGAAAATCAGTCTTCACCACGCAGTACACTGCATGTACATATAGAGAGGATAAGGGAGCAGTGAACTCTCTTTACTGCACAGCGTAGCCTGTTGAAGGCAAAGATGCCAACGTGGCGTAGAACTGAGAACTATAAGAATGATGTCTGCTCTAAGATCAACCTTGTAGCGAGATGGCACTAGTTTCACTCGTTCAGCTCAATAGTCAATAACTCTAATCATTCGCGTTACACTCTCTATACTCGATTGTGTCGGAACCGATCAAGTAGTTTCGTCAGCTCTTGCTTCTGCCTGTTGCCAGCAAGCAACGTGATGTTCAGCACTGGCACTAGTCATTGGCTAAGAGTCCACGGAGTCGATTTAGCGAAATATCAGTTTTTTGGTGATAACTTTTGAACGGTATGAGATATCAAAATTGAATAAGTGAGAAACACAGATAATTATGATAGCTTCAAGATGATATAAGTTATGACTATCCAAGTCATGTCGCTTGATTTTCAAGCGTATACAGCTGAAAAATATGTTTTTTTAGCTGTCGACGCTTGACAGTTATTCGACATGACTTGAATAGTTCTAAGTTATATCGCCTTGAAGCTATTATAATTATCTGTATTTCTCGCGTATCAGAATTTTGATATCTCATACCGTTCAAAAGTTATTACCAAAAACCTGATATTTCGCTAAACCAACTCCCGTGGACTCTTAACATTCGAACATGAAGCAATGAAACGTGTGAGGGTTCGTTCGGTAGAATCACATTGAAGTCCTGAATTCATACATCGAGACCTCGAGAGTCGAGACAAACAAATTGAAATACGCCAGACAGAAAGTAGTTTGTGAGAGTCGGTTCATCCGTCAGCGGTTGTGTATTCCTGTATCCTAGTTTATTTATAAAAGATGTAAAGTGTATTTAATAAATAAATCTACTAATTAAACTGAATTTGATAGTTTAAAATAATAAAGAAAACAATCCAATTATTTGTTGTTATACATTTTAATTACCATCAATATTCCTCTGATTGAATTGACCTGAAACCTTATTTATGCTATCTTTAATTGAACTCGCCTTTTTACAGTTTTTACTCTCTCAATCTTACATATCGAGGTTTATTTATACATTTAATATTGATGGTTTATCAATAAGCTATTGATACACAAACTATTGATTGTGATTGTGGGACACAGGTTTGTTAGCCCGGCCATTCTCTTGATTTACAAATCAAATAATTCTCACTTTATCACAGTGTTTGTGAATTGAAGAGCCAGCATTACACTGGAAATCATCATTTAGAAGATTTATTTTCCAACAGCTATAACAAAAAACATCACAAGAGTGATGTGGATTGATTAGTTTTTTTTTCTAGTTGTGTTGTGCAGATTAAAACTACAGATGGCTATCTAAACTACTGTTTCAAATGAACAAAATAAGAATAATAATTTCTTAAATCTTGGTGAAGTGTATTTGTTGAACAGGTGTTTTGATGATTTTCATGCCAAGTGTCGGGCAAATTCACCCTTGAACCAGTCGGCCCACGACGAGAGGATTCCTTGACGTTTGCACACAGCTTGTATGAGAAACGTTGCTGAGAGAAATTATTGTTGGGCATCATCTTTTACTGCATTCAAAATCAAACAATTTGACAAAACCCCAAACAGTTGCGCGGATAGAAATTTCCTTCAATATACGTGAATACCCTAATTGTTGGTGATGCTGTCATACTCACTGAAAATTCAACCAATTCCATTTTTTAAAAATCTTTTTGAAATGATTTACGGAGGCACTTGGTCAACAGTTATGGGCGAGGCCTACTTGTCCAGCAAACCATTGAAAGTGTTTTGTTACACTTCTACTAAAAATTTCAGATATTTATTGTTGTTGTTTATTAATTTAGCATTATTGCTAATTTACATGGTACAGGTAAACATATACTGTAGTTTCATAATATAAAATGAAATAGGCCTACAATTTCATAGAGTAATAAATCAGAGAATACTCACTATCACTATAAGTTGATCACAGTAGTAGAAAAATTATTACATTGAATAATTATTAACTTAAACATCTCTAGTAATAATAATCAATTAATTATAGATAATACACAGTTATTACTTATTAACATATCAAACATATTAACACAGAATTAATTAAAATAATTTATATCAAGTGAGAATATAAATATATCTATGTATTTACGTTTCGATGAAATTCTATTGACATACAATTCTATAGATATTAAATAAGCCCATTAATCTGAAATCTTTACTAATCAGCTTGGACGGAATATTTATCACTTGATAAGCCTTATGCTAGCTTTCCATGAACGCGATTTGCGTTTCGCTTTCGCAAGGCGGTGGAATTGAGGCGAGCTCAACAATCAGAAATCGCGTGACTTTCTTCACTGATTGGTTGTTTTATCATCAAGGTGGTTTAGAAAACCGCTTAGCGAGTTCGCAATCCGAATAACGCAGGTATGGAAGCCCAGCATAAGGGACTAATTTACCTTCTTTGATGATTTTGCAACAGTCTCTTCTGAGACTAGTGATAACTGATTTATGTTTTCTAATTTCGTTAGGGATCCCATTAATTTAAGTTTAATTTTAAGCTAGTTTCAAGTTTAGATATTTTCTATTTTTTTTAAACCATATTCATTTCTTTGGATCTCGTAATAAATAAATATTCGAATACCCTTCACAAAGATACTGTCGTCTTCTTCTTCGCTCATAGTTCTCTTCACTTCCAGGTTATTTCGATATCTCAATGTTTATTTATAATTAACTTGTTCATTGTGTTTTAATTTATCTGTAAGGTATTGAGGAACTCACTCATCCGTTTGTTATCTTATAAATAAGGCCTAGAGTTAGAGTATTTAGAATGATTCATTGTTTGATATTGAGCCAAGAGAGCGCTTCACACATCTTTTTTGAATGAATGAATGAATATTTGGGTTTTACGGCGCATCAACGACGGGGTTATATAGCGCCACATCTTTTTTATGGAAGAGTCTTTTTTAACCCATAATATGCTCCGTTGCTTCATTTTGAAGTTTCTATAATGTCATGATTTTTAAAAGAAGAAATAAAATAAAATAAATAAAAGAAACACTATTGAACCACAATAATCTACATGAGGTGCCACTATTGATTGATACATTAAAATTTAAGTGTTTAGCGGTAGGCATCCATTAATTCTTCTACATAAAACTAATTTCTGTACACATTTTTTAATTATATAGTTAGCGTGACTATTGCATTTCGATTGCTCATGTACAATTATTCCCAGATATTTCATTTATCATACTATTTAAATGATTTCCCCTTCTAATTCTATATATTCATTATTTTCATCTATCTCTATTTTATTTTTATTTCTTTCTGAGTTTTATGTATAATCAATCCATCATGTTCGAGGGAGTTTTAAAGTATTAAATAATAACAGTGCTCAATGTGTGTAGGCTTCATTCGATCGATCTAATCAAAATCTACTAGAAAACACCAATTTCAGGATAAAAAAATGACAATTGATCACGACGCACTTTATGATAATTTTACCAATTTGATCAATATTCTAGTGTACTTACTCGTTTCTCCTCATCGCGCTCAACCTTCAAAACATCGAATTACAGCGTTGTCCTCGATCACGTCGATAAAGTAGCCCCTGCCCACACCTCCTACTACTGCGCGCCGTGTCGCAAGTTGGTACTAAACATGGCGCGATAGAACGTGTTCGAATCAGTCTCGTGCGCCGTGTTGCTGTGGCGGGTTGGCTGACGACGTTCTCTCACAAGCCCTGTTTTCTCGCGTGTTGCCTCAACTGCGCATTGTTTGACAGCCACTACTATCACCACGTGAGTAACACATTGTTGTTGTTTTAATTGGTAGCTACTAGCTAGGCCTAGTTATCGGACCGGAAGAACATGTGGTTGTCGTTTGTGCCAATGCCACGGTCATTGCTTAGGTTGTTTAGCATACATTAAAGAGGGGTTTACCCTCGACTTACTCTATGGTTGTAGGTATATAGGCCTAATCTAGCTGTTGGTGGAGTCGAACAAAAACAATATGGATTTATAATGTACGGTTTGGGACATGATTGATAGGTTAGGTTGATTTGGTCTGTTAGATAGGGACGATCAACAACGTTCGCATTGAATGGGGTTCTAGTCCCGGCGCCACAAAAGAAATAGGTTCTTGTAACGTCCTGTTACTCACCATCACTTGATCGTTTCACTGTCACGTGCTTCGTCTTACTCCCAAACAACCTAGCTGTTGGTGGGGTCGTTAGGCAATCATGATTGATGGTACTATGAAGCAAGATATTGCAACAGTCGTTGACAACTTGAATCTCGACCTCGAATGTTCTGACTGTAAGGAACATTTGCGTTCGACTATTTCGTTCTTTTATGAAGGAGTCTATTCTCTCTCAACGAGTTACATTCGCCTTTTTTTCAAAGAATTCCAGATCGAAACGCCCATTCGTCAATGTTGAAGGATGGGCAATTAATAGAGACAGAAGTCGGGTGCTCGCTGCACTTAGTAATTACCTAGAAGGCGGTAGTTTGAATCTATGTCATTCTTTTGTAATTGTTGTAACAGTGATTGCAATTTACTGAAGACTATTGTTTAAGTGCAAGGTAAGTCTATAACCTTGGATGGTTTATCAATTACCAATTAGTTGACCATCAATGAATTTAATGGTCGACCGTATAGGCTTCTGTCACGTAACAAATGACAAACAATCGTTACCATAGCAATACAGCGAACTGGTGGACTACCAAACATTCTGATTGGTCAATTCCGACTGGTGGACATTGTTGTCTGTCTCTTGCAACAATGGGTGACGTCACTTGACAGAAGCCTATAGTGCATAGACTATATTTGGATACATTTTCTCTCATTTTCCCTCACTTGGTCGGACCTTGATTTGTACTTCTATTTCAACGGCATAAACTTGACATTTCCAAATTGGATATCAATTAATACATTATATAACTAGAAGTAGGCATAATTAGGGTATAACTGATACTGGTAGCTCAGCGGTAATGCTCTTGCCCCATGTGTCCGGGAGATGAGGGTAGATCGGGCCTAGGTTTGATCCCCGCCATCAACCGTCATTACATAGGTTTTTAGTAGTTTTCCTCAGTAGGCCTTGTCGAAGGCCAGGATGGTTCTCACAATGTGCTTCCTTCCCACCAACCTTCCCATTACCTATTGAGACAGGTGGTCAAGTTGCCAGCACACAAAACCGTTATTCAGGAGACCGGGGCTCGTTTCCCGTCATGGTCGACCATCTTTACAGAGGATTTTCGTGGTTTCTTCTGTCGTTCATACTGATCCACGACGACTCCTTTTCACTATCCAAAAACATGTAATAAGATAACCTTTCATCTCATCATCCCGTCATCTCATTCATCATCCACCGACGCCAATATCTTAATTATCATTATATTACCGCATCAAACCCAATATAAATAAAAAATAAAAAATGAATACAAATTGAGTAGAATCAAGAGATGCATCCCATATTTATTTGTGTTCACGTGAGACGAAGGTCGTCTATCAACATAACAAACACAAATATAACTGTTATATTTGAAAAGCCGCGATGTTTTCAGGTTATTATGATTTTCCAGGACGTGATTTACGATTAGAAACGAAACTACGTCTTTCAAAAGCGCTTCAACCTTGAAGTCTCAGAGGGATTATGTATCAACTTGAGTTTTTACGATTATTCAGTTTGTGTGTGACCTTCTTCTTCCTTGGATACGAGTATAGATGTTAAACTTGAAAGAACAAAAGTATAACCGTCACGTAGTAAAAGTGTTTGATGTTTGTTTTCCTTGTGAAATGTTTCAGTAAAACTAAATATGTCTGATTTTGGGCGCTTGTCTTAGTTTATCTCAGGCTCAGCTTGTATGTTATTGGCATGCTATTTCAAGTCCCATTAAAAAAACGCCTACTCTTGTCGCGCGAACTGTCCGAGCCGAACTGTGGCGGACTGGTTCGGACCCCCCGTCTGTCTGCCCGGCTTGGGGGGGGGGGGTCGTGTAGCTGGTGGGAGACGGGAGGAGATGAGTTAGATATTAGATTACAAAAAAGCAGGATATACGTCGTGAGATGAGCTTAGAAATATGGAAATCTAGAAAGAATAATATTCTGTCAGCTCAGACTACATCTACAGACCTTGGATTACTTCAAACGTTCAACCACTTGTTGACTTTATTTTTAATTAATTGGTGATACTTGTTGCTTTTTCTTAATAGGTTTCTTGATAGCTTTGATTGATGTGAAAATTGCATTATAAATGCGTTTTCTGCGTTATTTCTCATCTGATTGTTGTGCAAATCACTGAAAGTGTGTAGACCTATACTTGAATCACATTCATTAAAAATTTCAGATCTTTTTGAAAATGTTGGTTTTCCAAGTATTTTTTCTCCGGGCTATTCTTATAGGGGGATTTTCCAAATTTTCCGATTTTTTCCGGAAAAACCGATCTACCAATTTTTCTGAAAAAAAATCCAAACCTCCTGTGGTGTGACACCGATATGCAGAAAAAGTTTCAAGTCGATTGTTTTTGTTCCTGACATGCCGCGTGCAAAATTAAAAAACAACAACAACAACAAGATAAAAACGAAGCCCAATTTATTCCGGTTCATGTAATGTAAATGTTCGCTCCGCTGCTCGGTAGATCACAGCGGCAGGCAATGGCGTTTCCCTGTACTGCGAGTACACATGTGGTTTAACGCCCTCCGTGTGGCCCGGCACATGTAACTCAGTGGTAACGCGCTCGCTTCGTGTGCTCCGGCAGGTGAGGGGCATGCCGGGTCTAGCTCGATCCCTATAGGGGTGCATCGTGGTTTCTCTCTGTCGTTCAGGTTAAAACTGGGATGGTTCCTTAACAACAGGCCACGACCGACTCCTACCCACCAACCAAAACACCTAATAAAATAACCTCTCATCTCATCATCCCATCATCTCATTCATCATCCACCGACGCCAATAGATCGTAGTCATCAGTATAGTGCGTCGTTAAAACCCAATATAAAAATATTTAATAGTAGAACAACGATTTTGAATCAAGTTTCTTCATGATTGATAAAATAATAACGTGTTGATAGAGTAAAAGTGTTTTATCTCGGCTTGTATCGGTGTGCGGAGGCTATTTACATGCGACATCCTGTGTGTTCTCACGAGACGTGCGCGCGGCGATAAGACAGGAAGCGCGACACACGGCCACTGTGAAGCGTGAACCTCTGGGCGATGACGTCACCAGCCGCGTGGCGTGCAGGTGATGAGCGCGGGGCTGTCGGCCGCACTGTCTGCTCCGTCCCACCGGAACCAGGGCTTGGATGGGGTTGTTTGGATGAAATTAGTTTGGGATGTTTGTTAGATTAGGTTATGTCGGTCCCATTTTACGAATAGTAAATTTCTTGATTTTAAAAGCGATAATTAGTGGGTTATTACCCTTAATTACTAATGGTATTTTGTACCCCAATTAAAATTAGCCTAATTAACTCATTTTCATCATTGGTAATATGGGGTCTCTAAGTCAGTTACATTGGGTCATTCCGGTCAGTTGAGGCCGCGCGCAACAACAACAACAACAACAACAACGACAACAACGTCATGTGGCGACAGACCGACTTTCCGATGAACAGCGAGCGCCTGCCGATACCATCATATCGACCACAGCCAGTCATACAGACGACAACAACAGCAACAACAACATGTGGTGACGGACCGACGGTGCGATGAATAGAGGTTGCCTAACAACAAGGCGTCGCGTGAAGTGGTTTCAACATGCACATCGAGTGTGGCAATTGAAGTGCCAGCAATAGAATCACGGCAGATTCAGTTAGTTTCTACTTAGGATAGGTTAGTTATAGCTCGGTTCTAGCTTCTAGTTTGGTTTTTTAGTTGAAGCTTAGTTGGTTGGTTCTAGTTAGTTTGAGTTAGTTCTAGTCAGGTTAGCGGCTTGATGTTGGACAGTGCAGCTCAGCGCTCGATCCACTTCTAGAGTGGATGTTTCTTTCCGGCAAAAACATGGTCGCCACTTCTTCAGTGTTCTCTCCTTTTCACATCAGAGTGGCTGTTCGTGGACCGGAAGTAGGGTTCGGATTGGTGTTAGTTATTTAGATTAAATTAGTTCAGGATGTTTGTTTGGTTAGTTTAGTAAGGTTGATCAAGTCAGTTAGATGGGGTTATATAGGTTAGTCTAGACCGAGGGATCATAAACTTCTGATATCTGGGGTAGGCCTAAACTTGTCATGAAATCTTCTCGAAATCCCTTGAAATCTTCTTGAGAACCTTTGAAATGTTCTTGAAATCTTCTTGAAATCCCTTGAAATCTTCTTGAGAACCTTTGAAATGTTCTTGAAATCCCTTGAAATCTTCTTGAGAACCTTTGAAATCTTCTTGAAATCCCTTGAAATCTTCTTGAGAACCTTTGAAATGTTCTTGAAATCCCTTGAAATCTTCTTGAGAACCTTTGAAATCTTCTTGAAATCCCTTGAAATCTTCTTGAGAACCTTTGAAATCTTCTTGAAATCTTCTTGAAATCCCTTGAAATCTTCTTGAGAACCTTTGAAATCTTCTTGAAATCTTCTTGAAATCCCTTGAAATCTTCTTGAGAACCTTTGAAATCTTCTTGAAATCCCTTGAAATCTTCTTGAGAACCTTTGAAATCTTCTTGAAATTCCTTGAAATCTTCTTGAGAACCTTTGAAATCTTCTTGAAATCCCTTGAAATCTTCTTGAGAACCTTTGAAATCTTCTTGAAATTCCTTGAAATCTTCTTGAGAACCTTTGAAATCTTCTTGAAATCCCTTGAAATCTTCTTGAGAACCTTTGAAATCTTCTTGAAATCTTCTTGAAATCCCTTGAAATCTTCTTGAGAACCTTTGAAATCTTCTTGAAATCTTCTTGAAATCCCTTGAAATCTTCTTGAGAACCTTTGAAATCTTCTTGAAATCCCTTGAAATCTTCTTGAGAACCTTTGAAATCTTCTTGAAATCCCTTGAAATCTTCTTGAGAACCTTTGAAATCTTCTTGAAATTCCTTGAAATCTTCTTGAGAACCTTTGAAATCTTCTTGAAATCCCTTGAAATCTTCTTGAGAACCTTTGAAATCTTCTTGAAATTCCTTGAAATCTTCTTGAGAACCTTTGAAATCTTCTTGAAATCCCTTGAAATCTTCTTGAGAACCTTTGAAATCTTCTTGAAATCTTCTTGAAATCCCTTGAAATCTTCTTGAGAACCTTTGAAATCTTCTTGAAATCTTCTTGAAATCCCTTGAAATCTTCTTGAGAACCTTTGAAATCTTCTTGAAATCCCTTGAAATCTTCTTGAGAACCTTTGAAATCTTCTTGAAATCTTCTTGAAATCCCTTGAAATCTTCTTGAGAACCTTTGAAATCTTCTTGAAATCTTCTTGAAATCCCTTGAAATCTTCTTGAGAACCTTTGAAATCTTCTTGAAATTCCTTGAAATCTTCTTGAGAACCTTTGAAATCTTCTTGAAATCCCTTGAAATCTTCTTGAGAACCTTTGAAATCTTCTTGAAATCTTCTTGAAATCCCTTGAAATCTTCTTGAGAACCTTTGAAATCTTCTTGAAATCTTCTTGAAATCCCTTGAAATCTTCTTGAGAACCTTTGAAATCTTCTTGAAATCCCTTGAAATCTTCTTGAGAACCTTTGAAATCTTCTTGAAATCCCTTGAAATCTTCTTGAGAACCTTTGAAATCTTCTTGAAATTCCTTGAAATCTTCTTGAGAACCTTTGAAATCTTCTTGAAATCCCTTGAAATCTTCTTGAGAACCTTTGAAATCTTCTTGAAATTCCTTGAAATCTTCTTGAGAACCTTTGAAATCTTCTTGAAATCCCTTGAAATCTTCTTGAGAACCTTTGAAATCTTCTTGAAATCTTCTTGAAATCCCTTGAAATCTTCTTGAGAACCTTTGAAATCTTCTTGAAATCTTCTTGAAATCCCTTGAAATCTTCTTGAGAACCTTTGAAATCTTCTTGAAATCTTCTTGAAATTCCGTGAAATCTTCTTGAGAACCTTTGAAATCTTCTTGAAATCCCTTGAAATCTTCTTGAGAACCTTTGAAATCTCTCTGAAATCCGTTGAAATCTGAAATCAGGTTTACACCAAGTTGACTATTTGTTTACCCCTCGGTCCAAGCAACAACAACAAGGTCAGCAACAGCAAGGTCAGCACGTGGCAACAGACAGACGGACGGTACTCGGGGTGCACAGGCCGCGTGACGTATCGACATCTGCCACGCCCTCATAACTCACGGCCACGTGATAGGGGTGCCACAGGGCTGGCCGCTCACTGGTGTCGAGTCACACTCTACCCGTCACTTGGCCACCCCTGCCTCCCGGCCCGGTCTCCACCCTTACAACTACGTCATCATCTGTCATTGAAATACGATCAGGGTCAGGGTTGAGAATAATTTCCAAAGACTATGAAATGAAGTGTTATAGATACTGGAGTTAGTGTAAAGCTACGTTCCCATGACGATTTTTTCACGTGACGTCCGTCAAAACTTCGGACGGCATCGTTGGTGTGAAATAGATCACGTTCCCATACCGTATTTTTCCCGTCACATAGGGTAATGCGTTCTATCGGCAGATACTAGAACTTTCGAAGGCAATAATGGAAATGAACGAGTCAACATGACACTATCTTAGGCAGGTTTATTCTCTAATTGCCTCGATGAACATTTCGAGATCAAAACTAATCATTAAAAATGAATAATTGTTTATATAACCTCAAAATATAAAAACTGCGTGTGATTTTGCTCGCGATTATAACAGTAATATCGAAATACAACGGAAATGCGACGATGCGATCCTACATTCGATTGTTGGTACTCTACACGACATCCGCAAATCGTCCCGTCCGTCAAAAGTTGAAATTGGCTCTACTTGGACGGCGAAGAATCGTTCCCTCCTTCCGATGCATTCTCTTGCGCGTGATTGGTTGAAAGTTGCCGTCGGCCGAACTTTTGACGGACGGGACGTGAAAAAATCGTCATGGGAACCTAGTGTTAGGGTTTGAAGGCGCGTCGACAGCGAAGTCATTTAGCTCCTGTGTTCATGTCGGTGAACTGAGCCATGGTTGTTAACGTGTGTGGATGTTTCAAGCAAATGGAGGGAGCAGGGAAGAAGAAGAAAAGTGAGAGGAAGATGATTGAAAATGGAAAATGAAGAAAAAGGAAGATGATAGATGAGGAGAAAAATGACAATAAAATAGAATACAACGCAAGATGAGTACGCCCTCCATATACTCCGGACCCTTACCTAATACACCTCGTGCTAGTACAAGCTAGCTCCAAGAGGCTAGGACTGTGATTGGAGAGCTACCTGCCATGGCAACGTGTCTGGTCTCTGTGTATTGCCATTGTTGTTAGCACAAAATCCCAGCCCTGCTTATGAGGTGGGCTTCCAAATGTGATGAATTATTCAGTCCAAGAGACAGTGGATTTGTTTTTATAATATATTGTCATTGTTGGTAGCTTTTCTAGTGAACATTGACCAATCAGAGTCCTAGCTAGCCTCTTGGAGCTAGCACGTTATTCGAGTGGTTTATTAGTCAAGGGTCCAGGTCACCGAAAGGTACCCACTCGACCGAGACCGACTTGACCTCACGCAAGACGTTATCGCCATGGATACTGGAATAGCACGGCAAGTCGATGTGTTCCGTGCAGAGAAAAGCTGTGTGAAACACAACCGGAAGTTCATAGATTGAAAATGACAACATTGAAAATAGTATATCGTTATAGCAATCATTACAAACATAAATTAAATATTTTCATATTTCTCGTGTAAATATTGTGCGATTTTTTGTTTGTTGATATTTTATTCAAAATGTATATTATTTTGTCTTATTCTGTCTTATTTTGTCTCCAGTTAGAGCCGGTTTCACGTGCCGACGACCAAGTATTAGTTAGAGAACGAATATAATATACGTAACCAAGGGTGATATAACCATAGTCAATTAGCTAACTAATCATCACTCAGTACAACCGGCTATCAGTGTTATTCTGAGAGTTGGTCAGAACAAACAGCACGGGTAACCATGGTGATAACAACTTTAAACTGCCAGTTAGAGTTACTCTATAGCTTGCCTGTTGGTTATACCGGGCCTTGGGCATGAATTCAACAATACGACATTCACCACGGGTAACCATGGTGATAATAACTTTAAACTGCCAGTTAGAGTTACTCTATAGCTTGCCTGTTGGTTATACCGGGCCTTGGGCATGAATTCAACAATACGACATTCACCACGGGTAACCATGGTGATAATAACTTTAAACTGCCAGTTAGAGTTACTCTATAGCTTGCCTGATGGTTATACCGGGCCTTGGGCATGAATTCAAGAATACGACATTCACCATGCAGTTCATTCAACCGCGCGAACACGTTATTATATTGTTGTCCTAATTGGCCTAATTTACAACGACGCTTCACAGTTCTACAACTATTAATGAAACCATCTCAGCAAGTATCCTATAATTCCTGGTCTCACATTGAACACAGTTGGCTTGACTTCATCCCACGAACACGGCCGGTTCGACACGCCCAACCGCCAATACAAACACATACGAGAAACACCCGTGCGACAACTCCAACCCTGATCCAATAGCTCGGTCTCTTTATCCATGAAAATGTCGACGAGTAAAACAAATTAAACACTCTAAAAATATCCCCTCTTTTATCCCGACTCCTCCCCCCCTCTCGCTGCTAATAATAGTTTGTTGCCGGCATGCTGGTGACACTGGGGTCTAATTGACCTGAGGATTGTACGCGAAACGGTCGTTTCAGAACAAAATGGCGCCGAGCCAAGGATTTGAATTAAGAACGACATTCGATTGTAATAGAAATGTCGTCGGTTGGGAAATGCGGGAATGTCTCGCGGATGTGAGGTATTATGAGTGCTTCAGGCCACGAAGAATGAGTGTTTCACAGCGGTGTTGAGTGGGTTGTAGATTTGTCAAGTTATTTGCTTCCTGTGTCGTATTGTGGGCAATAAATTATCTAGGATGAGCTCAATTTAAAAGCAAGTAAACATAATATTAATTTTACGGTGTTTTTGTTGTTTAATTACATGATTAATAATCGGTGTGATATAGGCCTATAACGGAGAAAGCGGCATAAAAGTCGTTACTTCAAAGAATGGGGATTAATATAAAATTAGAAAAGATTCGTTTTATGTTGAAATAGAGTGGAATTTTTAATGGAAAGAAGTGATCATTGCCCTAGAGACTCACTTCAAAGTGGAAGATATCAACATTCGTGTGTTTTGTGTCCGGATACATATCACAGAAACAGTCATAATGTGTTCCGGACGTTCGGAAACTGAAATACTTATCTAATCAAAATGGGGTGGTAAGATCGCCCTTGTGGTGCCCCGTCCAAACGATCCTACCTTTCATCCATAGCCTTAATTGGGGAACAATGATTTTGTATCAAGTTTCGATGTTATTGAAAAAAAAATGTTGGAATGAAATTTCAATAACTATGGATACACCTTTTTTATCCATCCTGACGTGTTTTTTTGTGGTTTCTCAGTCCATGATAAAAATGCTTGAATGAAATACTAATTGGCCACGAACTTTAATTAGTAGAGTGATAGGCATAATTATACTAATTCAGGCCTATCACTCATTATTTTTCTTTTTGTATAATGATCAACTTTCCATCTGAAATAAGTGAACATGCATTGCCCAAGAGACTCGGTTCAAAGTGGTAAATGACAACATTCGTGTGCTTGGTTTACTTTATACTGTCAATCAATACCAATGCTGATAATGTCCGGATATACATATCACAGAAACGCTTCATTCTGATAATGTGTTCCGGACTTTCGGAAGTTGAAGATTTTTATCTGAGTCAAAAAAGTGTGATCATACACAGACAGCGCTGTCCTGGTGTCAAAGTTCACTATTTATTATTTAAAATAATTCAGAAATAATTATTTATATTGTTGACAAGACCGCTTCGGAGTCTTGTAACAACCAAGAGGTGCCGCTTCTTAAGGGTCTTACTGACTCATCCTCAGCTTTGGTTGAGAAACAATGATTGTTTTTTTTTTTTCAATAACATCGAAACTTGATACAAAATCATTGTTCCTCAAATTAAGGCTAAGGATGAAAGATAGGATCGTTTGGACGGGGCACCACAAGGGCGATCTTACCACCCTATTTTGATTATTTAAAACCAATTAACTTCAACACCAGGACTGCGCTGTCTGTGATCATAATTTCACAGAAAATGTGCGTGCTTTGTGGGACCAGTGAATCGAAACTAATAGTTTCATTTCAAAATAACATTCCGGTAGATGGGTGAAGCTTGACGTCAAGTATGAAATGTTCTAAAGGTACGTTCATAGAGCCACGGCAGCACGAGTTGGTCGGGCCGTCAAAATGAATGAGCCAATCACAGACTCGCTGAGCTTGTGATACACTTGAAAGCCGCTCTCCGTAGCTGGGTCAGCTGAGGCACCGCTTCAGTAACTGAAGTCACCGCTAGGCGTGGTTTCGAATCCCGCATAAGGCATGGGTTTTTGTATGCGTTCGTTCACTTATCATCACTTCATAGTTTCATAATCACCTGCTCATTCGTACCCCCGTTTAATCGAGCTGTTGGTGGGGCCGTTAAGGGAACAATAATAAATCAATCATGCTGAACCATTATCAATATGTCCTGTAGATTTACAATTATCCACCTCGCTTATTGGGCGATATAGAAAGACGGCGCCTCCACCGCTCAGCAACCAGGCGCCTCGCTCCTGAGTCATGTGACCGCCTCGAGGGATGACTCCACCCGACTGGCATTTCTACCATCTTTCAGTTTCTATTTATATTGTGTTTAACGACGCACTGTAATGATTATCAATTGGCGTCGGTGAATGATATATGAGATGGTGGGATCATGAGATGTGAGGTTATCTTATTAGGTGTTTTGGATGGTGGGAAGGAGTCGGTCGTGGCCTGTTGTTAACGAACCATCCCAGTGTTGACCTGAACGACAGAGGGAAACCCTGTCAGGATGGTCGACCATGGCGGGAATGAAACCCCGGTCTCCTGAATGGCGGTTTAGTGTGCTAGCCACTCGACCGATCGTCTCAGTTATCTCGTATCTCATACAGCAGAGTTATGTAGTGGTGATAACGCGAGGGGTTGACAACTCCTGAAATCCCTTGAGATCTTCTTCAAATTCCTTGAAATCTTCTTGAAATTCCTTGTAATCTTCTTGAAATCCCGTGAAATCTCCCTGAAAAGTCTTGAAATCTGAAATCAGGTGTGCACTTTCCATAATATCTTCCTGAAATCCCCAGAAATCTTCTTCAAATTCCTTGAAATCTTCTTCAAATTCCTTGAAATCTTCTTGAAATTCCTTGAAATCTTCTTGAAATCGCGTGAAATCTCCCTGAAATCCCTCGAAATCTGAAATCAGGCCTACACCTGATTTACTAGTTGTTTACCCCTCGTGATAATGTTATCATAAATGTAAAATACAATCGTGTGAATTTTGCTCTTCTATAGGCCTAGCTATTAATGAACAATAAATTAAGACAGTGAGATTAAAGGGGTATATGCACAGTACTCAAACAATTAGGTCTAGAGAAATTAATCTTTACTCTTTTTTCTAGTGTAGTTGGATGACAAGTGTAACAACCCCATGCTCTTCAATTGATATGACATTCCATTTTTTGAAAATTCAATCAGTTTTAACTTTTGAGATGATATATGTCAATGACTGTCATCAAATTCTTGATATTCATTGGCGTATTTTTTATCTTGAAACTGATTGAATTCGAAGAAATAGCAAGTCATATTAATTGGATGAGCGAAGCGAAGACTCAATTTCACCATACCCAAAAAAAAGTACTTTTTTTTTTTTTTTTTCGCGCTCCACAGGTCAGACGAAAATTCAAAATTAGTTGAAACTTGGCACATACACAAGTATCATTATCTAATTCGATACTGTATAGTTTTGAGGCGTGATCGGTTGAACCACTTCTGAGAAAACTCATTTCAAAGTTTTCAAAAATCCCATAAGAACAACCCAGAGAAAAAAATTCAGGAAAAATATTTCATCCGAGAGAATTCAAATTCTCAGGGAATTTCAATCTAATAATGATACACATTATTCCGAACTTTCACTCAAATCGGATTAGCCGTTTTGATGTACAAAAATATATAATGTAATTATTATAAATCATTCAAAGCTATTAAGATACCTATTAAATCCAAGCTACAGGTGACGCCACTTAATTGTAAACGATTGAAACAAAACCTTCTTTATTATCATATGAATTAATAACGGAAAATAAGATGGCAGTGATGTAATGGTTTGGATCTCAAGGTGTATATATATATATATATATATATATATATATATATATATATATATATATATATATATATATATATATATATATATTATGATAACCAATCCAAAGATAAGTTGATATGTTCCAGCTCATCCATCAACGCGGAAACACATAACGCGTTTGCCTAGTCAAATAGCATGGCATTATCTTGGAGCGTCCTGAAGGACCCTTACCTAATAAATTTCGTACTAGTGTTAGTTAGCTCCACGAGGCCAAGACTTTGATTGGTCAATATCTCTCAGAGGAGCTACCTGTCATGGCAACGTGTCTGGTCTCTGTGTATTTCCATTGTTGTTAGCACAAAATACTAGCCCTGTTTATGAGGTGGGCTTCGAAATGTGGTGAATTATTCAGTCCAAGAGACCGTGAATTTGTTTTCATAATATATTGTCATTGTTGGTAGCTTTTTTAGTAAACATCAACCAACGGGTGTCCTAGTTTCTTGGAGCTAGCTAGACCTAGCACGAAATTTATTAGGTAAGGGTCCTGTACCTCTGGTTAGTGAGTAGTCACAAGGTGAACAAGTAGTCAAGATGGCTGTGTCTATTTGTTCAAACTGAGTGCATCCAGGACCCCTATTCCTGAGATAAATGAGATGTGAGAAAAATAAAAGTGAGTGAGAAAACGATTATCTCACTTAAAATGGCCGATTTACCATTAACAATCGGCCATTTCAAGTGAGATAATCGTTTTCTCACTCACTTTTATTTTTCTCACATCTCATTTATCTCAGGAATAGGGGTCCAGAGGTGATAACGGTCAGAGATGGAAATTATAATAATGTATCGATATTTGAAATAATTCGCCGATATTATTGTCAATCTCTTACGGAGAGCAAATATACTCTTCATGTTTAACAGCCCGCATCTTAGCTGAGAATGTTTCTCTTCGAAATGCTAGACCCAAGTTTGGTTGTCGGTTGAAAAGTGAAAAGGGGATGATATTGAAAGATTTCCAGTAACCACCGTTAGATGGGGGAGTTTTTCATTTCAAAATTTGGACAAAATCTAGTTACATTACACATTTTGGCCAAGGAAATTGAGAAAACTTTGAAATTACAAGCAAATCAGGATTTCAAATATTGATAAGCAAAGTTGAACTTAAGGATGTGCGTTTGTAATTTATTCTTACTATTATTCGGTAACCGGGAATTAAGCAATGAAAACCATCAAATTAGACACATTTTGATTCAATTATTGCTCCAAAATAAAATCATTCTTCAATTTTCGATTAAGCATATCCAATTGTGAAGGTATTACTTATTGATTGCATTCTACCGCAAGTCCGTAGTGTTTGTAGTTGTTGAGATATTTGTGGCGAAAGTGCACCCTCTAAATCTGTCTAGGATGCGGGCTCTTAACTGCGAGAACAATCTATTAAACCCACCCTAAATCCCCCGATATTATATGATGTGAAGGAATGAAGACGAATGCTGGGTGTAGAAGTCAAGTATAGTCTAGTAACCATGGTAACACGACGACCTCCCCTCATCTCTCATCAAGTGAGTTGACCTCAAAGACCTCGGTGCGATGCAATTCAATGCTGCAAGCAAATGAGCGTGACTTGTCCCTCCCCCCATCTCTCTCTCTCTCTCTCTCTCTCTCTCTCTCTCTCTCTCTCTCTCTCTCGCTCTCTCTCTCTCTCTCTCTCTCTCTCTCTCTCTCTCCTCTCTCTCTCTCTCTCTCTCTCTCTCTCCCTGTCTCTCTCCCTCTCTCTCTCTCTCTCTCTCTCTCTCTCTCTCTCTCTCTCTCTCTTGTTCTTGACGATGACAAATGGCTGCAACTGTCTTCGGACACGTCGTCTTGAAACACTTATGACGGATATGCTAATGACGACACAAGGCAAGGTACAGCTCGGTGTTTCCATCCCTCACGTTGCCAGTCTGACACGTGACGTATATTCCTGGTTACATTTCAGTACCAACCTGTAAAACATTCATTAGCTCACTTCGAGATGTGAGAAAACACTGATTTATCAAGTGTGAAAGTGTGAATGGTTTGAACTCGCACGTGCTTCCAATGTTGGTAGCAGTCGTCAAGCTTATAGTGCAAGGGGCCGGTGAAAGAAATATGTGTTGCTTCAACAAGTCAATGCGATCGTTGACATGTCATGTTGACACTGAAAATGTCACGCCGTTGGTAGGTCCTCCTCGAATAGCTATTCATATATCACAATTTGATCTTAAGTATTACAAAGTGTATTACCAAAATATCGCCTTTTTACACTTTTTTCCTACCCTTTATGAAATATATATAATTTAAATATGATGATTTGAATGGCAGCACCTACAGCCACGAATGTCTTGCAGTAGTGACACTAGTACGCATGCGTGGGTGCCAGAAAGTACCATAAAATTACCCCAAATGTTACCCAAGTTATTATTCAATTGTGTTTGAGACCGCGTTTCACGGATACATTCAGTAATAAAAGTGTTTTAATCGAATCAATTATTAATCAAGGTACAAGAATCACATTGTTAACTAAGGTTATAGCAACATGCAAGTTAATCCGCTAATTATCTAAAAAACAATGGTTAAATGAATGTTGCACTGTACAGTATACCCCTAATAACCTAGCTGTTGGTGGGGTCGTTGAGCATACCCCTAATAACCTAGCTGTTGGTGGGGTCGTTGAGCACCTGTACAGCATACCCCTAATAGCCTAGCTGTTGGTGGGGTCGTTGAGCACCTGTACAAGCGTAACATTCGATAGTTTTAATCAACCATTTTATATAATTAGTTGATGTGATCCTTGAGGTGAAGGGGCATATCGTACCTGGTTCGATCCCCGTCACCGTCCATCTTTACAGTATTTTTTCGTGGTTTCCCTCTTTATAGTCTAGTCTAATGCTGGGATGGTTCCTAAAATATAGGTCACGACCGCTTCCTTCCCAATACCTAAGAAATCACTGACTACACCTCGAGCTACACGCATTACAGTTATTACAGTTATTAGTTGCGACTGAGCCGTGACGTATGGCGTCACGTGACAGCTTCGAGCGGCGGTCGTGAAGCAGGCCCGGCCGGTGATAACTTCAACAGAAACGAGAAACGAAATTAAAATACTTTGCGTGGAGACGTAATTCAGTTGTTTCAAGTTTTACTCTCTGTCAGGTTGGAAAGTTTTTGACAAGTTGGCAGCTTGTAAGAGAGTGCATGCACTGTGCTGAAACAAATCGACAAGTTTGTCTCCTTCTTCTCTCCTGTTAATATATTGGGTTTTAACGACGCACTGTAATGGTGACTGAGATCTTTTGGCGTCGGATGAATGATTAATGAGATGATGGGATGATGAGATGAAGGTTTTTATGGGTAATGGGAAGGATAGTGGTAAGGAAGCGGTCGTGGCCTATATTGTGGGAACCATCCCGGCATTAGCCTAGACTACAGAGGGAAACCACGATGCACCCCTGTAAAGATGGACGGTGGCGGGAATCGAACCGGGTCCGATATGTCGTTTCACCTCCCGGGTCACACGAAGCAAGTGCGCTAACCACTCAGCTACTGTGCCGGTCTTCTTCTCTCCTTGTCCACTCATCAGTCTCATTAAATGAAAAGTATATCAGTCCTAATTGCATGCTCTTTAATTTAAGTTGACATCCCACTTTCGTGAATTTAATCAGTTTCAAGGTGATTCGTCGATGAATACCAAGAATATGATGACATTCATTGACGTATTACCTCAAAACTGATTGAGTTCACAAAGGTGAAATGTCATATTATTCTTATTTTACCAACAAACATTTTTGTATCCATCCTGACTTGGCTTTTCGTGGTTTCCCACAGTCCTCGAAGCAAATGCTTGGATGAAGTACTAATTGGCCACGACCTTTAATTAGTAGAGTGATGGGCCGAATTATAACATTATAGGCCTCACTCATTTTTTTCCATTTTGTATTATGATGTACTTTATATCTGCTGTTAATGGAAAGAATAAGTGATCATTGCCCAAGAGACTTAGTTCAAAGTGGAAGATATCAACATTCGTGTGTTTTGTTTACTCTTAATACCAATGCTGGTAATGTCCGGATATATATCACAGAAACGGTTTTTACTTATAATGTGTTACGGACTTTCGGAAACTGAAATACTTTTATCTGCGGCGGAAAGTTATGGTCACCAACAGTGCAGTCCAGGTGTTGAAGTTCATTGGTTTTACATAATTAAAATGGGGTGGTAAGATCGCCCTTGTGGTGACCCGTCCAAACGATCCTATCTTTCATCCTTAGCCTCAATTGGGGAACTATGATTTTGTATCAAGTTTCGATGTTATTAAAAAAAATACAAAATATTCTTATTGATAAGCATAAAATTATGTTGAAGTTTACCTACTTTTTTCATTCAGTAACACTATGGCTAGTGAACATTGTAAACACATAGTCCAATACATACTTGTATGTTTGATGTTTCTGAACCAATAAACATGTTATTATTAGTTCTAATTGTATAGATAGATAGATTTGTATTCACAGTACACATTGAATACAATGTTATGTTTCGTCAACAACTCAATCAGGTTTATAAAGTTTACTTTTTATAAAGTTTACTCACACTAACTTCTTACAGAAATCGTCAGTATAATAAAATTCTTTGCCCAATAGATATTGCCTAACCTTTTCTTTGAAACAAAGTAGAAACTTATCAGAGATAATGTCTTGAGGTTAAAAGCGTTAAATAATATAAGCACCCCCTTAAGACTGAGGCACCAGTCTTAAGGGGGCAAACAGTGTTACCAACAGCAGGATTCTAAAGATATAAATTATTGTAAAACTTGATCCGTGCAAGAGACAATTAATAATCAAATAATACATCACAAGATGCAGACAATATTTGTGGAAAATGCTAATGAGTCAAATGTTATAATAACACGTGTGGAAAGATCAGTTGTGTGTAACAGTATAACACTCGATATTTCCACCTCACAGCGTACCGTTACATACAAATAACACGTAACATGCTGTGAATGTTTATTATGGATCGACAGTATTTTATAAGATACTTCTCTGAATGGTGTAAAGCACTTTCACTACAATACGTTCAGACGGAAAGCCACTATAGCTATGATCGTTTATAATTCGAATTGACACTGAAAATGTTACGTTGTGGGTAAAGGTCCCCTCTAAGTTGAATGTTGAATTACATTGCACTTGTGAAATACTTGTATTCTGTTGACAATAAATAAATGATGATAATAATATTAATAATAATAATAACAATAGAAATGGAAAATTTTGCAAACTCGTTTTGGACTTCCTTTGGTGTGTGTGTGTGTGTTTGTTTAATTTCTGTGATTTAAAAAGAATCGCAATCAATTTAAAAATTTTAAATTAAGAATATATATTGCGCTATTTCAAAAGCACTGGTTTCTAAAAGTGTACCATGATAAATAACAGCGTTATGAGAGCTTAAAAAACCACATGTCGCAGTTGCTTGTAAAAATAGCTGATGGAAAATTGGGTCAATTTCGATTTAATGGCGTGACATAATTTCATGTGATGGTCACATGCATTTTATCTGTTCAACTTATCAACACTAGACTGGTAGAGAGACTGTACTGGTGACTGAGATCTATTGGCGTCGAGAACATGGTCTATCGACATAGTTACCTCTAAGGCATTAAAATGTACCACCTTGTTTAATAAGCTATAGCTTACACGCTATTCAGATATTTTCGAGACCAAAGAGGTAAAAGGTTTATTTCGTACTCGCTCACTAGGTCTATATATTCTACTACTAGGCAAACGCGTTATGTGTTGCTGCCTTGATGGATGAGCTGGAACATATCAACTTATCTTCGTATTGATTATTATATATATATATACACCTTGAGATCCAAACCATTACATCACTGCCATCTTATTTTCAATTATTAATTTCTATGATAGTAAAGAAGGCTGTGTTTTAATCGTGTACAATTAAGTGGTGACACCTGTAGCTTGAATTTAATGGGTATCTCAATAGCTTTGAATGATTCACAAAAATTACATTATACATTTTTTACAACAAAACGGCTGATCCGATTTGAATGAAAGTTCGGAATAATTTGTATCATTATCAGATTGAAATTCCCTGAAAATTTGAATTCTCTCGGATTAAATATTTTTCATGAATTTTTTTCTCTGGGTTATTCTTATAGGATTTTTGAAAACTTTGAAATGAGTTTTCTCAGAAGTGGTTCAACCGATCGCGCCTCAAAACTATACAGTATCGAATTGGATAAGGATACTTGTGTGTGCCAAGTTTCAACTGATTTTAAATTTTCGTCTAACAAAAAAAAAAGTACTTTTTTTCCGAGTATGGTGAAATTGAGTCTTCGCTTGCTCATCCAAACATTCCGTTCAATATTAGATGGTAATTTCCCTATCTGACGGCAACTCTACTAACATGAACGGTCGGTGGTGTCGACCCACCAACAGACACTCAATGAAATGCCTTGACACAACACAGTCCACTCGGCCAGCGACGTGTCGACCGCCCGTCTCCCCTATTCCAGAATATTGACGAGCGTGCGTGTCGAGCCGGCTGGCGACGCCTGCCAAGAGCGCGATCATTAAACGCATGTGTTGACGTTAGCCGTGATTTAGACGTCGACCTCAAGACGCAGCTTCCAGCGATCTCTGGTCGCCAAGGTGACGTGGGAGGGGGGGGGGGGGGGTAGAGGTTGCCCGCGGGGCGTGACCAGTGGATAGTTGTATTACAAATTTGTATAATATATTTATTTTTCCAAAATATTCACAATAATTCACAGATTCACAAAGAATTTTTATCTAACACGTTTCAAGTTGAATTAGTTTTGGGATTTACCACCAGACTTGGTTATAACTCGTATTCACGAACAAGTTCAAGCAAAAGGTTTGAGAATAGTTGGTGATGAAGTTGTCACCGGCCCCGACTGGTTTTAGTGGAGATAAAACACTCACCTCGAGATCGATCAAGTTGATTTTGGAGATTTCCCTCACTCAAATTCAATTAGTAGTTTTAGTACATATTTAGAAGATTCAAAATGAAAATCTTGAGTGGTTGGGAGTAGAGATTCTCGATTAAGGTCCGTGAACCTGCCCCCCCCCCACTATCAGCAAAAATTCTGAAACTTTTCTGAAATTTCTGAAATTTGTACTGGGTAACTTTCTGAGGAAACCGATTGTCAGAAACGAGATGTCAAGTTCACACAGCGTCGGCACAGATTCTGGAACTGCACGCATATTATGCTCACACACACATTTAAAATTCTTCCGTCAATTACCATTGGCTTCATGGGACTACAACATGGGTCCGGATTTTTGGCCCAATCTTCCGGACTTAGGATCAGGATTCTGAGTAGAATTTTTACTAGATGTAGCACAGTTCGTTACATCCGAATATGGACACGGCATTACGCTGAAAATTTCCGATCGACCATAACATCGCCAGGAATTTGAGCACTCTTCGACCGCCACGACCGACACCTTCGCTCTGAAAATGAATTTTCCGAGGACTCTCCGGGGAAACATCCTTCTCTGCCCGGCGGTCTTGACCACGGTCGATTCCGCCCACCTGTTCGCCCGCCACCGCATTTTTTGTCATGACCAAAGCCTAAACCCTGAAAAAACGAATTTCGCCAATTAATTTTTTTCCGAGTTTTTTTCTTTTGACATTCGTACATTATCGCATCCGAATCCACGTGCTGAAAAACTAGCACAATCAAGTGACTAGTGTGGAAATGGCGAGCATTTTACTTTGGGAAAAAATCTGTTCCAATTCACGGTCTATGTGGGAAATTCTTCCAAGTCAATTAACATTGGTCGTATGAGACTAAAACATGGGTCCGGTTTTTGGCCCATATCTTCCGGACTTTGGATCAAGATTTTTGGGGGAATTTTTTCTAGATGTACAATAATCCGATAAATCTGAATTTGGACACGGCATCACGCTAAAAAAATCCTATCGACCGCTACGTCGCCGGGAAGGTATCGGTTGTGGCGGCCGGAAGACTCAATTATTGGCCATAAGACCAATGTTAATTAACAGTAGAAATTCTGAAAACACATATGGATCGTTTTTTAGCCTTTTCGAGTTGAGCGCTAAATTGTTTCAAGATAATCTTCCACTTCAATGAAATATTAAATAATTATTAATTAATAATTTCATTCTCATTCTTCTCGACATACTTCACCAATACGTATATGTCTTATGATCCTCAACCACCGGATTTTTCATCCAAAGTTGTTGTAATGAATAAAATAGATAATAAATAAAATTCTTCGTGAATCTGAAGCCTGGAGGCTTCGAGATTTTATTTATTTATTCAAATATATAATTCTACTTCAATTCAGGCGGTTTAGCATATTATGTGGCACGCAAGAACAATAATAATGCACCTATATTTGAGAAGTACTGTTTTAGAGCTAATATTTGGACATAGCCCTAGGCCTACCACTTGTATGAGTGAGGAAATACAACCGCGGCGTTTTTTCCAAAGTTGCATTCATTTTATGTTTCACGGCAGAGAGCAACAAGTGTAATTTTTTTTTTAATTACATTGAAACTTGATACAAAATCATTGTTCCCCAATTAAGGCTATGGATGAAAGGTATAGGATAATTGCGGAAATATGAAAAAGCGATTAAACTTGACGACTTTGAAAGACGCAGTTGTGTTTTTTTATCGTGAATCTCGTCCTAACAAATCATAAAATTATAAAATACCTAAAAATATACTCTGAAAATATCCCAACTATACAAATATAACGATTATATTATTATGTTCGTAGACGATCTCCTTTTTGTTTGCTCGACGACCCCACCAACAGCTAGGTTATACGGGGGTACGACTGAGCAGGCGATAATGAACTCACATGAAGTGATGATAAGTGAAAGGATAACCCCTGCCTCATGAGGGACTCGAACCCACGCCCAACGATGACTCTATAGTCTCTAAAGCGGTGCCTCAGCTGACCGAGCTACAGAGGGCGGCTGGACGATCTTCTTTAGCTGAAAACAAGTATTATACTCGTATAGTTTATAAATCATGAGGGTGTACTGTAATTTAAAATCCTCTTTACACCCCCCCCCCCCCCCCGCTCAAGACCATGTATTCCACTTTACCCCAGCTTAGCTGCTACTTTACCCCCCTGGCCGGCTCCGAGTGCTCACTGCTGATAAACAACCGGTCCCGGCCGCTCGGCCGCTACGTGCAGCGTCTGACGCGTGCTAATTGGTTCAGAACACGGCGTCCGACGCGATAAATAATTCGTGACTCGGCCCGCGGTATAGTCTGCTTCCTTCCTTCTGCACACGACTGTCAATTATTCACGACACGCTTGGAGGCTCGGAACCGACGGTCGGTAGTGGTAGCGGATAGGGGGGACGGTCGATCGGCGCACTGTCTGTGATGCGTGGAGAATACGTTAAATGTATGTATGTATATGTACTGGATTTGTAGTTGCGAGGAACGGGATCTTTTATAGGATTTAACTCAGTGTGACGTAATCAGAAACACGTGACTGGTCTGTCACCAGGCGTGCGCACTGGTTACTGCGCACAGGGCCCATCACAAGGAACGGGACATGCAATGTTTCACGAGGGGATAGCAACTCGCACATTTGGTGTAGGCCTACGCCTGATTCCAGATTTCAAGATTTCAGGTGATTTCAGTGATTTCAAGTGATATCAGTGATTTCAGTGATTTCAGGGACTTCAGTGATTCCAGGGATTTCAAGTGATTTCAGTGATTTCAGTGATTTCAGTGACTTCAGTGATTCCAGAGATTTCAAGTGATTTCAGTGATTTCAAGTGATTTCAGTGACTTCAGTGATTCCAGGGATTTCAGTGATTTCAATTGATTACAGTGATTTCAGTGATTTCAGTGATTTCAGAGATTTCAGTGATTTCAGGGATTTCAGGGATTTCGGAGATTTCAATGATTTCACTGATTTCAGGGATTACAGTGATTTCAGTGATTTCAGTGATTTAAATGATTTAAGGGATTCCAGTGATTTCAGTGATTTCAGTGATTCTGGGGATTCCAGTGATTTCAGGGATTTAAGGGATTTCCGAAATTTCAAGTGATTTCTGTAATTTCAAATGATTTAAGTGATTTCAGTGATTTCAGTGATTATAGTGATTCCAGGGATTTCAGTGATTTCAGTCATTTCAGTGATTATAGTGATTCCAGTGACTTCAGGGATTCCAGGGATTTCAGTGATTCCGGTGATTTCAGTGATTTCTGTGATTATAGTGATTTCAGTGATTTCAGTGACCTCAGTGATTCCAGGGATTTCAGTGATTTCAGTGATATCCGTGATTTCAGGGATTTCAAGTGATTTAAGTGATTTCAGTGATTCCAGGGATTTCTGTGTTTCCAGTGATTTAAGGGATCTCAGGTATTTCAGGTATTTCAATGATTTCAGTGATTCCATGGATTTCAGTGATTTCAGTGATTTCAGTGATTATAGTGATTTCAGGGATTTCAGTGATTTCAGTGATTTCAGTGATTTCAATTGATTACAGTGATTTCAATTGATTACAGTGATTTCAGTGATTTCAGTGACTTCAGTGTTTTCAGTGATTTCAGGGATCTCAGGTATTTCAAGTATTTCAATGATTTCAGTGATTTCAGTGATTTCAGTGATTTCAGTGATTTAAGAGATTTCAGTGATTTCAGGGATTTAAGAGATTTCAGTGATTTCAGGGATCTCAGGTATTTCAAGTATTTCAATGATTTCAGTGATTTCAGTGACTTCAGTGATTCCAGGGATTTCAGTGATTTCAGTGACTTCAGTGATTCCTGTGATTTCAGTGATTTCTATGATTTCAGTGATTCCTGTGATTTCAGTGATTTCTATGATTTCAGTGATTTCAGTGATTTCAGTGACTTCAGTGATTTCAATGATTTCAGTGATTTCAGGGATCTCAGGTATTTCAAGTATTTCAATGATTTCAGTGATTTCAGTGATTTCAGTGATTTCAGTGATTTCAGTGATTTCAGTGATTTAAGAGATTTCAGTGATTTCAAGGGATTTCATGGCAAGTGCACACCGGATTTCAGGACTTGTTAACCCTTCACGAGCCATCTTTATAATTATCAATCATAAATTATTATAATCACAATAATTAAATTAATTGAGTTTGATTATATTTGAATATTTCTCTGGGATGGCAGATCGCAAGACCGCTCTTGTGTTATCTCTTGGCCCACCGTCCTAACGAAGAAAATCAAATATACGTCAGAGTTTTTACGCCTGGTCTGCAAAAACCAACACTGATATGAATCCTAAAGAAAATATACTACCGGCACATGCAGCTGAGTGGTTAGCGCACTTGCTTCGTGTGACCCGGGAGGTGAATCCAGGTTCATCTTTACAGGTGTTTTTCGTGGTTTCCCTCTGTAGTCTAGGCTAATGCCGGGATGGTTCCCACAATATAGACCACGACCACTTCCTTCCCACTATCCTTCCCATTACCCATAAAACCTTCATCGCATCATCTCATTAATCATTCATCCGACGCCAATAGATCTCAGTCATCATCACAGTGCGTCGTTAAAACCCAATAAAAAAAAAAAATATATATATACTGATATTATACTCACTGAAACTATATAAGATGATGTGCATACCAACTCCACGCATACTTAAAGTACATGGACACATTCATCATGCAACAGTGTGATCAGATGAGGAGATATATGTAAACATTGGCGTTTAAATGACGTCTGATTTGAGCACCCCACGTGACAGCGAGTGTGCGTGTAATGCTGCTGTGTGATTGGTCAGACTTCTGGATGAGAGCGCATGACTTGTCTCTCGCCTAGAACACGATTGACGGCTGATTCCATGCTTCACTGTTTCCATTGGTGGAGGTGCCGGGATCGTAGCTACTAGCTCATCAACGATAGCGTGACATTATCAGTGTCAACATGACATATTAACGATCGCTGTACCTTTCCGTCTGAACATATTCTAGTGAGACTGCTTCACACCATTCAGAGAAGTATCTTATAAAATACTGTCCATCCATAATGAACATTCACAATATGTTACGTGTTATTTGTATGTAACGCTACGCTGTGAGGTGGAAATATCGAGTGTTACTGTTACATACAACTGATCTTTCCACACGTGCTATTATAACATTTGCCTCATTAGGATTATCGACAAATATTGTCTGCATCTTGTGATGTATTTGTTATTACCTATTTTGCACGCTTCATTCTACAATGTTCAAAGCCTACAAGGCTCAAACTACATCAAGCTACATTTTTTTCATATTGGGTTTTAATGACGCACTGTAATGATGACTGAGATCTATTGGCGTCGGATGAATGATTAATAAGATGATGGGATGGTGAGATGAAGGTTCTATGGGAAGTGGGAAGGAAGCGGTTGTGGCCTATATTGTGAGAACCATCCCGGCATCAGCCTAGACTACAGAGGGAAACCACGAAAAACCCTGTAAAGATGGACGGTAGCGGGAATCGAACCGGGTCCGATATGTCCCTTCACCTCCCGGGTCTCATGGAGCAAGTGCGTTAACCACTGCGCTGCATGTGCCGGTCTCAAGTTACATGATCATTCGTATCTGTGGAATTCCCCTGGCGGGAATAGTATGCCCTATGGAGGCTGGGGACACCTCAAGAATAGGATTTGTCAATTTATTTGGCGGTGTTCCATTATACCAGTCACACCAGCCTTGACCTATGACCCAGCATATACGCTCTGATCACTCCCGTCTCATCTCATCCCACGGGATAAACTCCCAGTTCGAGGAATTAGTCTGTTCCGTCCGTCTCCATATCACCACTCCCACGACATCCCCAAGGAGAGGCATATCTCCGAGGACGGACGTCTTTGCACCTGACGCCAAACACCTCGCGGAGATGTTCGACCGTGGGTCTCGGTGTGTGGCACACGACTGGCGAGCGGCCGTCCCGAGCCGGCAAGTGGTGGCAGGCGAGACGAAGATTGAATACGCTAAGAACTGAGACTCTGTAATCAAAGCCCTTGAGAAGGGGGAGATACGGTGCGTGTGCTGAAAGTACTTGTTAAGAGCCCGCATCTTGGACAGATTTACAGGCTGCACTTTCGCCACATATATCTCAAGAACTACAAACACTACGGACTTGCGGTAAAATGCAATGAATAGATAATACCCTCACAATTAGATATGCCTAGTCGAAAATTGAAGAATAATTTTATGATGGAGCAATAATTGAATCAAAATGTGCCTAATTTGATGGTTTACATTGCCCTAATTTCCGGTTACCGAATAATAGTATTATTATCTGTGTTTATTATTATTATTATTATTATTAATACTAGGAAAACGCGGGATGCGCGTTGTGAGATGAGCTTAGAAGTGTGGAAATCCAGAGTGAAAAATATTCTGTCAGTTCAATCCACATTTACGGACCTTGGATTACTTCAAACGTTCAAAAACCTTACCTGCAACTTTTTGATATTTTTAGTGCTGCAACCTGTCGCATAAACACTTTGCAAAACCTGTTGATCCTGATATTCGATCAAATGTACACTTTTATTGCGTTTTCTTTGTTATTTCTCATCCGATTGTTGCAAAAATCTCCGAGAAGGTGTGTAATGGTATTTTTCATATTCGGTGAAAATTTGATAGCTTTTGAAGTATTCTTGTTTTTGAAGTATTTTTCCTGCGGGTTATTCTCATGAGGATTTTTCAAACTTCACGATTTTTTTTCGGCAAAACCTTCAAACCGATTTCTCTTCATAAAAATCCCAACCTATTCTGGTATGACAGAAATATGTAGAAAAAGTTTCAAGTTGATAGGTATTTTTTTATTTTTTCCTGACCTGTATGCCGCGTACAAAATTAAAAAAAACAAAAAAACATAAAAACCAAGCCCATTTTTTTCGGCATGTGGAATGGAATCTTCGCTACGCTCATCTAATTACGCGGGCCTCACACATAAATATTTATCACTATTTTGTATTTTGTATTTTTGCATTATTTTTCTCATTTGTTATATGTGAATAAAATGCATAGCAAATTGAAAATTGGAAAAAACATATGTGGGAAACTTCCCAGTTTGCAAAGCTGTGTGAAGCTACTGGCGAGACACATATAATATGTATACGCCTTGTTAATGAATTTAGAGCGTATCTCGGTGATATTTATCTCTGCCCTAATGTAGCTTGCTCGAGCACTTCCTGGGCCGCTAGTATATCAGGGTGAAAGCCGTGCGGGTTGCAGCCGCGAGGTAAGCCAAGGGGCAGCGTGATATTAGGTAACGGCCCTTGATTAAAACCAGCTGCAAGTTACTGCAACTGCTTACATTGAACCCAGTTAATTGCACAACTTTCGTGTTTAATCCCTTCGCATAGACTCAGCTTAACCCACACCGTTAATCAATTCCAATCCAACAGGTTTATTAGACACTGGTCGAGTACATTCACAAGAGAGCTCTCAGTGTACGGTTATTTTAATCGATTTTTCAAATGGAATTTCAATAAAATTCATCGAAATGAATAGAATTTAACATTTTGTCGAAAATGTTTCACATTTTTTCATGTCATTTGAAATCTTGAAAATTATTGGAGTTGATTATGAAAGCATTAGCGGTTTGATTACAAAGTTCTTTGTGGACCAGCTTATTCGTTCTTTATTTATTAATATAGAAACTTGATACAAAATGATTATTCCCCAGTATAGAGGCTAATAATTGATGAAAGTAGGATCGTTTGGACAGGACACCACAAGGGCGATCTTTCAACATCCCATTTTAATTATTTTACATTAAAAACAATGAACTTTGGCACCAGAACTACGCTGTATGTGACCACACTTTTTGGCCGCAGATAAAAGTCTTTCAGTTTCCAAAAGTCCGGAACATATTAGGCCTATACCTTTTTTTGTGACATATCCAGCATTGGTATTGAGAATAAACCAAACACACGTATGTTGATATCTTCCACTTTGAACTAAGTCTCTCAAGCTCATTCGAACTCCCAAATAACCTAGCTGTTGGTGGGGTCGTTGAGCATAACCAAGAATAATCGTAACTGCATTTACTGGCCCAAATCGAGGCCACAACCCATTACCAACTCTATCAATATCAATCATGCGTGCTAATTGTCATTAATCAATTAATAAACATTCCTCCCTGCAGAATAATGCACTACACATTATGCAATCCCACATCTAATTGCCTTCAACACCAGTTACATAACTCATCCCCGTGTATCGCTGTCCCGAGCGCCCGTCTCCCCTATCCGCCAGCCGTAACGCCCGGGTGTGTCGACCCGCCAGCGGACCGCTCGATGACGGGTCGAGACGGCCGCGCGGCGATGCTGCTGTGTGGGGGAGACGGTCGCTCGGAGCCGGACACGGCGGCGAGGAATGCAAGTGACTGCTTGCTACTCGAGTAGAGAGGCACTTGATTCATGCAACTGGGGACAATGGAAAGAGCGACTTGCGCAGTTGAGACGCCGTGAACGGTGAGGGAGGTTAGGGGGGGGGGGGGGGGGAGCAAGGTGCTTATATGCGAAATTCATCTTCACTATTTCTTCTATTTTAATCAACCAGAGTCATTGAATAGAAAGTATTCAAGGTATGCTCTTTCATTGATATCACATTCCATTTTCGTTAGATCAATCAGTTTCAGGATAATACGTTAACGAATATCAAGAATGTGGGGAAAATCATTGACGTTTTGCCTTGAAACTGATTGAATGGAGATTTTGATTTTGTATTTGATTTTGATTTTGATTTTGATTTTGATTATGATTTTGAATTTGATTTTGATTTTGAATTTGATTTTGAATTTGATTTTGATTTTGATTTTGATTTTGATTTTGAATTTGATTTTGAATTTGATTTTGATTTTGATTTTGATTTTGATTTCGAATTTGATTTTGAATTTGATTTTGATTTTGATTTTGATTTTGAATTTTATTTTAATTTTGGTTTTGATTTTGATTTTGAATTTGATTTTGAATTTGATTTTGATTTTGATTTTGAATTGTATTTTGATTTTGAATTTGATTTTGATTTTGAATTTGATTTTGATTTTTAGCGGAGAGAGATCATGAACATAAGTTTACTTGTACACTCTAGCCACGAAACAAGATCGTTCTATACTGAATAATTGTGAATATTTTATTTTTTAATTTAAACACATTCTTTATTCTCTCCAATGATAATACATTAAATAATGATAACAACAAGTTAATGGTACATAATGAAACGTAATAATACACAGGTAAATAAAACAGAATTTATATAACGAGAGATGTGACATTTTACAGTCGGACAGTTTGTTTGTCACGGGTCTGTTTTACAGCGAGTGAGTTTCTGTCGACAAATAAACGACAGGAGAAACTCTCTGTGAACTCTGAGCGAGACGCTCGGCCTGCGACGATATCGACTCGAGCAACAAGTTGCAGCAACAAGTTGCTTGTTGTTTCATATTTTTGCTCAACATAATATGCGAGCATATTTAGCGAAATACCAGCTTTTTAGTGTCGGGATATAATCCAAGTTTACACATTATTCGAACTCTTTCATTATTCACTGACGCCAATAGATCTTAATCATCAGTAATGTGCATCGTGAATCCAATAAGTTGAATAAGTTATGAGTTAATAAGTTAAAATAAATAAAGTTAATAGAAAATAAATAAATAAGTTAAATAGTTAAATAAAGTAAAGCAGGGTTTCCAGTCCCGATTTTTTCTTTTCGTCCGACATCACGATTTCCCCAACTGGCCAATCACAAGCCAGTATTCACCTAAACAACATGGCGGTTCACGACACCGTTTCGGTACCGATTCGGTGTCGTGATTATTGACTCAACTCCAACTTTTGTCGGCCGAAATTACGATTTAACCGGAAGTTACACTCACATTCCTCACGTTCGAAGAAGCCTGTGAGTTTGAATGTGATGAAGGCTATGTCTATGACGTCACGAAAACGTTATGGTGCAGCGAAGTGGAAACAGGCATGACAAAAATCGTAGGGTACCGATATCGTGTCGGACGACAAGAAAAAGTCGGAACTGGAAACCCTGCTTAACTAAGTTATTGAACCTGAATCGGCTGCATATCTTGTATTTTTGTACTATCATAAGCAGTATGAGTTATACAATGAAATTGAATATTGTTTTTAAATCGGAAAAATCATGAATCGAAACATATAGGCCTATAGAAGTTTAAAGTTGGAAAACAATCTGATACAGACTATATATTATAATATTGTGCGCTGACGAAAGATACTTGAGAATCTTAAGGAACTTATCTGAATCTAATAATGATATAAAATCATACCCTATTTTACCACCAATAGTTGGGTTAGAGGGTGGTTATCACAAACGACTCGTGTTGTGCTCAACGCCCCCTCCAGCTCTATAATATCGCGCTGGATCTTCATGAAGGAGACAGTGTTTCTTTTCCCGCCATTATCGACCTGACACATGAGGGTTTTCGTGGTTTTTCTCCATAGGTCTACTTCTCATGGGATTTTTGAAACTTTGAAATGAGTTTTCTCAGAAGTGGTTCAACCGATTGCGTCTCAATACTATAAAGTATCGAATTAGATGAGGACACTTGTGTATGCCAAGTTTCAACTAACTTTAAATTTTGGTTTGACCTGTGGAGCGCGAACAGAAAAAGGACTTTTTTCGAGTAAGTTGAAATTGAGTATTCGCTTCGCTCATCCAATCACATTTCAGCACATTTGTATGTTAATGTTTGAGTATACACAAGATGCACATCCTTCTCTATTGTCTCACCTCTCTTCTCCGTTCTCTTCCACGATTCTCTTTTTCGACAAATGATAACATGGAAAATTAAAAATATGTTCAAGAGAATTAAGCCTTAGTGAAGACGGACAGTGACGTAGATCGAGCCCGTCACTTGGAGCAATCACGCTACCGCTCTGCTATCATGGTGCTTGTTTGATATCTTATACATTATGCAACACAAAAGATTCGAGGTATTTTCCTCTGCGTTTGATCTCACGTCATGTTGTTCTATTCCTATGTTGTTTTAAAGTTGATTGTTTTTCTTTTGTTCTTCTACACTGTGGCCTGGAGGGCTGTGCGTGCGCACACATGATGCGCAGTGGAGGACCCAGTACGTCACAAGGAAGGGTTGGACCGAGTTATACATATGTTTACTGGAATACGTATACTACCAAGAGTGAACGTGGGCTTGACGTGTAATAACACCGCTGTACAAGATAAACCCAGTCCAACTTGTACCAAGAGTGAACGTGGGCTTGACGTGTTTACGTGAAAAGAAGATGTGAAAGTGATTGGATACCTATTCGAGAAAACGATCAAAACATGACCCAAATAGCCCTAACCAATTCCCTGACATAGTAGCTCTCACGGTATTATCACACGCCAAGCCCACGTTTACTCTTGGTAGTATACGTATTCCAGTATACGCTCTTCAGTGCTCCCGTGAAATTCCTTTGATTGTTAGGAGTGTTCCTGCGGGGCAGAATGGAGCCAATTCATCCCAGCTACCATCTCGTGATTCTGTACCCTATAGGCTTCTGTCAAGTGACGTCACTCATTGTTGCAAGAGGCAGACAACAATGTCCATCAGTTGGAATTGACCAATCAGAATGTTTGGTTGTCCACCAGTTCGCTGTGTTGCTATGGTAACGATTGTTTGTCATTTGTTACGTGACAGAATCTCTCCTATATAGGCTTCTGTCAAGTGACGTCACCCACTGTTGAAAGAGAGAGACAACAATGTCCACCAGTTGGAATTGACCAATCAGAATGTTTGGTAGTCCACCAGTTCGCTGTGTTGCTATGGTAACGATTGTTTGTCATTTGTTACGTGACAGAAGACTATTGACTTTATTGGCGTAAGGGTTGTATCGACATGCATATTATGCAGAGTGGTTATTTTCATCATTCCTTTAGTTTTAGTTAGATGAGAAAAGCGAAGATTTCATTCCATATACCGAAAAAAATTTGCTCTTCGTTTTTATGTTTTTATGTTTTTTTTTTGTAATTTCGTGCGTGGCTTACAGGTAAAAAAAGAACGAATCAACTTGAAACCTTTTCTGCATATTGGTCTTACACCAGAATAGGTTGGGATTGTTTTTGGAAAAAATACAGTAAAACGTTTTTTCCGGAAAAAATCGGAAAGTTTGGAAAATCCTCATAAAAATAATCCTTGAGGGAAAAAATTGAAAAACAAATAGTTCTAAAATTTTCAGTGAATGAGTGCAAATATCACACATCATTTTCAAATATTTGCACAACAATCGGATGAGAAATAACGAAGAAAACGCATTTTTACAACATCAATCAAAGCTATCAAGAAACCTATTGTGAAATAGCGACAAGTGTCACCAATTGACGACTCGCAGTCTCCGCCCCCTTGACGTCACAAATTAAAACATCCAATCAAATGGGCTGTTTGTTATGTGGGTAAATTGACATCGCCTATCAGAGTATCTCTGAATGCCCACATGAAGTATATTTCAAGGTGGCCTGCCGATAAGCCACGCCTATCATTATAGTGGTCAATTGATAGAACGTTTAAAGTAATCCAAGGTATGTAGATGTAGATTAAAATATTTAATAACAAAATACAAAATATAAAAATACAAAAATAACAAAATATTTTTCATTCTAGATTTCAATACTTCTGTAGTTCATCTCACAACGCATCCTGCGTTTTCACAGCATTTCAATATTTGAGCGTGCATGAATCTCTATTTTTTCAAAGCTCACACATTTGTTTATGTTCCCTCTGATAACATGAGCATTGGGATAATAATGGGGACATGTTTATTCTGAATGGATATACAGCTTTTCTAGAAAATGAATTTTCAATTGTTCGTAATGGGCCGTATATTGCAGTGCCCTGCGCACGCCTATGCCTGGAGGCAACGCTCCGAAACACAAGCTTTTCTCTCTGCGACTCGTGAAGCAAACTCCCGCCAGAGGGATCTCACAGGCATCATACAACTTGAACCGTGCGAGATATAAAATAAACAAATACATCATAATATGCAAACAATATTCGTTGAAAATGCTAATGAGTCAAATTTTATGATAACAAATGTGGAAAGTTCAGTTGTATGTAACAGTAACACTCGACATTTTTACCTCACCGCGTGGCGTTACATACAGAATACAGATAACACGTAACATATTCTGAATGTGTATTACGGATCGACAATATTTTTATAAATATTTTGTATCAAGTTTCGATGTTATTAAAAAAAAAAAAAATGTCAAAATATTTTTACCTCCGTGATTTATAAAACTGTGAGAATAGAAGTATCCCCCTTCCTTCCTTCACCGCCCCCTAGGAACAGAGTAGTTATATTTGTGTTGTATGAATTGATTAGCAGTCCCTTATTGCCCGGCCGCCTTGGAACGCATGAATAATGCAGTCGACTGCGCCGTGACCGTGTCTCTGGCAGGGGAAACACACGCGTCACACGGCATACTGGATGCAAAACTGCTGGCACTGTGCAGAATCAGAATATTATTTTCACAGAAACAGATTTCAAAGAAACTTGTGTTGTGCTTAGAAATATTCTCGCGTGTTTCGACGTTTTCATCTCTTCCTAAGGATGTCGATACATTTATATGTTCAGACGACTCATTTTATAGCATTATTCTCCCGACTTGGTAGCAGAGGTTATTTATCTTGTATTTATTTTCATGATAATGAATAGGTCCAGATTGTTAGATGAGAGTAGACACGGACCTCCCACCGCCAAACCGCACTAGGAATAACAATATGAGATTGTACTGTACATAGGCCTACATATATATATATATATATATATATATATATATATATATATATATATATATATATATATATATATATATATATACATATATATATATATATATATATATATATATATATATATATATATATATATATATATACATATATATATATATATATATATATATATATATATATATATATATATATATATATATATATATATATATATATATATATATATATATATATATATATATATGTATATATATATATATATATATATATATATATATATATATATATATATATATATGTATATATATATATATATATATATATATATATATATATATATATATGTATATATATATATATATATATATATATATATATATATATATATATATATACATATATATATATATATATATATATATTTATATATATATATATATATATATATATATATATATATATATATATTTATGTTTATTCATACAGATTGGTCATGTACATGATATTGCTATCATTATGTGAGAGTACAAAATAAGTTATATTAGGGAATACATAAATCGAAAATTGATAAAAAATCATTATTTTCCAATTAAGGCTATGGATGAAAGGTAGGATCGTCCGGACGAGGCATACAAGGGCGATTTTACCACCTCAAGGAATAAATAAAATAAAATGACCCATTCAATTAGCAATAAATATTGTTCGAGGGGTCTGCTGCATCATGTACATCACGTGATGCACGTGATGTACATGATGTGCTGGTAAATACAACTCGGGTTGATATTCACAGAGGGAAACCGATTACCAGTACAGCATTCTGTGGAAACTCGTAATAGTTTACCTGATCAGGTGAAAGAAACCAAACCATTCAATTCTTTCAAATCAAACCTGAAACGACATCTCCTCAATATCTGTCCATACACGATTGCAGACTTTATTTCAGCATGATCTTATATTTATATATAGTCACATATTACATTTATATATTTTCTTCATTTCATATTGTATTTGATTTGACGCATTCTAGCACATGTGAACATTTTTTTCTCACTTGTTCAACACTATGCTCAATTGAATAACGATTAATATTATTATATTCATGGAAAACAGCCGCCCAATGACAAGCTCTAGTTTGCGTTTCAAAGTTTACAAGTGGCTGGAAAAATGTTCTTCTTTCTTTATTTGTGACATGGATTTAAGGCTTTGAATCCAGAGGGAAAAGAAACTTCCTTCGAAACTTTTATACACTGAGAGTGAATTGAATTGTGTTCTACAACGACTTTTATTTCATAATAATATTACGCGAGAAACATTTACATTACTTTTTCAGTGGAAATACGAAGAGAACTTGAAGCTTGCGTAATGAAGTTTCAACTCAGTGTAGGTCGTGATTTGCATGTTGGCGTGAAACGCGTGACAGCCACTGAAACGTCAGCGGTTTTCCAGACCGTACAGTCTGAAAGTGGATCTATTCTCAGGGCTTATACACTCACAGCGTGTCAAGTGGAGTTGTCAGTTGCAGGGATTTATACCGGAATGCAAGGATTTTCAGGGTTGAAAGGGATAAAAAGATTCCACGGCAGGGATTTTATCAGTACAATACATTTTTAATAATACAATTCTCAGAAGTATCACAGATTTCTTAATAACTAGGCAAACGCGTTATGTGTTTCCGCGTTGATGGATGAGCTGGAACATATCAACTTATCTGTGGATTGGTTATTTTATATATATACACCTTGAGATCCAAACCATTACATCACTGTCCTCCTATTTCCTAATTGATCTCCATGATAGTAAAGAAGGCTTTGTTTTAATCGTTTGGTGACACCTGTTGCTCGGATTTAATTGGTATCTTAATAGCTTCGAGTTGATTTACAAAAATTACAACAATGAATGAATATTAGGGTTTTAAGGCGCATCGACAGCGAGGTCATCTAGCGCCTGACAAAAATTATATTATATATTTAAAAAAAAAAAATTAAATAACATTAGGCCTATATATTTTTTTACATCGAAACGGCTGATCTGATTTGACTGAAAGTTCGGAATAATGAGTATATAATCATTATATTGAAATTCCATGAAAATTATGAATTCTCTCGAAGGAAATATTTTTGACGAATTTTTTCCTCCGGGTTATTCTTATAGGATTTTTTTTTTAAATTTTGAGATGATGTTTCTCAGAAGTGGTTCAACCGATCGCGCCTCAAAACTATACAGTGTCGAACTAGATGAGGACACTTGTGTATGTCAAGTTTCAACTGATTCTGAATTTTCATCTGACCTGTGGAGCGCGAAAAAAAAGTACTTTTTTTGGGTTATGGTGAAATTGAGTCTTCGCTTCGCTCATCCAATTATATTATATTCCATATTATAGTCTTCTAATTGGGGAAACAATTATCGTCAGTTTATGTTAAAATCGAGTTTTAGCGTTTGTAATGTCCTTTAAAGCTAACTTTGGTTTGGAAGCATTTTTATTATTTCAGGTTTTTACGTTCTCCCAGATTTTCTTGCCAAGCGGAATGTTTTTATCCCCGCAGTTCCTTGTTCTCCGTGTGGTTCCTCAAACCCCAGACATTGTGTATCTTATATTTCATTTCATTTCTCGAAAACGAGACTATTTATTTTGATTGTTGCTAGACGGGCGAGGAGCCCCAGCGTGTTTAGTTTCGTGTTGTTTATTCGTTCTGTTGGAGGAGGGCGCCCCATGGGACACTCGTAGTCAATTGTTTGTTTACTGTTGTTTGTTGCCGTCAAACAACTGTCTCTTGGAACCAACTGAGAGTCGCTACGCAGGACAAAAAGTTCCCGCCAAGGCAATTCACAGTTAGCAAGGATCATACAACTTTTTAAGAGTAAAAAAAAAAGTAAGAATAAATAAATGAAGACGGAATAGAAAAAAATGGATGAAAATAATAATAAAAAAATTCATGATCAATATTATCAAAGACAGTCACCAAAATATCGTAAATTAAACAACTTTCTACTTTTACGTCACCAAAATATCGTAAATTGAACAACATTCTACTTTTACGTCACCAAAATATCGTAAATTAAACAACGTTCTACTTTTACGTCACCAAAATATCGTAAATTAAACAACATTCTACTATTACGTCAGCCCGCACAAAAGATTTTTTTTTCTCATGCGGGCTTCTATGCATTTTTTATTTTTTATATTTCTTTTTGCTTCAGTATCTTACACCAAACACTGCTACATGACTGAAATTGCATTCAATAATCATTAAATTGAATCTTACCAAAATTTAAGGAACGCAATATCTTTATTTACTTTATTTATTTGCTTCAATCTATATACCAAAGGTGTGAGTGATACTGTAATCGTAAATTATGTACCTAAGTGTGACCAATGTGAAAAAATGAAAAAATGTACATTTCTTAAAATTTAAGGAACACAATATCTTTATTTACTTTTTTTTTTGCTTCAAACTATATATACCAAAGGTGTGTGTGATAATGCAAACTATGTACCTAAGTGTGATCAATGTAAAAAATGAAAAAATGTACATTCTTAAAACTGTAATTCCTTAAATATAGAATAAAATGATTTTTGAATTTGAATTTGAACCGTGCAAGATACAACATCAGCCAATACGTCACAAGATGCAGACAATATTTGTAGAACATGCTAATGAGTTTATTGTTATGATATCAAATGTGTATACATCACTTAAATGTAACAGTAACACTTAAATTTCTGCCATTTATTTCACCTCACAGCGTACCGTTACATACAAATAACATGTAACATATTGTGAATGTTTATTATGGATCACAGTATTTTATAAGATACTTCTCTGAATGGTGAGAAGCAGTAATACAATAGATTCAAACGGAAATTCACTACGATCGTTTATACTTAAAATTGACACTGAAAATGTAATGTTATGAACAAGTTCCCCTTGATTTTCACTCTTGCTACGTCATGATCCAATCATTTCTCCTCAAGTTCAACTAGTCCCCAGATTATGTACGTTAATTTCAAGTCAGTGGAATGGAGGGTGGTTTTGAATTTGTGAGCGGCTGTGAACCAGTTTGGTCAGTCGGCCGTCTAGCGATTGGAATGCGTGTGACGGGGTAGTAAAGGTCACGGGTCACGTCACAAGCAAGGTGGTAGAGACCCCGCGGTCAGGAGGGTTTTCGTCAGAGAGTGCGTGACAGAGGTCACGTCAGAAGTAGGGTAGAGACCCCGTGGTCAGGAGGGTTTTCGTCAGAGAGCGCGTGACAGAGGTCACGTCAGAAGCAGGGTAGAGACCACGCGGTCAGGAGGGTTTTCGTCAGAGAGTGTGTGACAGAGGTCACGTCAGAAACAGGGTAGAGACCACGCGGTCAGGAGGGTTTTCGTCAGAGAGTGTGTGACAGAGGTCACGTCAGAAACAGGGTAGAGACCACGCGGTCAGGAGGGTTTTCGTCAGAGAGTGTGTGACAGAGGTCACGTCAGAAACAGGGTAGAGACCACGCGGTCAGGAGGGTTTTCGTCAGAGAGTGTGTGACAGAGGTCACGTCAGAAACAGGGTAGAGACCACGTGGTCAGGAGGGTTTTCGTCAGAGAGTGCGTGACAGAGGTCACGTCAGAAACAGGGTAGAGACCACGCGGTCAGGAGGGTTTTCGTCAGAGAGTGTGTGACAGAGGTCACGTCAGAAACAGGGTAGAGACCACGCGGTCAGGAGGGTTTTCGTCAGAGAGTGTGTGACAGAGGTCACGTCAGAAACAGGGTAGAGACCACGCGGTCAGGAGGGTTTTCGTCAGAGAGTGTGTGACAGAGAAGACTGTTGAAGACGAAGTTTATCTTATGAGTACATTATAGTTCAGTGTTTAACTCTATAATAACAACGCATGCAAGTGTGAGCCTACACAACATTAGGTATCGTATTCATATTACATTTGTGATTTGGAGTGAGTTGGTAACAGTTTTGAAGACTTTTTTAAAATCTCGAATTATACTGATTATAATCAATTAGTAATAATTAATTGTGATAATCTGGACTATTCTCTGTATATTTGCATTCTCAAATGATTATCAAAAAATTAAAATTCAAAAATTATAATTAAAAAAATTATCAAATAATTTATTGAATATTAAAATTATAAACAGCTAATGACCTGATTGGCATTTAATTCAGAGCGACATATTTTAGAGCATGTAATGTATGTTTCATATTCTTCTGTAGTTCACTCGAATTATTCAAGTTGCCCTCGGTAGCTCGGCCAGCTGAGGCACCGCTTCAGAAACTGAAGTCACAGTTAGGCATGGGTTCGAGTCCCGCATAAGGCATAGGTTTTGTAAACTTCCTTTCACTTCTTCATAATTTAATAATCACCTGCTCATTTGTACTCCCGTATAACCTAGCTGTTGGTGGGGTCGTTCCGCAAACAATAACCTGGCACCTCCACCCACGTTATCTGCATATACACACACATACTGACACAACATAGGCTACATACATTTGAAGCATATCAAAGTAATTTAAAGATCAGTAAAGACTTGATACGTCAAATTTCGGAAATATAGCTCCACAAAATTTAGTATTGAAATAACTGAAGCTGTTTTCACACTCCACCTAGTGAACCCACAGGCGAACCCCGGGGATTGAACCCTGGACTTCTTCACAGTTCAACAGGGAGATTGTTTAAATGTACACTGCTGGTTTGAAGGACGTTTCTGGTTACAAATAGCAGTGGAAAAAGTGAATTATTCCGGGGTAATAATCGCCCATGGGTTTAACCCCACCCCGCAGTGGGTTTTAAGGTGTGTAAGTTGTATAAATACGGCGCTATGTGTAATGTGTTTCTTGAATCTTATATATACAAATTCAGAATTTCATTTGAAACATTTGAAATAAATTTGCAAACTTTAAATAAGTAATAATTATAGAATAATAGTATACCATATTACATCAATACACTTCATGTTATTTCTACCTAATTGCCATATATTATCATATTGATTCATCATTACTGTATATTATCATTATTATTTTGATTATTATCAACATGTTAAAACAGAAATTAGGAATTGGTTAATTAATTATACTAATTTTGAAAATGATTGATCCAATTGTGCAGTGGGATACACTTATTAGATATTTATTGAATTATTCTTGTGCATCAACTTTTTATATCTTTAGCTGTGTGGATTTAATTTGTATTCTTGATGTATAATGATATATTAATTTTTCAATTTCATGTCCACACACATATATATATATATATATATATATATATATATATATATATATATATATATATATATATATATATATATATATATATATATATATATATATATATGTGTATATATATATATATATATATATATATATATATATATATATATATATATATATATATATATATATATATATATATAGATAGATATAGATATAGATATAGATATAGATATAAATATATGTATTCGATTTGGTATTCCTCAACTATTGAAAAGTTTTCACGTATTTTTTCCTTGTATAATTTGATAGTTGTGAAAACAGAAATAGATGATCGACACATGTTGTATTTCAAGTAGGCCTAACGCTTGATTTTTAAGACAGTGGAAAAAACTAAACACTTAATGAACTTATTTCATTGTTTCATGATATAAACCCGATTTTTGTCCAAGCTATTAATTTTATTTCTCATAAAAAGCCTAGCCTTAGCCTTTTTGGCTTTGTGGAAAAGCGTATTGATTAATCTTGTATGTATGTATTATTTAAATCTAAAAAAAAAAAAAAATTCATGAGTGTTCTATTTATAATTATTATAAATTCATAATTTCATATCATTTATATTATATCATTTATAAGAATCAAAAATAAAATTATATACAATTGGACAGATTAATTGATTGAACCACAGGCCAACAAGTAGTGTGAAATCTACTCATGTGACATTTCAGGACGTTAAATATGCAATTCCTCTATTCTTGCTCATCTAGACTGTCAAGTCAATATAGTGCAGAGTAGAACGTATGGAATTAATAGTGAAACTACAAATGAAAAACTTGTTAATCACATTTCCAAATTGGTATTAACGCGTATCCCAGCGTGGGCAATATCGCAAACAGGTTACCACGTGACGCGCTGATGCTGTTGGAACTTTATCACCGCAAGATGCGACGCGGGAATTAGATTAAATTATAAAATATACATGAAATAATTTACATTTTAAAAGCCATGTAACCGAGTCGCAGCCCCGGGGTTGTTGTATAATGTTTGTGTAGGTATTTTAACCTAGATTCCGTGAGCTACCCGCACTTGTAGTCTCTGTGAGCGGACCAACTAGACACGCGAGTCGCACAATACTGCCTCAATTCAATTCAATTCAATGTGAATATCATTTTATTCTTGTTCATGTAATACAGTTACAAACACATATAGTTTTATAAGGCCCGGTATTACCAAGGCTAGTTAGCCTTTATCTGACAGTTCAAACTTGTTATCACCATGGTTACCTATGCTATTTGTTTTCACCAACTCTCAGATAAATACTAACTGGCCGTGGTAATACTGGGCCTAAGTAGTAGTAAATATATTTATTATCATTTTCTTGCTATTTTTTACATGGTCATAATTTACACATCAACATTTTTTAAACATTTTTTTGTGTAGTTATTAATAATATTAAGTAATAGTAATATCAAAACTACAACACATTATGAATTATAAAAATATAGTTCAATATAATTTAACAATATAAAACAATATAACAATATCATAATACTAAATTAACAATACATGGAACCAATATCTCGACTCTATAAATATATACATCAATTTTAAACGTTTCAAGGTAAAGTGAAATTGATCGCAAGAATTTAATTTAAAGAAAGAGATTTCAATTGTGATGTTTAATCTTAATTTAGAAACAAGAAGTCCGCGTAAGAGATATGCAGATTGGATAACAAATTACTCATTTCATTGAAATAAAATAAATGCTACTCCTTTAAAATTGATTTGAAATTGTATTTAATTAATAACAGTTATTACTTAGGTTTTACATATATACTGTTGTGTATGTTACTGTTCCCTCCCACTAGTGATGGGCAGCGAAACTTTCAACTTTGAAAGTTTCGTAAATTTCCTAAAGTTCGGCATGTCATAAATTTCCGAAATTTTTGAAACTTTTGATTAAAATGCCAAACTTCCTTTGGTGCACTGAGCTGATGCCACTCTATCACTTGTTTCTGTTTTACCAAGATAACACCAACCACCTGTATGGCATCGAGTAATTTCTTTGATATTTAGAGGGTAGGTCATTTTTGCCTTCCTTAACCTAAAACCTATTCACACCAGATTATAGATGTGGTGAAGAAGAAAGGACAAATATGGAAATACTATGAATATGGGCCTGATAATGAAACAAGTGAAATGTGAATTCTGCAAATTGAAATTTCGTTTGAATGCAACAAGGATGCAACGGCATACATTTAAAACATACAAATACAAATCCCGTCTTTTTCCCGTAAATTTTACAAATTTCCGTAAATGTCATAAGTTTCACGAAACTGTCAACAAAAGTTTCATCAAACATAAGTTTCCGAAATTTGCCCCTCACTACCTCCGACTATCCTTCCCAATAGGCCTACCTATAAGAAACCTTCATCTCATCATCCCATTAATCATTCATCAGACGCCAATAGATCTTAATCATCATTATAGTACGTCGTGAAACCCAATATAAAATAAAAATGAAATGTAATAACCTCAAAATGAATATTTCTTCCATTATCTATTATTAATTATCATAATTTAATCATATAGTTTACTTGCTTAGGGGTTGGTACCGTGATGTATGTCGGAGACACGACTTCCAACAAACTTTGAAAACTAACATTATACTCCAGTATAAAAACAAAATAAAAGATCAAGATATAATAAGATGGGATTTATAAATTGTCAACCATTCTTAAAAATACCACCGGTATACCACGATATGTCAAACACATGTTATCTTTTACCCCTTCAGTCAAGCCAGAATTTTTGGCTTTGTAGGATTTTATTATCAAAGTTTCATGTAATAATGTATCTAATGTGTGACCAATAATAAAAAAAAAAAATCAAGATTTAGTTTGTTCGATGAGTAATCTTATTTTGACTATTCTTCGGGTTACAAGATCGCCCTTGTGGTGCCTCGTCTAAACGAACTTACCTATTACCTTCTGCGTTATTGGGAAACAATGATTCCGTATAGGCTTCTGTCAAGTAACAAATGACAAAAAATAGTTACCATGGCAACACAGTGAACTGGTGGACTACCAAATATTCTGATTGGTCAATTCCAACTGGTGGACATTGTTGTCTGTCTCCTTCATCAATGGGTGACGTCACTTGACAGAAGTCTAGAAAATTTTGATGTCGATTTCCCATAAAGTATAAACCCAAGACGCAGTGAATTGAACTCGAGAGAGAGAGAGAGAGAGAGAGAGAGAGAGAGAGAGAGAGAGAGAGAGAGAGAGAGAGAGAGAGAGAGAGAGAGAGAGAGAGAGAGAGAGAGAGAGAGAGAGAGAGAGAGAGAGAGAGAGAGAGAGCGTGCTAGTAATGTGACATTTGTTTGTGTTGTAGGTATAGCCAGTTCGGCGCCAACAGCCATGGACAGGTCGACTTGAGCCACGGCCTGACACCTCGTCCAGGTCTCGCACCCGGGTCTCTCTCACTCGAGTCTCACTCTGTAAGTAGCCACGTCACTAGCCGTCTGACAGGTGGTTCAGGTCTTGTGTTTCTGCTCGCCTGCAGCTGTGACGTCTCGACTGAAGACTTGGTTCAGGCCAGCGGTATAACCATGTCCCCAGTATTTACAGGGCAGAAAGTTACAACTAGGGTGATTTACAGATAGCAAGGATCATAAGACTTGAACCGTGCGAGATAGGAAATATCAAATACGCCACAAGATGAATGAAGTCAATACTGGTCGATAATGATGAAGACTTGAATTTTTAATAACACGTGTGTAAAGATTACTTGTATGTAACAGTAACACTCGATATTTCCATCTCACAGCGTATCGTTACATACAAATAACACGTAACATATTGTGAATGTTTATTATGGATCGACAGTAGTTTATATAAGATACTTGTCTGAATGGTGTGAAGCAGTTTCACTACAATACGTTCAGACGGAAAATTAGGCGGCCATTAATATGTTACGTTGACATGTATCGTATTGTAAATGTTCATTATGAATGAATATTAAATGAATATATGATTTTATCGGCGCGTCAACGACTAGGATATATGGAAGGACAGTAATTCAGAAGATACTTTCTCAAATGGTGTGAAACAGTTTCACTATACAATAAGTTCAAACGTGAAATCAAAACGATCGTTTATACTTGACGTTGCCACTGGAAATGTAACTCTGTGGGCAGGTCCCCGTCAAGGGGACATTGTAAGCCAAAAATTGTTTTTTTCACTTTTTTCTTATATTTTAAAATAATTTGGTCCATTCTCAACTGATCATAGAAAGATTCGTTTTGAAAACCCAAATAGTTTGATTACAATCAAATATTTAGTAATGCATGAAAATATCTCAATATCATAGCATGCCGGTTTTGACTGTTTTGGAATAAATCCAAGAAACATCATTTTCAAGTGCATTCATCTTGGAATTCAATTTTTTCTCTCTAATGTACATTTTTCTCAAAAACTGTTGGAGCTAGACCCTTGAAATTTTTTCTGTATGTTTGTACATATGTACTACATATGTGGACAGGATTTTTTTCAACTCTGCAACAAATACATGGTATTGAAAAAAATTAAAACAAGTTGAAAAATGTAGCAAATTTTGGAGCATTGTTGAAAATTGCATTGTTGTCAGAATTGTTGCAATATGTTTATAAAATCCTGTCAGTGTGTACAAATACTATCAAGGTGCATGTATAAAAAAAATGAGTATCCTAGGTAAAGTAGTTTCTGAGATAAAGGTACATGAAATTTGTTTTTTCAACATGGAAGGGATAGGGCTTACAATGTCCCCTTAATACGACGACGTGATCGCCGGTCGCTTGGAAGACATATAATTTTCCGGCTGATAAGTTTCGTGTCAAAAGAGCAACATTTGAACATCTTGAAGGCGACGAACTATCGAACCATATCGTGAGCTCGCATGGATAGTTCCAGCAACAAAAACACTGACCTCTGTCAATCATATCGTCTCGCAGATATTGGAATTTTTTTCATTGTTATCACTTTTTTATATACAAAATAAACTATTTTAATTTATAAATTAAAATATATTCCTATTAATTCATTAAATATATATTAATAATATATAAATAATAATATATATATAATATGATAATAGTAATATAATATATAATAATATATAATATATAAATATTTAATTTATATATATATATATATATATATATATATATATATATATATATATATATATATATATATTTATTTCCTATTATATTTATTAAATTTATTAAATTTATTGGACTTGACTTTATTCCTGTACACTAGAATGAAGATACTTCTTCTTGCCGCCCCCGTGGCTCAGTCAACTATCACATTGCGTTAGGAACTAAAGTCAGGGCATGGGTTCGAGTCCCGCATAAGGCATGGGTTTTTGTAAACGTCTTTTCACCTCATAACTTCATAGTTTCATCGTGATCACCTGATTATTCGTACCCTCATATAACCTAGCTGTTGGTGGGATCGTTAAGCAGCATTGCAGTGAATGAAAACGTTACCTCTTACCGTTTGAAAGTGATTTCCTAAGCACTGATATTTCTCCGATTCGACTCCCGGTCTCTCTTGACAAGCGTAATATCTCCTGGATCAACAGGTCTGTTCCCCTCCCCTCCCTCCCTCCCTCCCCTGAGATTGACCCCCGCTAGCAACAATACCCACTCAACAGGTCTCCCCCCCAACACGTACAGACCCTCTGGGCTCTTGCGACGTGTCGACCCTAACAGCAGCCCCAGGACCCTTGCGGCGTCCCCAACACCCACAGGGCAATACTTTCCCGCCAGGGCAATACTTTCCCACACGTAGACATGCGCATAACACTTGAACCGTGATAAATGCAGAATTGACAAGTACATCACCTGTTGCAGACAATATCTGTCGAACATGCTAATGAGTAAAATGTTATAATAGCACGTGTGTAAAGATCACTTGTATCACTGCCAGTGCCACTGCCACAGCCAGTGGAGTGTGAATCACGACAAACAGCTCTGTGGAAGATGGAAAGAGTTTCCGAACAAAGAAGAAAGTTGAAAGAAGTCGAACTGGGATTGATTTCAAGATTGAATTAATATAACCTTTTGACGTTGTTGGAATTTCAATATCTGATTTGAGTGCTGATATAATGCCTCTTTGCTCGCGGCCGGTGTTTGACGAGATGCGCATTCTACAGGTGATGGGCAGGGCCGTATCGAGATACAGTGCGCCCCTAAGCCCCATTTGTTCAGACCCCCCCCCCCTCCCTCAAGTATGGTAGCTAACTCAGTGTGGCGCACTTTCTTATAAATATGACAAGCATTCAGTTTGTATTCCGAAGCACATTTTATCATCATTGTGTTGGGCTATTAGGCCTACTATGGCCAACAATGAGAAGTCATCATTTTATATGTTCTGATCGTTACTGAATAATATGTTGAAATGATAATCCAAAATCCAATATCCAAAAACACCTAATAAAATAATCTTTCATCTCATCATCCAACCATCTCTTACATCATTCACCGACGCCAATAGATCGTAGCCATCAGAATAGTGCGTGATTAAACACAATATGAATGAATAAACATACGTCATTATCCATTTTTATGTGAACCTTTCTTCACTTGACATATATCATTCATTTTACAATTTTACTTGTTCCATTCAAATCGTAAAACAAAATGTAATTAGTGATCGCTGTGCATTAATGAAAAGAATTAAATGAGACGATTTGAATTTCATTTCGATATATCGATCGAGTATTTTGCTAATTCCCTGTGCCGTCCGTGCCTACAGGAGCTTGCCTTGTCCCCCGCCAGGGTCGCGCGTGCCTCTCCAGGATCAGGCCTGTTACCGGCACACAGGGACTAGGGAAGAGGTTAGGCCTATTGATTCCAGGCACGCCGTGGAGGATAGGCAACATGCAGGGCTGGGGCGACAAATATTCAAGGGGCCAACACTTTTAACAGCCCACTGATTTTTTTTTTTTATAATAATATCGAAACTTGATACAAAAACATTGTTCCCCAATTAAGGCAATGTATGAGAGGTAGGATCGTTCAGACGGGGCACCATGGTAACAATCCATGGAAACAGGTTAACGCCCCCTTAATATATGACATCATTGTCAAGTTTTAGTCTCATATATTAAAGGTATTCTCAACGAAATTTCACTTGGACCTGAATAAAATACTATATTTACCTTATTGTTCAGCAAATTATTCTGACAAGCACTAAACGACCTAGCTGTCGATGCGGCTCAAAACCTCAATATACATTCATTCATGAAATATTATATACAATTTTCTTAAAAAAAAAAAAGTGTATTCAATAATTTACATTCGCATTGCGAGATGACAACTCCTGGATAGAGAAAGTAGTGAGAACAAAACTCGAAAAATATTAATTAAAAAAGTTTGTATTTGATGGTAAATGGTTTTCAAAGTAATAAGACTGGGGAGGAGGGGGGGGGGGGATCGTGTCAATAATTTCAGGGCTTAGGGGCGCAAAGTGTGTCATGTCATGTATAGAGATGAGCCATAGCGAAGACCTCCATCCCACTCTTATAGGCCTAGAGCTCTGTCTCCGAGTGTTGTTTGCTCAGGTCGCACGGTTTGACTGATCGACATGAACCTATTGATGTATACACGTATAGACTCAACCAACTTAGAGATGTATAGTTATTGGGTCATATCGGTTGGACCCATTCCGAGAAATATCATCTCAAAGTTTATAAAAACTCCATCAGATTTCGCTGGGCGGGAAAATTCAAGAAATAAAATCCCTTTAAAAAAAAATTAAAAATTTCTCTGAAATATGAACACATCAATAATACACATTATTACAATTTTCTATGCAATTCGAACCAGCCGTTTTGAAAAAAATTATGTACTGGTATTGAAATGTTTTTTTATTCTACACATAAATAGAGATAATAGCAACACCATTCACTGCTGAGATTCACGGCTTCCTAGACTCGATAGTTGACGAGTGGAGTACATTTCATAAGAGTCAAGGTGTGTAGACTTTTCGATTAAACTTCACATAAATATCTAGAATATGAATCTTTCTATTTATTATGATGACCAGCAACCATAAACCAATGGGATAATAAAATATTCCAATATCGTAATGGAATATTAAAAAAAAATGCATTTGCAATCTTTGAAATGGATGGGGGGGAGGGGGGAGGGGGTCAAGATAGAATTCTATAATATAGTAGTGATATTTATGACTTGAACCACTCGTCCGTCCGAATCGACCGATCGTCCGTCTCCCCTATCCTCTACCATTACCGCGCGGGCGTTTCGATCCAGCACACTCGCACCTCGCACTATGAATTATTTCACAAGGCAGCTGACGTTACTTGTATCTAGATGTGACGGGGTGTAAAACAGGAAGAAGTGGCTCTCAAATGTACAGGAATATGTGTACAAACCAGGAAATACAGGACGTGAACGTGGGTCGTAAACTCGGGCCGCTGTGAGCGCGATGCCGCCCCCCTGCCCCCCCCCCCCTGCTCCAGGCGATACGAGCAACAGGAGCAACGGGAGAGGGAATCACGGGAATAAATCAAACGATTCCGAAACAATACTCGACTGTTTATATGTCGAATGTAATATATAGGGAGATCACGTTCACATATAGGATCAGACAATGTCACTCTGAATGGAGAAGTAACGACATTTTGGAAACTGAATTGAATCAATTGAAACTGAATTGAATTGAAACTGGATTGAATTGAAACTGAATTGAAATGGAACTGAATTAGGAATAATCACACAATATATCAGGATAATTAATGCACGAAATAGTTTCATACAATCTCATGTAAATCGTTACATTTTCTCCACAATCATCACTTCAACGTTTCTAATGAATGAATATTAGAGTTTTAAGGCGCATCGACAGCGAGGTCATTTAGCGCTCAACGTTTCTTAATGCAACTTGAAATACAATTATGATTATTATCTTTTTTTCTCATTATGAATTGAGTTTTTGATTTTATTACCATTTATTGATTTCATTACTTCAAAGTGGAAGATATCAACATTCGTGTGTTTTGTGTCCGGATACATTTCACAGAAACAGTCATAATGTGTTCCGGACGCTCGGAAACTGAAATACTTTTATCTAATCAAAATATGTTGGTAAGATCGCCCTTGTGGTGCCCTGTCCAAACGATCCCATCTTTCATCCATTAGCCTTAATTGGGGAACAATGATTTGATTTTATATCAAGTTTCGATGTTATTAAAAAGATATATATATATATATATATATATATATATATATATATATATATATATATATATATATATATATTTATATATATATATATATATATATATTTATATATATATATATATATATATATATATATATATATATATATATACATATATATATTACCATAATTGTATAACTCATTGTTATTTTCGGCAAATATAATTCCATATTTATAAAAAGCTGGACCTTCATGGTCAATCATCGTAAAGATGAACAGCCGTCTTGAATAAACGATTTTCTCTCAACTGAATTGAAACGGAAATGGAAAGTGAAATACTTTTAACTGCGGCAAGAAGTATAATATAATCACAGACAGCGCAGTCCTGGTGTCAAAGTGTTCAATCTAAAATGCAGATAACTATTTATATTAACCATCACACGCAGCTCATGTGGTTAACGCTCTCGCTTCATTAGATCCGGGAAGTGAGGGGTTTGGTTCGATCCCCGCCACCGTCCATCTCTACGGGGATTTTTCGTGTTTTTCTTCTGTAGTTTAGACTAATGCTGGGTTTGTTTTTACAATATGAGCCACGACCGCTTCCTTCCCGGTATCCTTCCCATTACCTAAGAATCCTTCATCTCATTAATCATCCATCTGACGCCAATAGATCTTATAGTTATCATTACAGTGCGTCGTTAAACCCAATATAAATGTATAGTTATTCATATTGTTGACAAGACCGCCTGTAAGTGTTGAAACAACCAAGAGGTGCTGCTTGTAAACGGTCTTACAACTCACCCTCAGCCTTAATTGGGAAACAATGTTTGCACAGCAAGATTTAGATGTTGATAAAAATGAACAAAGATTTTTTTCATAAAGTTTCAACATGATTAGCTTCACCAGTAGTTACTTTGTTCACTTTTGTAAGTTGCCCCGAGTTTTGTCTCGTGCAGTGGAAGTAAGGAGCGCCTGAGGAGCGTATACCGGAATAAGGTATACTCGGTTGTGTCACATGGGTTGGGGTGTCCAACCTTACAATGAACTCTAACCACATTTACAACCAACCGTCCATTCATAAATACCCCAAGCCCATGTCACACGACCGAGCTGACTTTATTCCAGTATACGCTCATCAGCGTCCCGTGAGTGTCTATACACGATGTGGTGATACCAACAGACTTTATCATGATGTAAAGAAGGTTAACCGACTCCCATACTGATAACATGGACGGTGTTTGTGGTTTCTTGCGGTCAGTTCAGAGCCAAAGGTCCCGATTACCTGTCGCGATTTAGCGGATTCCCTTGTGAACTGGATGTAGATAAGAGTGGCTACGTTACCGGTGGCATTCTTAAACTTACAACATCCATAATTTATTGCAAAACGAATGCAGCTGCTGACATAATTTATTTATTTTATTTATTTATTCAATTTTCATCCAAAGATGACGTCACATTCTCAGCATTTTACGAGTAAATAATGATTTATAATTTTACGTAGGCCTATATGGATAGTCTAAAAATGCATTCGTCACATAGTCACAACATATAAAAAATCGAAGTTACATTGAAATATATCAAATGAAATATATTGATACAATACATCTAGAAAAACACTTCAAAATACGTAGGCCCTATTATAGGCCCACTATGAAATCTAATTTTAAAACATTAAAATATGTCGATAAAAGAGTCGATTTAAAATTTGTGTCTATATGCTATTAAAAATTCATACATATTATAATTATATTTTTTATAACGATGACTGATTTTTAAGGTTTTTTTCAAGTCTTGATTGATTCTACTGAGCCGTGTATAGCATTGTTGTTGTATATAGCTCGATATAAAAGCGATAGTTGCGCTACAGGCAGTCGGGACTCAGATTCTGACCCCTGAAATATTTCACTTTGAAGACGCTAGTTGGTACACCTTCCTTATGTTATGATAACGTATGTTGGTATCAGTGTGGTGTCTACCGCCTTAGCGCCTGAAGGAATGCCGCTGTGAATGACGGGTGGTTGGGCTGTTATCAACTGAGCCGGCGTGAAGTGTCTAGAGAAGAGCTGACATTGACCTAGGAGAATGCTTCATCCCCAGACGGCTGTTCACATTCCGATACACAATACGCATTCCGACCGTCCCCTTTCTTCCCGGCCAGTCTTCCCGGCCAGTCTTCCAACACGACCCGACGGCAATCTGCTTTCTCTGATTTCTCTGCTTTCTCTGCTGCTTTCGCTGCTTTCTCTGCTTTCTCTGCTTTCTCTGCTTCCTCTGCTTTCTTTGCTTTCTCTGCTTTCTCTGCTTTCTCTGCTTTTCTTAAGAGACACGGGCTCGTTGTTAGCTCGCTTCAGACTCTAGTTTAACATGCATCGCGTGCTAGGCGCAACCCGTAGACTAGCCCGCCAAACTCATACTCACATAAACACCGTCAATTCCCCATAGCTCACACTTTCTATATATTTCACATTTTATATTTTATTTCGTTATTCAACAATATGTATATAGGTTTTCGCCAACACGTTATTTTTTCATTTTCCATTTGGAGAATTTGAAAAATTACATATTTTTCGTTCAAAATTCTGTGGATGCGATGACCTCGGTTGTTCAATTATTAACATAATTCAAACACAATCATATTGATGTCTCGAACATTGCGGCCGTGAGAGTTTGCGGCGTCAAATACGAGCGCCAGCGGCCTCTTAAGTACCATGTCTTGTCTGTAGGCCTACTTTATGCCTTCTTACAGACGCTCTGAGTTTCTCTCTCAACAACAAGGAAATCTCGACACAAAGCCATTGCTACCAAAGAATGAAAGTGAGGGATCGTTCATTCTTTTCATTTTCTCTGACTACCTGTAAAGTGGGGTGATTTTAACCCACTGGTGCGACTTTTCCATTTTGTTGGGAAAAGTTTCAAACCGCTACAAATGAGAAAGTTTTAATTTTATTGTTTCTATTTTTTTTTGTATCTCAATAGATACGTACCACAATCAAAATACGTATCAAAATGGAAACGATAAAATTGAAACTCCTGAAACTTTTTCCAACATAAGGGCAAAATGACACCAGTGGGTTAAAGTCACGCCACTTTAACGTACCTTAACAATTGAGTCCTCGCTTCGCTCATCTAAATAACTCTCTAAAACTGAAAGCTGCGATTGAATGTGTGTGACGTCACGAGTCGTCAAGCCGTGTAAACAGCGTCAAGACAAGGGATGACAAGACCTAGACACTCGAGTCGAGTCGTTAACAGCGCAGGTAATTGGAATCACGTCGTTAAACGTCGTTAAACGTCGTTAAACGTGAGCTGTTGTCGTATTCTGAGACGCTCGTCGTAAGCTCGCGGCCACGACAAGTGGTGACAGTCACATTGTTGGGCAACATTTGTTTATTGTTCACAATGCAACCCGCAGCGCACGGTATATTATAAATTATGTAATTTAATATATGTTATATATGTAATATATGTTAAAATAATATGTTAATTTAATTTAAAAAAAAAAATTATTTTAAAGGAAATTTAATGTAATTAAATTATGAATATACAAACGAAAACAAACCGAACTAATTAAAGTTCTGAATAAAATGAGAAGAAAAAATCCCATCCTTATAAGTGTATTATAATTTGTATGAATATTTTTGTGATTTTATTATAACAAAATAATACTAATACCGGTACGTCAAGAGATGAAGAACAATCTTTCGGTTTTACAATCTTCCAACCTTCTTCTCGAAAATTGAAGGAGTAATATAATTTACTCCGATTTATATGAGATTTATAATCGATTTTATCGATTTATCTGATTTATCGATCTATTTATCGATTTATCTTTTATTCGATTTAATCTGATGGAATGGCTTCGTGAATACGTCGGATATGATCTTCCGTCCTTTCTCTTTGGTGGAAGTGCCGGGTATAAAATCGGCACATATTGCATATACCTGTATGATGTATATAGCTTGCATCTAGAGTCTGTGACGTAAGTAGCGGTGAAATATACTTCCACAGATTCTACTTGACTTGACTTCATTTTAAAATTTCCAATAAATCTTTTCAAACGCGTCCACGAGTGTACGTGTCCTCGCACAAGTACTTGAGTACGTCGTTAACGGGTCGTTCAAGTGCCCGCTGTACCTCCCGCAACAAGTGAGGGGGAGGGGGGAGGGGGGGGAGGGGGGGTTCTCTGTGATACTTGTTGCTTGGTAATCTATGGCAGTGCCAGACCATTATATCTAATCAACTTCTATAAAGGCTAGTTCACAATGCAACACGACGCTAACGTCCAAACGAGAATCCAAACCGTCTATTCACAAACCACACCAACATAACGTACAACATGGAAATACCAGCCTAGCAGTATTCCAGGTTATCACCCTTGTCACTGCCCCCTCAACCCTCAGACTAAACCTGGCGGCCAGTCCAGGTAGCTCGGTTTACCCCCACTTGTCTCGCACTGTAGGGGCCCTATTCTCGAGTTTTCGTTTAGCGAAACGTATGCGTTTTAGCGATCACGTGACCGACAAAACGCACGATTTCCTCAAGACCCTATTCTCGAACTTCAACACGTACGATATATCGTCTCGCACTGCGTCACGTATGGCCTATTTCTACTAGCCTCAAAAAAGCGGGCGAGTACTGTCAAACGCATACGTGTTATGGACACTTTTTTGTCGTTTCAAGATTAAAAAATGGAAAAACAATTTCGCGTGGTGATGAAATAATGAAACAATTGTATATTAGTGGTACCACATGTGAATAGAAGTACGTTTTAAGCTTCTGATTTCTGATTTTCTGATTAGCTCCATAAAAAAAAATATATTTTAATATCACTATCTTCACTTCCTATTGACCTCCACTCATAGATTACAACTGTACTAGGCCTAAATTAGACACTAACCTAAAAATAAATAAAACTATGATTCTCCTTTCATATTTAAAATTAACTAAATTAAAAGAGATAGGTCTATAAATAAGAGTAGGTCTAGTTTTTAGTTATATCTTATGAGCATGTAAAGCCTATAGGCTTATAGGCCTAGGGCTAGGGCCAAAAAAAAGAAATTCACATTCTATTTTGAATTTTTATATAGTATTATAGAGTAGGCCTAGACCTAAACTTGTTACTTGGGGCTTATTAGAATTGCGATAAACATAATAATTATTATTTTGCTTACCTTGTTGTTTTCAATTACTTTTGACATTCCATAACCTAGAAATGTTTTGTTATGAACCGACAGCTCACAGCTGTTTGTCTGTGATTTGATTGGCCCAAAATGAGGGGATAGTGACGTCTACATGACGTCAGCAAGACGCATACGTTTTAGCTCTTTCTGAAAACGCACTTCGAGTAGAAAAAGTGGAGAATAGGGTTATTGGTTTCTCGAAACACGTATGCGTTTCCGTTTCATACGTGTGAGTCGCATGCGAGTTACTCGCACGGGAAAACGTACGAGCTCGAGAATAGGGCCCCTGGAACAAATTGTTCACAACAGAACGCGTCTCTTTCATTTGTATGTTATCAACATCGACACCTGACATGGAGCCATTGTTTGTCAATTAAGAGTCCAGGGAAGTCGATTTACCGACATATCAGGTTTTGGCGATACATTCTGAACTGTATGAGATATACAAATTCTTATACGGAAAAAATACATTTTAATTTCATTTTATTTTCGTCTAATGAAGGATTTACAAGGCGGTAATATTACCACCCCTCGAATATTACCACCCCTCGAATATTACCACCCCTCAAATATTACCACCCCTCGAATATTACCACCCAGCGAATATTACCACCCAGCGAATATTACCACCCAGCGAATATTACCACCCCTCGAATATTACCACCCAGCGAATATTACCACCCCACGAATATTACCACCCCTGGAATATTACCACCCAGCGAATATTACCACCCCACGAATATTACCACCCCACGAATATTACCACCCCACGAATATTACCACCCCACGAATATTACCACCCCACGAATATACCACCCAGCGAATATTACCACCCCTCGAATATTACCACCCAGCGAATATTACCACCCCACGAATATTACCACCCCACGAATATTACCACCCAGCGAATATTACCACCCCTGGAATATTACCACCCAGCGAATATTACCGCCCATCGAATATTACCACCCATCGAATATTACCGCCCATCGAATATTACCACCCCACGAATATTACCACCCCTGGAATATTACCACCCCACGAATATTACCACCCCACGAATATTACCACCCCACGAATATTACCACCCAGCGAATATTACCACCCCTCGAATATTACCACCCCTCAAATATTACCACCCCTCGAATATTACCACCCAGCGAATATTACCACCCAGCGAATATTACCACCCCTCGAATATTACCACCCAGCGAATATTACCACCCCACGAATATTACCACCCCTGGAATATTACCACCCCACGAATATTACCACCCCACGAATATTACCACCCCACGAATATTACCACCCCTGGAATATTACCACCCAGCGAATATTACCGCCCATCGAATATTACCACCCATCGAATATTATCACCCCTCGAATATTACCACCCAGCGAATATTACCACCCCTCGAATATTACCACTCCTCGAATATTACCACCCAGCGAATATTACCACCCCTGGAATATTACCACCCCTCGAAATTTTACAAAATTATACGTTCATTCGATAATACATTTGCATCTAGGAGAGACGAAGATTCGAAACTCTCGTGCGCTAGACGTGTGGGATAGAGAGAACGGTCGATCGAAACCTTCATTTCTCCGGGATACAAATTACTCGCGATTAATAAGAGATAAAGGATCGAACCACCCGGGCGCTAGTCGTGTAGGATAGAGAAGACGGTCGCTCGGAACCGTCATCTCTCATATAGATACATGTCAACTCGGCCGCTTTCTCCCAAACTATGTGTAGCTTTTATAATGATCACATTCCGCATCCATCGCTCGCCGCATGCGGTTCTGTTCCGCACGGAAAAACGCGTCCAATTATTGCCGCTATTACATTGCGTTGGCTGGAAACCTCGGCGTGTTCCCACAAGCTGTGCCCGGCAGCGCTGTGGTCTACAGTAACGACCGACTGGGGAACTAAAACTTTGCTATTATACGGTATTCCTGTCATTATTTAGAATATCAAAGCAGAGCCGATAAAGTAGCACAGCTACTGCCTTATCGACTCTGACAGGGCACGGAAGAGGAAGGTCGTCTGCACTGTTGGATCTCTCAGTTTTGCGCGGTGAATAAAGTTCAAATTATTAGACGAGCTTTAGCGAGGATTCAATTTGACATACTGAAAAAAATTGGTGTTCGTATTTGTTTTGTTTTTTTATGTTTTTTTGTCGGTTCTCCACAGTTCAAACGGCTGCAGCTATCAACTTCAAACTTTTTTTCGTTCTGGTTCCTCATCTAACTTAGATTTGTATAGTTTTGTGGCATTATCGGGTCGTAACTTTTATTTTTATGAATTTTAGAAATTTCAAAAATACCCGTTAGAATAACACGGCGGAAAAAAATTATTTTCAAAACAAATGAAATTCCGCATGAAGTTGAATTACATTTTGATACACATTTCTGGAAATTCTCAGCTTGATCGGGTCAGCCATTTTGAAGAAAAAACATCAAATGTGCTGAATTGGTACCACTCGAAGCAGTTCTTACTCTTTTATAATTTAAATGTCACCCAATTGGCGAATGTAGGCAAAAGTTTGGCAAAAAAGTCGACATACCATTACTGTTCGCTCGTCTAACAACGCATATATGGCGTTTTCCCAGTCTTAATCGAATATAGTACACGTTTTTCTCCATTCGTGCGATATTGGAACGAGCATATGTCGCTATCGGCTGCAGGAGTAACATATCTCGGCAAGGTAATATATATCTATGGTAAAAGATCGCCCTTGTGGTGGTAAGATCGCCCTTGTGGTGGTAAGATCGCCCTTGTGGTGGTGACATCGCCCTTGTGGTGCCCCGTACAAACGATCATACCTTTCATCCACAGCCTTAATTGGGAACAACGGTTCCGTATCAAGTGTCTGTTGCAAAAAACCTCTTCTCCTCTAGACGGACGACACGTGAGCCTAGTCAAGTGACTCTATCCCCTGAGGAGGCGTCTAGCAGTGGCTCTTCACTCTGACGTCACGGACTCGAGGGGGGAGAGAGAGAGAGAGAGAGAGAGATGTGTGACTGAAGAGGGTGACGAAGAGAAAGCTATTGTCTCGAGAGAACTGTCTGGAGGGTGTCCGTTGCTAATTGTAAGCAAACAGAGGCTTGTGTGAGGCGAGAGATAGAGAGAGAGACAGAGAGAGAGAGAGAGAGAGAGAGAGAGAGAGAGAGAGAGAGAGAGAGAGAGAGAGAGAGAGAATGAATAGCTAAGACGAAGTGTCCAATAGGAGATGGAGATAGGAATGTTGGTTTGCCGGTTGCCGGTCTGCTATGGTGTCTCAACTCCCTATCCCACGCAAGTTAATAATATATAGGCCTACCAATCTCCGGCCAAATTTTCGGACCTACCGATATAGTGAGTCATTTAGTAGTGATGAAAAGAAGCAACTTCACGTTTCACGTCGGCTCAGCTGATTGAAGCTGTCAGCAACGGTCTCTTACAAGAAAACTGAGATAGTGAGGTTAAATGCGAACGATAATCTGATTTTAACCCTTGGTCACGCATGCTGTTTTCGTACCTTAACTAATAGTTAGAGGATTAACACTTGACTAAGGCCAGGCTTTACAAATCCTGGTTAGGCCCGGTATTACCAAGTCCAATCAGCCTTTATCTGACAGTTCAAACTTGTTATCACCATGGTTACCTCTGGTATTTGTTTTCACCAACTCTCAGATAAATTTTAACTGGACTTGGTAATGCCGGACCTTAGAGTACTAATCCACTTACTTATAATTAAAGGTACGAAAATAACATATGTAACCAATGGTGATAACAAGTTAATCCGCTAACTGTTGCTTAATCCAGTTTCGTAAAACCAGACTTAACATCCGTAAAACCGGCTCTTTGTCAGTTAGATTGTGTTGTTTAGGTTAGTCTAGGCTGCCTCACAACAACAACAACAACAACAACAACAACAACAACAACAACAACAACAACAACAACAACAACGACGCGTGCATGTGGCGCCAGACCGACAGTCAGCACAGATAGAGGAACGTGGAGATGTTGCGTGAACCTGTGACGTAATGCGGGAACAGGGCGTGTTTCTCCCGCGTGATCCCGAGGGAACGAACAAGCGGCCGGGAACACGAGAGGAGGGGGAGGGGGAGGAAGATCTGATGAAATGATAACGAAAACGAAAGAGCATTTTATAGTGTGTTCCACTGCACATTTATTCATACCTCTCCACGTAAATTATATTTACAATTAAAAAGTGGATTATATATATATATATATATATATATATATATATATATATATATATATATATATATATATATATATATATATATATATATATATATATATATATATATATATATATATATATATATATATATATATATATATATATATATATATATAGGCCTATATATATATATATATCATAGGCTTCTATCAAATGAATTGGATATATATTTGAATCAGGTCATATACTATTGTTTGAGTTCATTTTCTATCAATACCATTGTGGAAATACTCGAATACATATTCAAACATTGGATTAAACATTGAATGGTTTTTTGAGTGTTTCTTCGTACAATTGTGTTCGTTCGATGAGCGTGGCGGGAACTTCCATTTTCAAATACCGTACCAAAAATAGGCCTATCAGGATTATTTTTCTTTCGTTGTGATTTTTTACGAGACCCAGAGGTCAGACAAACGACTCGAAACTTCTTCACAACATTGGTGTCAAAGCAGAACACGCTGGGATCGTTGAGCAGCAAAATCGGTTGTATGGTTAATTCACGACTCGCAGTCTCCGCCCTCATGACGTCACAAATCATACCGTCCAATCAACGGGGCTGTTAGAACTGTAGTCAAATTCAAATATCCAATCAGGATATCTTGAACTGACCACACATGATAGATCCAACTGGCTGACTGGTGAAGCCACGCCTATTGCAAGTCGCCAATTCGAAAGAAAATTGGAAACTCAGGAAAATCTCCATGAAAATAGCATTGTGGGCCGAAACTATGACTATCAATAACGTAACGGGATAAGCAACATGGCGCTTCCCTCTCGCACCATGCGTACATCAGAGGGATGCCGCCTCACAAATGTTATGATCATTTGCTGGTATTATTGTATGTTGATCTATACAAGTAATAGATGTAATGCAATCTGTGAATCCAGCTCTTCCTAACTGCATCAAGCAATATTGGAATACATTTCATTTGAATTAGCCAATCTAAATTTAAAATACGTCTGTAAAAGCATTCAGACGCCTAGTCAAAAGCCCTACTGCTATATTTACCATTTGATAACTGGATAATTACTCATCATCCACGAGAAAGATCAAAAACAATGCAAGTGTACAACTATGTACTATACATTGAAATACGAGCCTAATACGTACGATTTGATTTGAAATTGCGAATCTCAGAAATGTACACGAAAGCGCTGATTCCATCATGGTGAAAACGGCCCAATGTTAAAAGGATTAAAATCCCGTTACGTTATTGTTAGTCATAGGTCGAATGTTCATTTGTTCAACTCTAACCGCGTGTTTAGAAATGCTTGTAGTGAAGTCTGCCAGCTCGAATAAAGCACTTGTTGTCAGTCGAGCTGTGTTTGCCGCGAGAACACGTATCTGTTGCCGCCACACAATCGAGGGGTTCAGCTAAACGATTCCGAAGGGTTGATAAAAGGCTCGCCAGAGCGTGCTGGCTGATTCGAACAAGCCCAAGGGAGTCGATTCAGCAGAGTAGCAGCTTTTGATGATAACATCAGGTAATAACATCACATCCTAATAGAGAAGCACACATATGTTTGTAATACCTTCCAAAATGATTTGAAACATATATATATTTTTTTAATAACATCGAAACTTGATACAAAATCATTGTTCCCCAATTAAGGCTGTGGATGAAAGGTAGGATCGTTGGGACGGGGCACCACAAGGGCGATCTCACCACCCCATTTTGATTATTCAAAAGCAATGAACTTCAACACCAGGACTGCGCTGACTGTGAACATAATTTTCCGCCGTAGATTAAAGTCTTTCAGTTTCCGAAAGTCCGGAACACTAGTAAAAAACGTTTCTGTGATATATATCCGGACATTACCAGCATTGATATTAAGAGTAAAAATATGTATTAATGAATATTTATTGAAAGACAATAATGAACCTTGGTTTTTTACATTTCCATAGGAATACAGCTAGAAAAAAGTGATTTTCAACTGTTAATCTGCGAAACATGCGATATTTCCTCTTTGTCACCTTGCAAAATCACCATATTTATTCACAAATGTTTGTCCGCCCAGCACAAGAGCACCACGTTCTTCCACATACTTCTCTTTCTCTTTCATACAAAGAGTAACATTTCATCTCAAATTTCATTTATAGTCATTACATCTCCTAATGTACTGTACATGCATATGTATGTGTGTAACCTTTCATCATCGCTTATCACCGTGTGAATGATATACTCAAGCACTTTCAACAGAGCTGTCAAGAGCCCGCATCTTGGACAGATTTACAGGGTGCACTTTCGCCACATATATCTTAACAACTACAAACACTACGGACTTGCGGTAAAATGCAATCAATAAACAATACCTTCACAATTAGATATGCTTAATCGAAAATTGAAGAATGATTCCACTATGGAGCAATAATTGAATCAAAATGTGCCAAATTTGATGGTTTTCATTGCTTAATTCCCGGTTACCGAATGATAGTAGAAATAAATTACGAACGCACATCCTCGAGTTCAACTTTGCTTATCAATAGACGAGATTATGATTTACCTGTAATTCTTCAGTTTTCCCAATTCCCTTGGCCAAAATGTGTAATGTAACTAGATTGTGTCCAAATTATAAAATGGAAAACTTCCCCATCTAGCGATGGTTACTGGAACTCTTTCAATATTATCCCCTTCTCTCTTTTCAACCCACAACCAAACTTTTAAACGCACATCGAACTTGGGTCGAGCATTTCGAAGAGAAATATGCTCATCTAAGATGCGGGCTGCTAACAGAGATGAGAGATCTAAATGCCGGGTATTCGGTTAGAGCTCGGAGTATGATAGCGTCCTAGGCCCAGCTAGCCCCAAGAGACCGAGGATTTTGATTGGTTTATATTCTCTAGTAGAGCTATAAGTACCATAGCAACATGTCTGGTCTCTGTGTATTTCCATTGTTGTTAGCACAAAACCCTAGCCCTGTTTATGAGGTGGGTTGAAAATAGATCGGATTTTGCGTTTCAAGAGACCGTGACTCTGTTATCATCTTGTATTGTCATGGTTACAGCTCTCCTAGAGGACATTAACTAATCCAAGTCCTAGTCTCTTGGAGCTAGCTAGGCCTGGGACGTTATTTTAACTAGGAAAACGCGGGATGCGCGTTGTGAGATGAGCTTAGAAGTATGGAAATCTAGATTGAAAAATATTCTGTCAGCACAATCCACATTTACGGACCTTGGATTACTTCAAACGTTCAAAAACCTTACCTGCAACTTGTTGATATTTATAGTGCTGCAACCTGTTGCATATACACTTTGCAAAACCATTTGCTCCCAACATTCAATAAAATGTATACTTTTATTACGTGTTATTTCCCATCCGAATGTTGTGAAAGTCACTAAAAATATCCGTGATTATGTTTTCCATATTCAGTGAGAATTTTGGAGCTTTTGAAAATTTTCCACATTTCAAGTATTTTCCATCCGTGTTATTCTCATCAGGATTTCTCAAACTCTACGAATTTTTTCCGGAAAAACCTTTTGAACGATTTTTCTGTATAACAATCTCAATTAACCTACTAGCTGTCATAACAGAAATATGTAGACAAAGTTTCAAGTCGGTGGGTATTTTTTCCTGACCTGTATGCCGCGTACAAAATTACAAAAAAAATAAACATAAAAACCAAGCACATTTTTTTCGGTATGTGAAATGGAATCTTCGCTAAGCTCATCTAATAAGTGGCAGTCGCGGTAAAGGTCCTGAAAGCAGCTGTGTTGTCCTGATGATGAGATGATATCGCCCCACAGGAAGAAACAGGAAGCAGCCGAGTGATCAACACGTCCCGAGGGAAGAGACGCGCAGTTATTATACAGCTAATTGAGAACCGAGGTGAGATCCCCGAGCTGGGGATAAACAAGCATCAAGCGGCGAGAGAGAGAGATAGAGAGAGAGAGAGAGAGAGAGAGAGAGAAAGCGAGAGAGAGAGAGGGAGAGGGAGAGGGAGAGGGAGGGTAGAGAGAGGGAGGGGGGGAGAGAGAGACAGAGGGAGATAGGCAGAGGATCAGGAGATAGGGAGAGGGAGATAGGGAGAGGGAGATAGGGAGAGAGAGAGAGAGAGAGAGAGAGAGAGAGAGAGAGAGAGAGAGAGAGAGAGAGAGAGAGAGAGAGAGAGAGAGAGAGAGAGAGAGAGAGAGAGAGAGAGAGAGAGAGAGAGAGAGAGAGAGAGAGAGAGAGAGAGAGAGAGAGAGAGAGAATAAGTAAAAGCGTAGTTGGAATTAAAGCTGGCAATAAAAGACAATTACATTGTTGAAAGTAAATAGCCTGGGATTTATAGCGTTGAATTCAGTCTTTTCGTGGTTAATCTTCGTGAGGATTTCTCTGTCTGTTCTTTGTTTGCGCTGGCCAAGACAAATCACAGCTGTTCGTCTTCTAGACGCCGAGTGAGAGAGAGCTCGATGTGGGGGTACCAACATACGTCATCATCATATCAGCAAGGTGTATTATACCGACTCGCTTCTTCAAAGTGAAATATTTCCGCGGTCAGAATCCGAGTCCCGGGCCCGGTTCTTGTCTTCAGGACGTCTCAAGTTGGGCCCGGTTCTTGTCTTTAGGACGTCTCAAGTTGGGCCCGGTTCTTGTCTTCAGGACGTCTCAAGTTGGGCCCGGTTCTTATCCTCAGGACGTCTCAAGTTGGGCCCGGTTCTTGTCTTTAGGACGTCTCAAGTTGTCGACGCGCTTCGGAAACGGAAAGGAATAGTTTACCAAAGAGTATTACCTCAATTGAAAATAAGGGCATGTTTAAAAACATTCCTAATTGACAATGTGTTCTACAGTATTCAGGACTTTTTAAATCATTCAAAAAAACTTTTCAAACTGTACTGACAGAGAGTATTTTATATTTATATTACAAACTATTTTAATTCAATTCTTTAGCATAGATTGACTTATTCTATAAGCATGTATATCTCATGTATGCAGAAATGTTTCACGGAATAAATTTAAAAAAAAAACATATCACTTGAAAACTTTTTAATACAAAAAGTTATATATTGTGAAAAGGATTTTATTGACAAATGTAATTACCCATAAGTATATTTTTAATTTTGACTTGACTTAAGTTTTAAAATTGTATCATAAATTTTTTTGTAACTGTTTCAATTTTAATATGTATATTAAATGTTTGTATTTGTTTTTGTATCTATATGTATTAATTCTATGTACTGTAAATACATGACGTGCCAAATATTTCAATATGAAACTGTTTACACCTGTAAGAAGAATATTGTAAATCCACTGGCAGAAGATGTTATGAATAAATGAATAAACCCAGCTATCAGTCTTTTGAAGAAAATGCTAGTGAGTCAAATGATTAACTTGTATATAAAAGATTACTTGTATGTTACAGTAACACCACATATTTTTGCCTTTAGATTTTTACCTCACCGTGTACCGTTAAATGGGCCGACAAATAACACGTAATGGTAACATATTGTGAATGTGTATTATGGATCGACAGTATTTTATATTTTATAATCATAATATTATAATTATATCATTATATCACTCATCTTTTTTTCTAATTTGTGTAATGATAAACTTTACATCTGCTGTAAACGGAAAGAAGTGATCATTGCCCAAGAGACTTAGTTCAAAGTGGAAGATATCAACATTCGTGTGTTTTGTTTACTCCTAATACCAATGCTGGTATTGTCCGGATATATCATAGAAACGATTTTACTCATAATGTGTTCCGGACTTTCGGAAACTGAAATACTTTTATCTACGGCGGAAAATTATGGTCACAGACAGCGCAGTCCTGGTGTTGAAGTTCTTTGGTTTCAAATAATTAAAATGAGGTTGTAAGATCGCCCTTGTGGTGCCCCGTCCAAACGATCCTATCTTTAATACATGTCCTTAATTGGGGAACAATGATTTTGTATCAAGTTTCGATAATATAAAAAAAATATAAAAGACACTCTGAATGGTGTGAAGAGGTTTCCATACAATACGTTCAGACGGGAAGCCACTACAATTGTATATTATGTTACGTTGACAAAAAAATTTTTACGCTTAACAGCCCCCCCCCCCCCCCCCCCCCCCCCCTTAAGCCGACAGAAATAAAGCGAGAAGAATTCTAATCCGTCTTCTTCGGTTCTCTGAATAATAGCTTCACTCCCATCTCGAAACAAATCTATTTTCAGATTGAAAAAAAAAACAGAAAACAAATGAATGTCTTTTCTTTTGATCAGCAAGAAAATTTCTCTTCAGGATCGCATTGTTCGAAACTTGGCCGTAAGAATTTTCATTACTTCTCCTGTTGGTTTCCACGCGGCTTTTCAGACTTGTCAGACTCGAAGCAGAAGCTTGCTTGATTGGGAAAAGCCGTAGCGATAATATCTCAAGGGAGGTTAATTGCGATGATTTAACGTCAGCAAATATCATTGTTATACTCTTGTAAAAGCAATCAAAACTAAGGAATTATACTTCGTGGTAGAATAAACAACTTGAGCGAATTTATTATATTTATTATTTCTTAATCATCATTTCTTCATTGATTGAAATTCAATCATTCCAATTTCATATTTTTATTGTAACAATAACATTTTACTCATCGTGCTGAGAAGTAGGCCCTACATGTTATGAAATTAATCAATATGTAATACGTGTCAAATGAGCGTTTCAAAAACAAAAGAGAGAACAAAATTTGAATTGTTATAATGTCGATGACATGAAAAATAAAAATGAAGTAAGTCGAGTTATTTACAGTTGAAAAAAATTACAATTACAATAGAAAAAAAATGTGTGTAATTAATTGAGTGACAAGTAGCCTACTCTCCCACTGGATATGGACATATTTTAACAAGGTAATTCTTGAGTTAATTTCTCTAGGAAAACGTAGGATATGTGTTGTGAGATGAGCTTAGAAGTATAGAAATCTAGAATGAAAAATATTCTGTCAGCTCAAAGTTACTTCAAACGTTTAATTAATTGACCACTAGTGATAGGCGTGGCTTATCGGCAGGCCACCTAGATCTTTACTTCATGTGGGCATTTAGAGATACTCTGATAGGTAATGTCAATTTACCCACATAACAAACAGCCCATTTGATTGGATGTTCTGTTTTGTGACGTTTGTGGGCGGGTCAATCACTAGTCGTCAATTGGTGACACTTGTTGCTTTTTCTTAATAGGTTTATTGGTAGCTTTGATTGATGTAAAAAATTGAGTTATAAATGCGTTTTATTCGTAATTTCTCATCCGATTATTGTGCAAGTCACTGAAAGTGTGTAAGATATTCTTATCATATGCAATGGAAATTTTAGAGCTTTTAAAATTATTAGGTTCTTCGAGTTTTTTCACCTCTGCGTTATTCTTACGAGGATTTTTCATACCTTTCGATTCTTCCCGGAATTACCGTTCTACCGGTTTCTCTGGAAAACAATCCCAACCTATTCTGGTGTGACGTCACTGTGCAGACAAAGTTCCAAGTTGACTCGTTTCTTCCCGGCCCGTATGCCGCGCAAAAAGAAGAAAAACAAAAAACATAAGAACGAAGCCCATATTTGTTCGGCTTATGGAATGGAAATCTTCGCTACGCTCACCTGATAATAGGTTCCAGGCGAGGGGTCAACGACTGGCCAATCTGGTGTACACCTGATTTCAGACTTCAGTATTTCAGGGAGATTACCAGAAGATTTCACAGGATTTCAAAAAGATTTCACGGAATTTTAAGACGATTTCAAGGGATAACAAGAAGATTTTAAGGGATTTCAGGAAGATTTCATGACAAGTGTACACCAGATTTCAGGAGTTGTTGCTGACCCCTCGGTTCCAGGTATAGATTCAATGGTTGTAGAGAGAGAGAGAGTATAAGACTGATGTTGTTATAGCAAATAGAACTGAGTGATATACCGTGCTGGTACAGTTAGTATATACCACCAATAATCAAGTCTTTGTGAAAATCAAAAGCTAACTAAACCCGTTAAAAGACCTCCCAGAACCACAATAAAATGCTATAGTTCCAATAAATCCACTGGGGACTTGGAACTTATGTCATTTGGAAGTTATATCACAGCGATCTGTCTTTTAATAGTGTTAGTTAGACTGTCGGTGTGCATAGCGTTTCACGAGATAACTGAAACTTTGCTAATTAGACTCCCAGCGCTCTCGAGTGAGAGATAATGGATTTGCTCAAGTGCCTGAATCACCAACCTGGGAGCAGATCTAGCTGACAGTTCAATAAAGAATTAATCTTAATATGTTGTCAAAATGGAAATGGAGAGAATACCGAGAGCAATGTTTGAGATAGCAGAAAACAATGGAGCTGAGAGAAGAGTTGGAAGACCAAGAGGAAGGTGGCAAGAGGGAGTCAAGTTCGGGGTAGTCAACCGAGGAGAAAAATGGGAAGAAGTGGAAGACGAGAGATGGTGGGAGAATAGAGAACGATGGAGGGAGCTCGTAGGAAGAGAAGAAGAAATAGAGGATAGGCCTAGCAGTAGTGAAGAAGAGGAGGAAGAAGTCGGAACTGGCAGGAACCGATTGATATGAGAAGTCTGCCCTAGAAAAACTGGTAGAAACACCCCCTGGCCCAATTTAATTGGTTATCTGGGTTTGAGATATATATATATATATATATATATATATATATATATATATATATATATATATATATATATACATATATATATATATATATATATATATATATATATATATATACATATATATACATATATATATATATATATATATATATATATATATATATATATATATATATATATATATATACATATATCTATATATGATAATTAAACTTCTTGGATACGATCCAATATCGAGATATATGGGATTTTATAGTTATGTCGAAAAAGATACGCCTCGACCGGGATTCGAGCCCGGGACCTTCTGCTTGCCGGGCAGGTGCTCTACCACTAAGCTACCGAGGTATTACTTCTTCGACATAACTATACTTAGACTCACGATACTAGAGCACCTGCCCGGCAAGCAGAAGGTCCCGGGCTCGAATCCCGGTCGAGGCGTATCTTTTTCGACATAACTATAAAATCCCATATATCTATATATATATATATTCATTTATATATATTCATATATATATATATATATATATATATATATATATATATATATATATATATATATATATATATATAAATTACATATACAATTATAATAGAGACAAAATCACAAATATAATTATAATATAACACTAAGTTCTTAATTAAATAGTAGGCCTATAATCTAGGTAATTTTTTTTTTTTCACCGCTTCATAGACTGAAGTCACCGTTAGGCGTGGGGTTTGTAAACGTCCTTCTACCTACAGTTTCATTATCACCTGCTCAGTCGTACCCCCGTATAACCCAGCTATTGGTGGGGTCTTTAAGCAAACAATCATAAAAAAATAATCATAAGCTGTATTGATTCACTTATTTTCGATTTTTTTTTTTCAGTCATCATTATTACCGTTTCGATTAAGCTATATAATATAGTCGTGAGTTGAGCCAATCGCAGCGCTTGGTTGTGTATTGCGTGCTATCAGAGCTAACTGACAGCTAGCACATATCGAGCTGTTTGATGCACTTGTTAGACTGACTGCAATTAACTGCATCTACCCCCGAGCTGCACTGCAACATGCATTCTAATCAAACTACCGGATAACGCTGCGGGCTTATTGGTCCAGCGAGTCGCATGACGGGTCGACACGGACGGTCGACGGTGTGGTGGGGTGGGCGGGACGGCCGACCGGCCCATGCTGTGTGAGAGAGCATGCGTCATCGCGTGTGGGATGGTGAAATGTAATGATGTAGCTTACAATGTCAAGCTGAGGTAATCTCTCGTATTGACAGCCGCATTACAGGCTTCATTTCAAGCTGATGATTTAAATCAAGTTGTTAACATTATTTCACACCAGGTAAACGCAGCATGTGCGTTGCATGAGGAGCGATGCATCTTCTTTTTTATATATATATTGGGTTTTAACGACGCACTGTAATGATTACTAAGATCTATTGGCGTCGGATGAATGATTAATGAGATGATGGGATGAAGGTTTTTATGAGTAGTGGGAAGGATAGTGGGAAGGAAGCGGTCGTGGCCTATATTGTGGGAACCATCCCGGCATTAGCCTAGACTACAGAGGGAAACCACGAAAAACCCCTGTAAAGATGGACGGTGGCGGGGATCGAACCGGGTCCGATATGTCCCTTCACCTCCCGGGTCACACGAAGCAAGTGAGCTAACCACTCATCTGCCGGTAATACATCTTTTTTTTATTGGGTTGTAACGATGCGATAACTGAGATCTGTGTCGCTATCGGCTGCAGGTGTAACGTATCTCGGTGAGGCCATCATCAGATGAGCGTAGCGAAGATTCCATTTCAAACACCGAAAAAATATTGGCTTCGTTTTTTTTTTTTTTTTTTTTGTAATTTTGTAAGTGGCATACAGGTCAGGAAAAATACCTATATCGACTTGAAACTTTTTCTACATATTTCTGTTATACCAGAATAGGCTGAGATTGTTTTTCAGAGAAATCGATCGGAAGGTTATACTCCGAAAAAAATCGTAAAGTTTGAAAAATCCTCGTAAGAATAACCCGGAGGGAAAATACTTCAAAAACAAGAATTCTTCAAATACTCTCAAATTTTCAACGAATATGAACAATACTATTATACACCTAATCAAAGATTTTTACAACAATCGAATGACAAATAACAAAGAAAACGCAATAAAAGTGTACATTTCATTGAATATTTGGATCAATTGGTTTTGCAAAGTGTATACGCGACAGGTTGCATAAATATCAACAAGTTGCAGGTAAGGTTTTTGAACGTTTGAAGTAATCCAAGGTCCGTAAATGTGGATTGAGCTGACAGAATATTTTTCATTCTAGATTTCCATACTTCTATAAGCTCATCGCACGACGCGCATCCCGCGTTTTCCTAGTTCTATGCCTATGGCTAGACCCACCATCGTGCAGACCTCGATGTGTCAAATTCAACTAAAACCCATCTAGGAACCTTGACTCTTTGACTTTGTCTTTGACCTGTGAGACGAGCAGCCACTTGGATCATATGACCAGGCTGCTAGCATACAAATCAGCCGCTGCTCGACGTGTCCAGCTGCTAAAGGCCATATTACACGGGGAATGAATAGCCCTAATGGGTTGGTTGCAATTGATGCGCGCAAGCGCAGACGACTCACCTCCATTCGGCTGTTCGAATAGAGTTCAATTGACTCAATTGGAAATAGTTCTATATTCTCGGGTTGCATTCACTGAATAGAGCCCACGTGATCCGATTAGGAAACCAAATAGCTAACAGCTGATCTCAATGTCAAAACATTGACGTTTGTCAAATTACATCAACAATCAATATTGTCATCAGTGACGTTTGAAGTTGAAAATTCCTTTTATTTTGCAGTTTGTGATCGAAATTATATCATGATAATAAAATATAAAAATTAATTCTGGACAATTTTGTTCAAACAATTCTTAACTTTTTGTAAATCGTGACAAGCAGGCCGTGCCTCAAGGAGGCTGTGAACCATTCAACCAGACGGCCATTTGGTTGTGTATAATAGGTTATTCGTCTGTTTGGAGTGACCTTGAGGAACCAATTGATTGCATTCAATTGCAACCATTCCCCGTGTAATACAGGCTTAATGGCGTCCTGTGATGGCTGCTATTACCGCCTTATTCGGCCTGGCGACACCTGCCCGGAGGTCCTCGCTAGCCGCAACACGGTGTGACGTCACCAAGAGGCGCGCGCAGGCACGGCCAACAGGTGGACAGGCAGAAACTTACAAGCAGTAGGAGATACCAACATTACGATACACAGAAAACACAGATTTTCATAAACTTTCAAATCGCTGTTAGAACTATTCAACCTATTTCTCTATTCATATTTAATTTTTAAAAATATTCAATTTTTTAAAATTTTAGATTTTTAAATTTCAGCTTGAATTATGATGCTTTGAAACACATATGTGATTGACTTGTTATCTAATTTGACCAATCTTAAAATGACCTAACCGCGAAAACGGAAACGCCCGCCATTTCCGCACCAATCACCCGATCAGGCTGTAACTTCGCCACGATCATCGTGTTGCTTCTACGTACGAATGACAACAAGAAAATTACACGGAAAAAATGTATTAGTGAAGTTCAAATTTTGCGGCAATCTTGCACCCGGCAAGGTAGCTGGACAGATCGAGGTATCGCAAAAATCTCTTCGGATTACAACTCAAGAAATGCCTGAAAAGAATTTGAAGAAATAATTTCGGACATTTTTTTTCAGTCAAAAATCGACTTTCTGTCAAGGGGGTACCCTTAGTAGAAACCGCGAAAACGGAAACGCCCGTCATTTCCGCACCAATCACCCGATCAGGCTGTAACTTCGCCACGATCATCGTGTTGCTTCTACGTACGAATGACAACAAGAAAATTACACGGAAAAAATCTATTAGCGAAGTTCAAATTTTGCGGCAATCTTGCACCCGGCAAGGTAGCTGGACAGATCGAGGTATCGCAAAAATCTCTTCGGATTACAACTCAATAAATGCCTGAAAAGAATTTGAAAAAATAATCTCCGACCTTTTTATTCAGTCAAAAATCGACTTTCTGTCAAGGGGGTACCCTTAGTAGAAACCGTGAAAACGGAAACGCCCGCCATTTCCGCACCAATCACCCGATCAGGCTGTAACTTCGCCACGATCATTGTGTTGCTTCTACGTACTAATGGCAACAAGAAAATATCACGAAAAGAATGTATTAGCAAAGCTCAAATTTTGCGGCAATCTTGCGCACGGCAAGGTAGCTGGACAGTTCGAGGTATCGCAAAAATGTCTTCGGATTACAACTCGAGAGATGCCTGCAATGAATTTAAAAAAATAATCTTGGACATTTTTTTTCAGTCAAAAATCGACTTTCTGTCAAGGGGGTACCCTTAGTAGAAACCGCGAAAACGGAAACGCCCGCCATTTCCGCACCAATCACCCGATCAGGCTGTAACTGCGCCACGATCATTGTGTTGCTTCTACGTACGAATGGCAACAAGACAATTACACGGAAAAAATGTATTAGCGAAGTTCAAATTTTGCGGCAATCTTGCACCCGGCACGGTAGCTGGACAGATCGAGGTATCGCAAAAATCTCTTAGGATTACAACTCTATAAATGCCTGAAAAGACCTTGAAAAAATAATCTCAGATTTTTTCATATAATCAAAAATCGACTTTCTGTCAAGAGGGTACCCTTAGTAGGAACCGCGAAAACGGAAACGCTCGTCATTTCCGCACCAATCACCCGATCAGGCTGTAACTTCGCCACGATCATTGTTTTGCTTCTACGTACTAATGGCAACAAGAAAATTTCACGAGAAAAATGTATTAGCAAAGCTCAAATTTTGCGGCAATCTTGCGCACGGCAAGGTAGCTGGACAGTTCGAGGTATCGCAAAAATGTCTTCGGATTACAACTCGAGAAATGCCTGCACAGAATTTAAAAAAATAATTTCGGACATTTTTTTTCAGTCAAAAATCGACTTTCGGTCAAGGGGGTTCCCTTAGTAGAAACCGTGAAAACGGAAACGCCCGTCATTTCCGCACCAATCACCCGATCAGGCTGTAACTGCGCCACGATCATTGTGTTGCTTCTACGTACGAATGGCAACAAGAAAATTTCACGAGAAAAATGTATTAGCAAAGCTCAAATTTTGCGGCAATCTTGCGCACGGCAAGGTAGCTGGACAGTTCGAGGTATCGCAAAAATGTCTTCGGATTACAACTCGAGAAATGCCTGCACAGAATTTAAAAAAATAATTTCGGACATTTTTTTTCAGTCAAAAATCGACTTTCGGTCAAGGGGGTTCCCTTAGTAGAAACCGTGAAAACGGAAACGCCCGTCATTTCCGCACCAATCACCCGATCAGGCTGTAACTGCGCCACGATCATTGTGTTGCTTCTACGTACGAATGGCAACAAGAAAATTACACGGGAAAAATGTATTAGCGAAGTTCAAATTTTGCGGCAATCTTGCGCACGGCAAGGTAGCTGGACAGTTCGAGGTATCGCAAAAATGTCTTCGGATTACAACTCGAGAAATGCCTGCACAGAATTTAAAAAAATAATTCCGGACATTTTTTTTAAGTCAGAAATCGACTTTCTGTCAAGGAGGTACCCTTAGTAGAAATCGCGAAAACGGAAACGCCCGCCATTTCCGCACCAATCTCCCGATCAGGCTGTAACTTCGCCACGATCATTGTTTTGCTTCTACGTACTAATGGCAACAAGAAAATTTCACGAGAAAAATGTATTAGCAAAGCTCAAATTTTGCGGCAATCTTGCGCACGGCAAGGTAGCTGGACAGTTCGAGGTATCGCAAAAATGTCTTCGGATTACAACTCGAGAAATGCCTGCACAGAATTTAAAAAAATAATTTCGGACATTTTTTTTCAGTCAAAAATCGACTTTCGGTCAAGGGGGTTCCCTTAGTAGAAACCGTGAAAACGGAAACGCCCGTCATTTCCGCACCAATCACCCGATCAGGCTGTAACTGCGCCACGATCATTGTGTTGCTTCTACGTACGAATGGCAACAAGAAAATTACACGGGAAAAATGTATTAGCGAAGTTCAAATTTTGCGGCAATCTTGCGCACGGCAAGGTAGCTGGACAGTTCGAGGTATCGCAAAAATGTCTTCGGATTACAACTCGAGAAATGCCTGCACAGAATTTTAAAAAATAATTTCGGACATTTTTTTTCAGTCAAAAATCGACTTTCTGTCAAGGGGGTACCCTTAGTAGAAACCGCGAAAACGGAAACGCCCGTCATTTCCGCACCAATCACCCGATCAGGCTGTAACTTCGCCACGATCATTGTGTTGCTTCTACGTACGAATGGCAACAAGAAAATTACACAGGAAAAATGTATTAGCGAAGTTCAAATTTTGCGGCAATCTTGCGCACGGCAAGGTAGCTGGACAGTTCGAGGTATCGCAAAAATCTCTTCGGACTACAACTTGATAATTGCCTGAAGAGAATTTGAAGAAATAATTCCGGACATTTTTTTTAAGTCAAAAATCGACTTTCTGTCAAGGGGGTACCCTTAGTAGAAATCGCGAAAACGGAAACGCCCGCCATTTCCGCAACAATCACTCGATCAGGCTGTAACTGCGCCACGAACATTGTGTTGCTTCTACGTACGAATGGCAACAAGAAAATTACACGGAAAAAATGTATTAGCGAAGTTCAAATTTTGCGGTAATCTTGCGCACGGCTAGGTAGCTGGACAGATCGAGGTATCGCAAAAATCTCTTCGGATTACAACTCGATAAATGCCTGAAAAAACCTTGAAAAAATAATCTCTGATTTTTTTTTTAAATCAAAAATCGACTTTCTGTCAAGAGGGTACCCTCAGTAGAAATCGCGAAAACGGAAACGCCCGCCATTTCCGCACCAATCACCCGATCAGGCTGTAACTTCGCCACGATCATTCTTTTGCTTCTACGTACGAATGACAACAAGAAAATATCACGTAAAAAATGTATTAGCAAAGCACAAATTTTGCGGCAATCTTGCGCACGGCAAGGTAAGTGGACAGTTCGAGGTATCGCAAAAATCTCTTCGGATTACAACTCGATAAATGCCTGAAAAGAATTTGAAGAAATAATTTCGGACATTTTTTTTCAGTCAAAAATCGACTTTCTGTCAAGGGGGTACCCTTAGTAGAAACCGCGAAAACGGAAACGCCCGCCATTTCCGCACCAATCACCCGATCAGGCTGTAACTGCGCCACGAACATTGTGTTGCATCTACGTACGAATGGCAACAAGAAAATTACACGGAAAAAATGTATTAGCGGAGTTCAAATTTTGCGGTAATCTTGCGCACGGCACGGTAGCTGGACAGTTCGAGGTATCGCAAAAATCTCTTCAGATTATGACTCAATAAATGCCTGAAAAGAATTCAAAAAAATAATCTTCGACCTTTTTTATTCAGTCAAAAATCGACTTTCTGTCAAGGGGGTACCCTCAGTATAAACCGCGAAAGCGGAAACGCCCGCCATTTCCGCACCAATCTCCCGATCAGGCTGTATCTTCGCCACGATCATTGTTTTGCTTCTACGTACGAATGACAACAAGAATATATCACGAAAAAAATGTATTAGCTAAGCTCAAATTTTGCGGCAATCTTGCGCACGGCAAGGTAGCTGGACTGTTCGAGGTATCGCAAAAATCTATTCGTATTATAACTCAATAAATGCCTGAAAAAATTTCAAAAAATAATCTCCGACCTTTTTATTCAGTCAAAAATCGACTTTCTGTCAAGGGGGTACCCTTAGTAAAAATCGCGAAAAAGAAGACGCCCGCCATTTCCGCACCAATCACCCGATCAGGCTGTAACTGCGCCACGATCATTGTGTTGCTTCTACGTACGAATGGCAACAAGAAAATTACACGGAAAAAATGTATTAACGGAGTTCAAATTTTGCGGCAATCTTGCACCCGGCATGGTAGCTGGACAGATCGAGGTATCGCAAAAATCTCTTCGGATTACAACTCGATATATGACTGAAAAGAATTTGAAGAAATAATTTCGGACATTTTTTTTCACTCAAAAATCGACTTTTTGTCAAGGGGGTACCCTTAGTAGAAACCGCGAAAACGGAAACGCCCTCCATTTCCGCACCAATCACCCGATCAGGCTGTAACTGCGCCACGAACATTGTGTTGCTTCTACCTACGAATGGCAACAAGAAAATTACACGGAAAAAATGTATTAGCGAAGTTCAAATTTTGCGGTAAACTTGCGCACGGCACGGTAGCTGGACAGTTCGAGGTATCGCAAAAATCTCTTCGGATTATGACTCAATAAATGCCTGAAAAGAATTCAAAAAAATAATCTTCGACCTTTTTTATTCAGTAAAAATCGACTTTCTGTCAAGGGGGTACCCTCAGTATAAACCGCGAAAGCGGAAACGCCCGCCATTTCCGCACCAATCACCCGATCAGGCTGTAACTTCGCCACGATCATTGTTTTGCTTCTACGTACGAATGACAACAAGAAAATATCACGTAAAAAATGTATTAGCAAAGCTCAAATTTTGCGGCAATCTTGCGCACGGCAAGGTAGCTGGACAGTTCGAGGTATCGCAAAAATCTCTTCGGATTACAACTTGATAAATGCCTAAAGAGAATTTGAAGAAATAATTCCGGACATTTTTTTTAAGTCAGAAATCGACTTTCTGTCAAGGAGGTACCCTTAGTAGAAATCGCGAAAACGGAAACGCCCGCCATTTCCGCACCAATCTCCCGATCAAGCTGTAACTTCGCCACGATCATTGTTTTGCTTCTACGTACGAATGGCAACAAGAAAATTTCACGAGAAAAATGTATTAGCAAAGCTCAAATTTTGCGGCAATCTTGCACCCGGCATGGTAGCTGGACAGTTCGAGGTATCGCAAAAATGTCTTCGGATTACAACTCAAGAAATGCCTGCACAGAATTTAAAAAAATAATTTCGGACATTTTTTTTCAGTCAAAAATCGACTTTCGGTCAAGGGGGTTCCCTTAGTAGAAACCGTGAAAACGGAAACGCCCGTCATTTCCGCACCAATCACCCGATCAGGCTGTAACTTCGCCACGATCATTGTGTTGCTTCTACGTACGAATGGCAACAAGAAAATTACACGGGAAAAATGTATTAGCGAAGTTCAAATTTTGCGGCAATCTTGCGCACGGCAAGGTAGCTGGACAGTTCGAGGTATCGCAAAAATCTCTTCGGATTACAACTTGATAAATGCCTGCACAGAATTTAAAAAAATAATTCCGGACATTTTTTTTAAGTCAAAAATCGACTTTCGGTCAAGGGGGTTCCCTTAGTAGAAACCGCGAAAACGGAAACGCCCGCCATTTCCACACCAATCACCCGATCAGGCTGTAACTTCGCCACGATCATTGTTTTGCTTCTACGTACGAATGACAACAAGAAAATATCACGTAAAAAATGTATTAGCAAAGCTCAAATTTTGCGGCAATCTTGCGCACGGCAAGGTAAGTGGACAGTTCGAGGTATCGCAAAAATCTCTTCGGATTACAACTCGATAAATGCCTGAAAAGAATTTGAAGAAATAATTTCGGACATTTTTTTTCAGTCAAAAATCGACTTTCTGTCAAGGGGGTACCCTTGGTAGAAACCGCGAAAACGGAAACGCCCGCCATTTCCGCACCAATCACCTGATCAGGCTGTAACTGCGCCACGAACATTGTGTTGCATCTACGTACGAATGGCAACAAGAAAATTACACGGAAAAAATGTACTAGCGAAGTTCAAATTTTGCGGTAATCTTGCGCACGGCACGGTAGCTGAACAGTTCGAGGTATCGCAAAAATCTCTTCGGATTATAACTCAATGAATGCCTGAAAAGAATTTAAAAAAATAATCTTCGACCTTTTTATTCAGTCAAAAATCGACTTTCTGTCAAGGGGGTACCCTTAGTATAAACCGCGAAAACGAAAACGCCCGCCATTTCCACACCAATCACCCGATCGGGCTGTAACTGCGCCACGATCATTGTGTTGTTTCTACGTACGAATGGCAACAAGAAAATTACACGGAAAAGATGTATTAGTGAAGTTCAAATTTTGCGGCAATCTTGCACCCGGCACGGTAGCTGGACAGATCGAGGTATCGCAAAAATCTCTTCGGATTACAACTCGAGAAATGCCTGAAAAGAATTTGAAATAATAATCTCTGATTTTTTTTTTCACTCAAAAAACGACTTTCTGTCAAGGGGGTACCCTTAGTGGAAACCGCGAAAACGGAAACGCCCGCCATTTCCGCACCAATCACTCGATCGGGCTGTAACTGCGCCACGGACATTGTGTTGCTTCTACGTACGAATGGCAACAAGAAAATTACACGGAAAAAATGTATTAGCGAAGTTCAAATTTTGCGGTAATCTTGCGCACGGCACGGTAGCTGAACAGTTCGAGGTATCGCAAAAATCTCTTCGGATTATAACTCAATGAATGCCTGAAAAGAATTTAAAAAAATAATCTTCGACCTTTTTATTCAGTCAAAAATCGACTTTCTGTCAAGGGGGTACCCTTAGTATAAACCGCGAAAACGAAAACGCCCGCCATTTCCACACCAATCACCCGATCGGGCTGTGACTGCGCCACGATCATTGTGTTGCTTCTACGTACGAATGGCAACAAGAAAATTACACGGAAAAAATGTATTAGCGAAGTTCAAATTTTGCGGCAATCTTGCACCCGGCACGGTAGCTGGACAGATCGAGGTATCGCAAAAATCTCTTCGGATTACAACTCGAGAAATGCCTGAAAAGAATTTGAAATAATAATCTCTGATTTTTTTTTTCACTCAAAAAACGACTTTCTGTCAAGAGGGAGGTCAAGAGGATTACCCTTAGTAGAAATCGCGAAAACGGAAACGCCCGCCATTTCCGCACCAATCACCCGATCAGGCTGTAACTTCGCCACGATCATTGTTTTGCTTCTACGTACGAATGGCAACAAGAAAATATCACGAAAAAAATGTATTAGCAAAGCTCAAATTTTGCGGCAATCTTGCGCACGGCAAGGTAGCTGAACAGTTCGAGGTATCGCAAAAATCTCTTCGGATTACAACTTGATAAATGCCTGAAAAGAATTTGAAGAAATAATTTCGGACATTTTTTTTCAGTCAAAAATCGACTTTCTGTCAAGGGAGTACCGTTAGTAAAAACCGCGAGAACGAAAACGCCCGCCATTTCCGCACCAATCACCCGATCGGGCTGTAACTTCGCCACGATCATCGTGTTACTTCTACGTACGAATGGCAACAAGAAAAATCCTCAAGAAAGATGTATTAACAAAGTTCGAATTTTGCGGCAATCTTGCGCACTGCAAGGTAGCTGAACAGTTCGAGGTATTGCATAAATCTCTTCGGATTACAACTCGAGAAATGCCTGCAAAGAATTTAAAAAAATAATCTTGGACATATTTTTTCAGTCAAAAATCGACTTTCTGTCAAGAGGGTACCCTTAGTAGAAACCGCGAAAACGGAAACGCCCGCCATTTCCGCACCAATCACCCGATCAGGCTGTAACTGCGCCACGATCATTGTGTTGCTTCTACGTACGAATGGCAACAAGAAAACTACACGGAAAAATGTATTAGCGAAGTTTAAATTTTGCGGCAATCTTGCACCCGGCAAGGTAGCTGAACAGTTCGAGGTATTGCAAAAATCTCTTCGGATTACAACTCGAGAAATGACTGCAAAGAATTTAAAAAAATAATTTCGGACATTTTTTTTCAGTCAAAAATCGACTTTCTGTCAAGGGGGTACCCTTAGTAGAAACTGCGAAAACGGAAACGCCCGCCATTTCCGCACCAATCACCCGATCAGGCTGTAACTGCGTCACGATCATTGTGTTGCTTCTACGTACGAATGGCAACAAGAAAATTACACGGAAAAAATGTATTAGCGAAGTTCAAATTTTGCGGCCATCTTGCACCCGGCACGGTAGCTGGACAGATCGAGGTATCGCAAAAATCTCTTCGGATTACAACTCGATAAATGCCTGAAAAGAATTTGAAAAAATAATCTCTGATTTTTTTTTTCACTCAAAAATCGACTTTCTGTCAAGAGGGTACCCTTAGTAGAAATCGCGAAAACGGAAACGCCCGCCATTTCCGCACCAATCACCTGATCAGGCTGTAACTTCGCCATGATCATTGTGTTGCCTCTACGTACGAATGACAACAAGAAAATATCACGAAAAAATGTATTAGCGAAGTTCAAATTTTGCTGCAATCTTGCACCCGGCACGGTAGCTGGACAGTTCAAAGTATCGCAAAAATCTCTTCGGACTCGATAAATGCTTGAAAATAATTGAAAAAAATAATCTTGGACTTTTTTTTTCAGTCAGAAATCGACTTTATATATATATATATATATATATATATATATATATATATATATATATATATATATATATATATATATATATATATATATATATATACATAAATATATATATATATATATACATATATATATATGTATGTATATATATATATATATATATATATATATATATATATATATATATATATATATATATATATATATATATATATATATATCTATATATATATATATATATATATATATATATATATATATATATATATATATATATATATATGTATATATATTTATATATATATATATATATATATATATATATATATATGTATATATATATATATATATATATATATATATATATATATATATATATATATATATATATATATATATATATATATATGTTTATATATATATATATATATATATATATATATATATATATATATATATATATATATATATATCACTTCAGTGATGTTATACTTGAATCGACGTCTTGTTAGTAATAACATGGAATACGGTTTACACGGAAGACATGATAATGTGTAGTTGTATTTATTGTTGACAATGGATTGTTAGCACGCAGTGCAAGGTGGCAAGGACTTGGTGTGGTCGTAGACATCAGTCATGAATAATCATGAAACACTAACAAACTAACATTAGGCCTACGATTCTGAATCAAATGAGAAACAAGAAATAACAAAAATAATGTTTTTGAATAATGAATAAGAATTGCTTTTCCACTAGTATTGCCCATACACACGATTTAGTTTCCACGCGTATTTTTCCTCGTGTATTTTTTTCATCTTACAATATTAATTTACATATATATATATATATATATATATATATATATATATATATATATATATATATATATATATATATATATATGTATATATATATATATATATATATATATATATATATATATATATATATATATATATATATATATATATATATATATATATATATATATATATATATATATATATATATATATATATATATATATATATATATATGTATATATATATATATATATATATATATATATATATATATATATATATATATATATATATATATATATATATATATAAATCTTCATTAGACTATGTCATGGTATACATGATTGCCTTTTGACACACAATAATAATCGAATACAAAATTAATGAAGTAGAAAAAACACATAATAATAATAAATCACACATGAATGATTGTTAAAAAAATGATTCTAAAAAATAATGAGAGAGTAATAAACAGTAGCCTGATATGAAAAAGTAATATTATGTACAGAGATATGAAAGTAATATAAAAATAATGATACATTTTTTTTTTCAATTATGCTATGAATGTGATACAAATGGTTTTTAAAAATGGCAATAGATCCTTTCAAGGCTAAAATACCTATCAAATTGATGAAATCACTGTTTAGACTAAATTTCCTACAAAATTCTACAAAAAAACTTGAGATAGTGCCCCTATCAAGAGACCAATCACGGTGATATTTGAAATATTACAGGTGGTTTTCAAGTATGAAGATGTTGTTTCACAGATGTTTTCTTTTCAACATCCACATTCGTTGCTTGACCTGCCCCTTCACTTTGATACTGGTCGTGTCGTTTTACTTGTTCTCTTGTTCTGTAAGACGAAGAATACAAATATTTCTACATTGAAATTGGGCAATGCTGATATCCACTTGTCGATGGCCCTATCCATTACAGAATTGTTCCCAACATCTGATTGGTTGACCTCTAATCCACAGCGTAACATACGGGAGTAATTGTTATTCTCGGAGAAGTGTATTGTTTTAATTGCCAGTTAGTTATGTCGTGCAAATCGACCGGGTGTTTCTATTGTATCAGTGGTATGCAATCAGCTTATGCTCCATTATTTCTGGTTTTAACAAGACAAAACCTTGACAGATGAACGGCCGGCGCCTCATTACTACAGACAAAACCAGAGCTTGTGCGACAAATACTCAGCTTTTATCACTGAATACCCGAGTGGTTTGTCCCAATTAGCATGTCCGACTCAGCAATCTCCTTAGACTTCTTTATTAAGCTGATGCGAGCCTTTGCGAAACAAAACAAATATACGCCGGTCGAAACAGCCGGGTGGTAATGCTATGTGATAGGGGGGACGGTCGCTCGGAACCGGCTGGAGATGAGTCTGTGTGGTGAAGGTTCGAAACCCTCGAGCGGTAATGTTATGTGATAGGGGGGACGGCCGTTCGGGATCTGTATAACGTGCCCGGGATGATACTCGTGAGTGTAATTGATGTGGTTTTAATTGGCACATTTTGCTTGTCTGCATTTTAATAGGTTGTCATTGATATACTAATTAGAGAGAAGTGCGACGTGCGCTATTGGATGATCAATTACCTTGAGGGCTTCATTTGTAATCATTATTTTATTGAAAAAGGCTTGAATGACAAAAATGGAAGCAGAAATAATTGTAATTTGGACGACTTGTCTGTCAGGTATATCTGTAAGTACTTGATAGTACGGTCTTGATACTTCACAGACTGTTATGGAGAGTTTAGTAAGGTACAACTAGTAAAGGCTGGCAAAAAACTTTCAGTTTTTTATTTTTATTATTTTACTTTTGGTTTCAGTTTAATATAGGCCTACATAAGATGAGACAAAAATATATTTTCAAATCCATTCCTTTCATTGTTGATTTTTGAATGTCTTCCCAATTGTTATAACAATGGAATGTTTCCAACAAAAATTTCGTCGGTTCTATTTTTTGTGGTCAGTTTTTTTTCAAATGTTTTTTTGATTATCAGGGTGAACCCTGCGTTCTGGCGTTTGATTTTTACCTCTATGACCACTAGAAGTATTTAATTTGAATGTTCCAATAATGGGATGTATTAATGAATAATGCGTGACGACACGTTATTCGCTCAAGGCGTCCCCAGCCTCCATAGGGCAAAAAGTTCCCGCTAGGGGGGTTTCACAGATATGATTTATCGTTAAACTTCAGCACTGCAGGATACAGAATTAACACATAAATCACAAAATGTGGACAAGATTTGTCGAAAATGATGAGTCAAATGTTATAATATAAAGTAGGTTGAAAGATCACTTGTATGTAAAGCTGGGTTCCCATGACGATTTTTTCACGTGACGTCCGTCAAAACTTCGGACTGCTTCGTTGGTGTTAAATAGATCACGCTCCCATACCGTATTTTTCCCGTCACATAAGGTAATGCGTTCTATCGACAAAAACTAGAACTTTCGAAGGCAATAATGGAAATGAACGAGTCAACATGACACTATCTTAGGCGAGTATATTCTCTAATTGCCTCGATGAACAATTCGGGATCGAAACTAATCACTAAAAGTGAATAATTGTTTATATAACCTCAAAGTATAAAACAGCGTGTGATTTTGCTCGCGATTATAACAGTAATATCGAAATACAACGGAAATGCGACGATGCGATCCTACATTCGATTGTTGGTACTCTACACGACATCTGCAAATCGTCCCGTCCGTCAAAAGTTGAAATTGGCTCTACTTGGACGGCGAAGAATCGTTCCCTCCTTCCGATGCATTATCTTGCGCGTGATTGGTTGAAAGTTGCCGTCGGCCGAACCTTTGACGGACGGGACGTGACAAAATCGTTAACACTCGATATTTTAGCCATTGTATTCCACCTCACAGCGTACCGTTACATACAAATAACACGTAACATGTTGTGAATGTTTATTGTGGATCAACAGTATTTTATATAAGGTACTTCACTGTATGGTGTGAAGCAATTTTACTAAGATAACTTCAGATGGAGAGTAATTGAGATCGTTTATATGTACACAAAATTGATTTTAATGCCTGAGATGGAGATGTTGATTTCTAGTTTCTGAAATAGCATTAACCACAATTCTATTTTTAGACACATTCGGACAAGAAAATGTCCGAAAACAGTCTTCTTGATTACAATATGTCATTAAAATTCACATTGAAGAATCTTAAAATTCAATGTGGCTCTGATATTTGACGTCACCAACTGGGCAATTGTGGTTAATGCTCGTTATTAATTATACAATTTATTTCAGTGTTGTTATATGTCCTTTAAAATAAAACTCGTGCATCTGGGCGCTGTGGTCAGATCATCGTCAGCCGATCTGCCTACGTCACCACGTGGAGACGTTACTGTTGTTGTTGTTGTTGTTGTTGTTGTTGTTGTTGTTGTGGTGGTGATGCTTGAGGTTTGGTTGGTACGATTCGTGTCGACTGAAATTCTAGCCAAACCTCCTACTTCAACTTGTGCGCAGGCTGCTGAAGAAGTAGAAGTTCAGCTCAGTTTCCATACAGAATCAGTAATGCTTACGTCATGACTCATGTGTCTGACCTGTGACATGAATGTCACGTGACAGTCATGTGTCTGGCTGACAGGAAACTGACTGAAATATCTCACGTTGAGATGATGATTTCCAGGTTTCTCTGGAGTTGGGAAATAAATAAATTTATTATTCCAGAAAATCTAGTTTCAGGGTTATGATGCCTGGGACTCTTCAGACGTTTTTGAAAATAATTTCAAAAAATGTCTACTTTCAGAACAAGATAGAATGGTAATGAAACAAAAGTTATATTTTGAACACAATTTAATTATATAAAAAAATTTAAATAATATTCAAATAATTTACAATTCTCTATAGATTATACTGTATATTATCCTAATTATGTTGATAGGAGTTGTATTGTGCTGATTCATGATTTGTATCATTATTGTAAGGTAAATCGATGTACCAACTGTGTATTGCATTCAACAGGTGACGCACTGGCTGAGCGGTAGATCGGTTACCCGCCATTTCTGTTTTCTCCAAACCTATTATTGCTACAAACTCTAAGCTAAACTCTGAGCTAAGCTCTAAGCTCCGGACAACGCGGACGTACGAGACCACTTCTTCTAGCTACTATTATCGGATATATTGATCTCAATGTTGATGGTCTCGGGGGAGGCGGAGGAGGAGGAGCAGGAAGAGCAGGAGGAGCAGGAGGAGCAGGAGGAGCGAGAGTAGTGCACTGGGGGGCTCTGGTACGCTGGGGGCGCGGCATACACTGCGGGCGCGGCATACATTTGCGGCTGTTGGTAAACCTGAGGCTGGCTGTAGGAGGTCATGCAATGCACCTGTTCAAATAAAAACAAAATATATATTTTTTTTTCTTTAATAACATCGAAACTTAAAATTAGGTCTTCGCTCATCTAATCATATCATTGTTATGAATATTATATATTATATAATATATATTATAATATATATATATATATTATATATAATATATATTATTATATATATAATAATATATATTATGAATAATAATCGCATATCATTGTTCCCCAATTAAGGCTAAGGATGAAAGATAGGATCGTTCAATATATAAAATATATATACTAGAAAACGCGTCATGTGTTTCCGTGTTGATGGATGAGCTGGAACACATCAACATATCTTTAGATTGGTTATATAAATCCACCTTGAGATCCAAACAATTACGTCACTGCCCTCCTGTTTCATTCATTACTCATTATAATCAATTCCTCAAATAATGAAGAAGGCCTTGCTTCAATCGTTTTTGATTAGTTGGTGACACTTGTTGCTTGGATTTAATTGGTATCTTGATAGCTTTGAGTGAAATGAAAACGTTACATTATATACTGATCCACATGAAAACGGCTGATCCGATTTGAGTGGAAGTGCGCGGAATAATGTGTCTATCATTATAAACATTAAGATTGAGTGGAAATCTTAGTTCTCCGGAGAAAATATAATTCACGGATTTTCTCCACTGAGTTATTTTTATGAGATTCTAAAAACTTTGAATGAGTTTCATTCAAACTAACCATAATTTTACTCAGTAGATAAAATTCTTTCAGTTTCATATATATATATATATATATATATATATATATATATATATATATATATATATATATATATATATATATATATATATATATATATATATATATATATATATATATATATATATATATATATATATATGATTTTTAAAACTGTTTAAAAATTGCGACCTCCCCCGGGACTTGAAAAATATGTGAATTGAGAAATGTGTGACTATACGAAAGATATCAACAAATAAAACTGTTCAAGAAGATCTTCCTCTCTGGCGTAATGGGTAGCGCGTCAGACCGGTAATCTGGAGATCCGGGTTCAAGTCCCGGGGGAGGTCGCAATTTTTAAACAGTTTTAAAAATCATATATATATATATATATATATATATATATATATATATATATATATATATGAAACTGAAAGAATTTTATCTACTGAGTAAAATTATGCTTACCGACAATGCTACACCAATCATACTGGCAAGTAGGATTGGTGTATCACAAGTAGGCCTCAGGATGCACACATTACCTGTTGATTTGGGTACTGATCAATATTGTAATCACCTGTGTTACTACTCAGAGTTGAGCAAGGCGTACATATCTGTGTCTCGGCAGTAGCTGCACACCGCTTTGCAAACCAGGACGTTTCCCACATATTCGACAGATATAAGTGTTATATAGAACGCCTTGCTTGGATTCTATTTGTAAATGTCCAATATGGCCACCCAGAACGGAACGAGCACATGTCGCTGTGGGCTGGGGGAGTGAATAATCTCGGTGATGTATAATGTATGTCTATGATTTAAATGAGTGTAATAATTACCAGAGCTCCCGAGAAGAGGGCTGCCACCATGACGGAGGCGAAGAGACACTTCATGTTTTGTCTTGTCGTGTCTTGTCGTGTCTTGTCGTGTCTTGTCGTGTCTTCTCGTGACTGTCGTCGGTGCTGAAGGTGGACTAAACACTTGTCCCCACCGGTCCTGTCTTTTATCCGGGTCTAACCGTGACATTTGCTTCAACACTCGGCCGTGTTGTCATGACCCTGCAAGTGTTGCACTTCTCGGGCGACAGGTAGGCACTGGCTAGATTAAGAGGCCACGGGAGTCGATTCAGCAGAATATCACTCGTTTGGCGGTCACTTCTGAACGGTGAGACATATCAACATTCCAACACGGAGGAAACACGGATATATATTAAATACTTTCAAGATTTTATAAGCTATAATTGTTCAAGGTGGAGCTTTGAGCTTTCGAAATATCATAGGATTGTTTGTTCTTCAGTGTGACAATGATGAAATACAATATTTGAAGAAACAATTTTCAAGGAAAAATTTTCCCAAAAATAAAATCCGGACATAATTTTTGTGTAGGTGCTTCAATTTTGATTATTCCTTCAACTTTCCTGGAAACGTCAGGAAGGTTATGAATGAACAGAAATTTCACCAAACATTCCACGCATATTTCTTAATAACTTGTCCCAAGTATTGTATTGCCAAGTTCCATATGCGATATCAACTGTGAACCGTTTCGTCGGGTGGAAACCACGAGGCTCATGTCACGTGATTGTCAGCCGTATAAAGCTGTGGAACGACTGTTGTCAGCTGTTTACGCTCGATAGTTAGACGGTATGAGTTGAATGATTGTCACTTGTAGGCCACCTAGAAGGTATTGAAGATATCTCATACCGCTCAGAAGCTGACACCACAAGACAGCTGGTGTCCGCTAAACCGCATCTCATGCACTCTTAAGAAACAAGTTTGTTTATGGAGATACGAGCATTTGACAGGCCCATCACATTCCTTGCGTGTCATCCTAACGTTCAATTGACATCAATACAGTTGTAAACAACTCTGTTTTACTAATATGACGGACAGGAGTGATGAAGTGGCTATTAGGCGGACCGGAAGTAGGTTTAGGTTGGATTTAGTTTAAGGTACTTGTATACCTTGCACTGAAAAATCTATAATGTAAATCTTTTTTTTTCATTAATTAAGACCAACGTGAATCAAAAGAAAAAAATGTGAAGAGATCAAAATTGTAGATTCAAAATTGAAGCACTTACACAAAAATTATGTCCATTTTTTATTTTTGGGGAAACTTTTTTTCTTGAAAATTGTTTCTTCCAATAATGTTTTTCATCATTGTCACACTGAAAAAGCCACCCTCGGTAGCTCGGTCAGCTGAGGCACCGCTTCAGAAACTGAAGTCACCGTTGGGCGTGGGTTCGAGTCCCGCATAAGGCATGGATTTTTGTAAATGTCCTCTCACTTGTCATCACTTCATACATTCATAATCATCAGCTCATTCGTACCCCCGTATAACCTAGCTGTTGGTGGGGTCATTGAGCAAACAATAATCAATCAATCACACTGAAAAACAATCCTATGATATTTCGAAAGCTCATAGTTCCTTCTTGAATAATTATAGCTTATAAAATCCTGAAAGTATCGAATATATATCCGTGTTTCCTCCGTGTTGGAATGTTGATATGTCTCACCGTTCAGAAGTGACCGCCAAACGAGTGATATTCTGCTGAATCGACTCCCGTGGCCTCTTAATCGAGTCAGTGCCTACCTGTCGCCCGAGAAGTGCAACACTTGCAGGGTCATGACAACACGGCCGAGTGTTGAAGCAAATGTCACGGTTAGACCCGGATAAAAGACAGGACCGGTGGGGACAAGTGTTTAGTCCACCTTCAGCACCGACGACAGACACGAGAAGACACGACAAGACACGACAAGACAAAACAAGACAAAACATGAAGTGTCTCTTCGCCTCCGTCATGGTGGCAGCCCTCTTCTCGGGAGCTCTGGTAATTATTACACTCATTTAAATCATAGACATACATTATACATCACCGAGATTATTCACTCCCCCAGCCCACAGCGACATGTGCTCGTTCCGTTCTGGGTGGCCATATTGGACATTTACAAATATAATCCAAGCAAAACATTCTATATTATCACTAATATATGTCTGATATGTGGGAAACGTCCTGGTTTGCAAAGCGGTGTGCAGCTACTGCCGAGACACAGATATGTACGCCTTGCTCAACTCTGAGTAGTAACACAGGTGATTACAATATTGATCAGTACCCAAATCAACAGGTAATGTGTGCATCCTGAAGCCTACTGGTAATACAGTAGCCTACTTGCCAGTAGGATTGTTTGTATCCAGCAGGCCTCAGTGACGGGACGCATCCAGGACAGTTCCAAAGAGAAAAGATGGTCGGCATTATTGTTTCTCAATCAAATGTTGAGTTATGAAACAATGTGCAGGAAAATATATACGTAAATCAACATTAATTATGCATATATTCTGAATGAACCAACATCTCTCCAGATGCAGTTTCTCCGCCCCATTCACAACAATATTCACACTCTGATTGGTCTGTGAGTAAACTAATGTAATCTCGCACCATTCATTGGAGGTCGCCATTGTACTGAGACAAATGGCTCCAGTGTTTCCAGTACGCAGCATTGACTAGCGCGGTGTGTTCCGGAACGCCCAGTAAATTACTCGGAGTAGGTTTCGGAACACATCCAGTACGCTTGCAGTAGAATCTGGAGGTTTAGGAACGCAGCCAGAGAGTTATCGCTCATGAAATATTCGTATACATGTTTTTGGATGAGCGAAGACCTAATTTTAAGTTTCGATGTTATTAAAATATATATATATTTTTTTTGTTTCTATTTGAACAGGTGCATTGCATGACCTCCTACAGCCAGCCTCAGGTTTACCAGCAGCCGCAAATGTATGCCGCGCCCGCAGTGTATGCCGCGCCCCCAGCGTACCAGAGCCCCCCAGCGCCCTATTCTCGCTCCTCCTGCTCCTCCTGCTCCTCCTGCTCTTCCTGCTCCTCCTCCTCCTCCTCCGCCTCCACTGTTGAAATCATCATCGACATCAATTTATCCGACAGTAGTTGCTAGAAGAAGTAGTCTCGGACGTCCGCTTAGAGCTTAGCTTAGAGCTCAGAGTTTAGCTTGGAGTTTGTAGCAATAAAAGGTTTTGAGAAATCAGAAATGGCGGGTAACCGATCTACCGCTCAGCCGGTGCGTCACCTGTTGAATGCAATACACAGTTGGTACATCGATTTACCTTACAATAATGATGCAAATCATGAATCAGCACAATACAACTCCATTTCTTATCAACATAATGTGGATAGTATACAGTATAATGTATTGAGAATTGTAAATTATTTGAATATTTTTGAAATTTTGAATATGATTAAATTGTGTTCAAAATATAACTTTTGTTTCATTATGATTTTTTCTTGTTCCAAACGACATTTTTTGAAATTATTTTCAAAAATGTCTGAAGAGTCCCAGGCATCATAACCCTGAAACTAGATTTTCGCGAATAATGAGTTTATTTATTTTCCAACTTCAGGGAAACCTGGAAATCAACATCTCAATTTCAGTAATTATAATCAATTTTCCTCTTATCCAGAGACCACGAGTCATGACGTAGGTATTACTGATTCTGTGTAATAGAAACATGAACAGAATCACGTGATGTCTACGTCACGACTCAGAAAAGAGAGCTGGGTTCTGGAGGACAATACAATGGTTGAAATTTCTCAAATTGAGGTTATGATTTCTGGTTTCCTCTCAAATTCAGGAAATGAATATTGTCATTTTTTGTTATCTTCATTGTTGTAATGTCACTAAACGTTTTCCATATAATTTGTCAAGCTGTTCCATATTCTGTGACCAATGATTGAAGATCGTGATTCTCTCGTCGCGCTGTCACGAGTGCGGCGACGAGGTCCTGAACTAAATAAACTGAAATAAATAACAGACCGTTAAATAAATACAAACTATGTGACGTTTTCAGTCGAACTAGCAAGCTGACTAGGTGACATTAATAGCTAGGTCACAGCCTAAAATAAAGGACGACCTTTTTTGTTCATTGTATATTTAAGTAACTTATACATATATATGAATCATTATCACATAAGGACTATGCAACAATATATTATATGCTTGCCAAAGACATATAATTTACTGTTACAATAAAAAGATGAAATTGGGATGATTGAATTTCAATCCATTGAATTTCAATGAATAATGGATGTCGATAAAAAAAAGTGAAAATAATAAATTCGTCCAAGTTTTTTATTCTGCCTCGAAGTATAATGACTCAGTTTAGATTGCTTTTACAAGAGTAACAATGATATTTGCTGACGTTAAATCATCGCAATTAAATTTCTTTGAGATATTATTGCCACGGCTTTTTTATACACTTTTTTTTACACTCAAACTTATCCAACTTGGAAATTTATAGTTTTTGGAATGAATCGGTCTGACCAATTTTGAGATATATAATCTCATAGTTTCGAAAAACTCCATAAGATTGGGAAAATTTGAAAAATAAAACCTCCAATTAGGATAAATTTTTTTCTGAATGTCTAAACATGAATGATACACATTATCACCATTTTGTATGCAATTCGAACCAGCCGTTTTGAAGAAAAGCTAATCGTAATCGCTTACGCAATCTTCAGCTAATTTCGTGTAGCTAATTGTGGTTAACGCTATATATTAACTGTTTTTATTCATCAAATTTACCTATAGGCTTCCGCCACTTAACCAATGACAAACAATCGTTACCATAGCAATACAGCAATCTGGTCCGTTATCAAAATATATTCTGACTGGTCAAATCCAACTGGTGGACATTGTTGTCTGTCAGTTTCAACAATGAGTGATGTCACTTGACAGAATCAGGTTGCAAAGAATCACTGCTTTCTAGATTCGATATTTTCCCAACAATGAAGTATTTTGTATATGCGTCAAGGTGTGTAGTATATGTAGATATGAGTATGACATACTTGTCTAGAGATTTTTTTGTTTCCATGTGGGACAAAGTCGGAAGTAAAAATTGTTGTATGCTTGAACATGTGATTGTTTTGGACATTTTTTAAAATTAAATACAAATATGAGCTATTTTTTGTCCTTCAAATTCTTCAGTGCATGTGTGCAAAGTTCCTATGTATCCACTGTGAAAATGTTGTGCATGTCACTCTAATAGTTAGTGAGAAACAGGTACTGAAGAAGTGCACATTCAACATTGTCGTTATGGGTCTTTCAATATCCCCCACTAGGCAAACGAGATAGGCTAGCGAGATATCTGGTATATTGAGAGTAGTTAAAGTAGTCCTACTTTTGCTACTTTATTGACTCTGGTGTTCTGCATACCTTGGCGGATATGAAAAATACTTCATTGTTGGGCAAATATTGAATCTAGAAAGCAGTGAATCTCGGCAACCCAATTCTGTCATTATTTTTATGATATTATATTTGATGAATAAAACCAGTTATTTTAATATTTTTCTTCAAAATGGCTTATTAGAATTGCATACAAAATGGTGGTAATGTTTAAAATCTATATGTATACACATTCTGAGCAAATTTCATCCCATTTGGAAAGATTTTATTTTTCAACATTTTCCGCCCAGCCAAATCTTATGGGGTTTTTAGAAACTTTGAGATGATGATTCTCAAAATCGGCCGACCGATTCATCCCAAAAACTATACAGTTCTAAGTTGGATGAGTTTGCGTGTACAAAAAAAAGTTTCATGTTGATCAGTCAATCCTTGCAACCTGTGGAGTGCTTACAAAAAAAAAAAAAAAAAAAAAAAAAAAAAACACACAGACAAAACCCTATATAAGAGTGAGATGGAGACTTCGCTACGCTCATCTAATGAAATATCTCGCTCATCTTCCAACGCTACCGCTGCGTTTTGCCATTTCCATAGAATCGACTTGACACGGCAACAAGTGGTCTTCTTGACGCGGCCTCATGGAAACACGTCTCCAATCAAGTGTGCCTACCCTGCCCGGCGGCGGTTAGGTCGATAGCAGCGCAAACAGCCAGCGTCTGCCATTGGTTGGATCGCTCTGCCCGCGGCGGAGGAACTATTTACCATGGCTGATTTCACCGCGCATTGATCCGTTTACTTTCAGCTGTTCCCGTAGCAGGGTAGCCACAGCATGTTATTGATAGCAAATAACAGATAAATAGATCGATGAATAAATAAAGAAATGAACGTAGGTAAAAAGGAATGGGTATAAAGAAGAGGAGAATGCAATATTATGATAAATACAAGAATAAATGGAAGAAAACAGAACGGTTCATGAATATAAGAAGAAAAAGATCAAGATTATGAGAACATTGGAGATTATTCTCCCCAATGTAAACATTTGAATTGTTAGCCACCCCCGAAATTATCACCCCAGGATTTATTTTTCGTTGAATGATTTATGATATTATTCTGATTATTCTCTAGGGTGGTAAGATCGCCCTTGTGGTGCCCCGTCCGAACGATCCTACCTTCAATCATCAGAGTCCATTGGGGCTACATTGACCTTGTATCAATTTCGATGTTGATAGAAAGAGATGTAAGATCTGAAAGAGATGTAGAAAGAGTGAGAGTAACTACATTATGATATAAGAGCTCCGTGATACTGTATACTCGGATAGGCATATGATGATAATACCGGCTGTTGTGGAAAACAAACATTTCTCATCGGACTTGAGCGCGGAATCAACCTCTAACCTAACATTGCTGAGCACAGCGTTGGAAAAGGCGAGGAGCAGGTTTTGAAGAGTTGGGATTCACACATCGCAACTTTGTCTTTTGACACGAATACGTCTGTAAAATCCCGATCGGCTGGCAGTTGGGAATCTGACGTCATGGAACGCCGTCATTCAGTCAGCTCTTATTCCCAATACACCGGTCGAGTCACCTTTCAATCTCTATTAATCCTATTCAAGATGCATTGAGGGTTGCGTTTGCCCGCTGGAGATGGTGTCCTCAGTTTCTATTCCTCCCGTGTTAAAAATATGTTCCGATTCATGGGCCACGTTCAAAGTACTATTGACCGTGCGTCGATAAGTGGTGACAGAAGGAACTAACGTTACGTTCAAGGCCGGCTTGCTGTCATCAAGTTTGCCAGACTATCAGCCGTTTCTTCAAAACACACCAGATAGAGCAGCGAACCATATTACAGAGAAAAGTCCTCACGGTATGGTACGTGTTTTCAAGATAAATGAATGCACCATCTCCTGGCCGCGAACCAACGCCACCCTCAATGCAATCTTGATCCCATTCTACGGATTGGAATTCGTGGACATATCGTTCAACAAATTTAAAAAAATTTATAGCCTGGTTTCCACTCCGTTTTTTTCGGGTCAATTCCGACAGGAGTCCGGCACAAATTCCTTCTGTCCAATCACAATCCAGAATCCCACCGAAATAAGATGGCGTATTTGTCCTGAAATTATCTCGGGAACGTTGGTTCAACTGCAATAATTTCGGACGAAATTATTTCGTGCCTAAAAAGTTGTTTCGTTGCCACGGCCTTCCTGTTCTCCGGACGGCATTAGATTTATGTTGGCACATTTGTCACGATGTAGTGACACCAACATATTGCATCATAATATTTATTTATTTGTTTATTCTCTTGTTTATGCATATAAATGCTGGTTACAAGGGCACAGATTAACATTATTGAAGAAGGTAAGTCACCTCGGGTCCTAAAAGTGATATGTTTCGGTAGTCAGTTCCCGAGTCCAGGGTCCCGATTGCCTGTAGCGCAACTATCGCTTTTATATCGGACTATATAAAACAACAATACTCAACACGGCCGCACAGTAGAATTATAATGTTGGTATAGTTGGTAGTAACATGTTTTTTACAAAGATTATAGATAATTATTGTTAGTTCAACAATGCCACCGGTACCGTAGCCACTCTACCTATCTAGTTCGAAAGGGAATCCGCTAAATCGTGACAGGCAATCGGGACCTTTGGCTCTGAACTGACCGCAAGAAACCACAAATGCCTTCCATGTTATTAGTATGTGAGTTGGAGCACCTTGTTCTTATGATAGAATATCACTGCATCGTGCAGATACCTTCTTTCAAGTGAAGTGAAGATGAATGTGAAACAATTGGTGTCTACATGAATCTTACGGGATTTACCTCCTACTTCAAACAAGCCGTGGCTGTCATGTCGAAAATGTTCTGTTGAAAAACAAGAACTTCCGAGAAAATGTCTGCCGATCCGAAAAAGAAAATTGGAGCGGAAATTAGGCTTACACAATTATCAGTGGAAATTCAACTTTTCACTTTTCAGTCCAACAAATTTAATTTGGTTGCCCAATCGTCGTTATCGAAATTCCGCCCCTTTGACTGCTGTTCCCCCCAAAGCTGTGTACCGTGCGCTCATGTGCCGGACCGAACACCACGACCGTCACTGCTGACAGATAGGAGAGACGGTCGATCGGACCACGCGCGGCGTGACATCACGCGTTACTGGCCCGACGTTCAGTTGATTTCACACAACCATGACCGCACCGATGTGGCGAGGGAAGTATACCCTCCAGGAGGTCGACATGCCAACATAATACACATCTCATGAGGCCACTTGACCGGGACGGGTGGACCAGTGGCTAGCACGCTGAACCGTCATTTAGGAAACCGGGGCTAGGTTCCCGTCATGGTCGACCATCCTGACAGATCTGCATCGTGGTTTCTTACAGGCGCTATTCAACTGACCATCGTCACTACACGAGGTCGTTGTTGTTGTTGTTGTTGTTGTTGTTGTTGTTGTTGTTGTTGTTGTTGTCGTTGTTGTCGTTGTTGCGCGCAGCCTGAATTAGTCTGAATAACACAATCCAACTAACTTCACCTCATTCAAACCAACATAAACTGACCTAACCGAGCAAACATCTTGCACTAATTTAGTTAACTAAATCCAACCTAAACCTATTTCCGGACCGCCTAATAGCAACTTCATCACTCCTGTCTGTCATATTAGTAAAACAGAGTTGTTACAACTGTATTGATGTCAATTGAACGTTAGGATGACACGCAAGGAATGTGATGGGCCTGTCAAATGCTCGTATCTCCATAAACAAACTTGTTTCTTAAGAGTGCATGAGATGCGGTTTAGCGGACACCAGCTGTCTTATGGTGTCAGCTTCTGAGCGGTATGAGATATCTTCAATACCTTCTAGGTGGCTTACAAGTGACAATCATTCAACTCATACCGTCTAACTATCGAGCGTAAACAGCTGGCAACAGTCGCTCCACAGCTTTATACGGCTGACAATCACGTGACATGAGCCTCGTGGTTTCCACCCGACGCAACGATTCACAGTTAACATCTCATATGGAACTTGGCAATACAATACTTGGGACAAGTTATTAAGAAATATGCGTGGAATGTTTGGTGAAATTTCTGTTCATTCATAACCTTCCTGACGTTTCCAGAAAAGTTGAAGGAATAATCAAAATTGAAGCACCTACACAAAAATTATGTCCGGATTTATTTTTTGGGAAAATTTTTCCTTGAAAATTGTTTCTTCAAATATTGTATTTCATCATTGTCACACTGAAAAACAATCCTATGATATTTCGAAAGCTCATAGTTTCACCTTGAATCATTACAGTTCATACAATCCTGAATGTATTGAATATATATCCGTGTTTGAATGAGATATTAGAATGTTGATATGTCTCACCGTTCAGAAGTGACCGCCAAACGAGTGATATTCTGCTGAATCGACTCCCGTGGCCTCTTAATCAAGTCGGTGCCTACCTGTCGCCCGAGAAGTGCAACAGTTGCAGGGTCATGACAACACGGCCGAGTGTTGAAGCAAATGTCACGGTTAGACCCGGATAAAAGACAGGACCGGTGGGGTCAAGTGTTTAGTCCACCTTCAGCACCGACGACAAGACACGACAAGACACGACAAGACACGACAAGACACGACAAGACAAAACATGAAGTGCCTCTTCGCCTCCGTCATGGTGGCAGCCCTCTTCTCGGGAGCTCTGGTAATTATTACACTCATTTCGATCATAGATATATGTTATACATCACCGAGATATGTTACTCCCCCAGCCCATAGCGACATGTGCTCGTTCCAATCTCAGCGGCCATATTGGACATTTACAAATAGAATCGAAGCAAGGCATTCTATATTACCTCACCAAGATACGTTTCTCCTGCAGCCGATGGCGACATATGATCAGTCCAATCTCGGTGGCCATATTGGACATTTACAAATATAATCTAAGCAAGGCATTATATCTGTAGCTTGAATTTAATAGGTATCTTGATAGTTTTGAATGATTCACAAAAATTACATTATGTATCTTTTTACATCAAAACGGCTGATCCGATTCAGATGAAAGTTCAGTAAAATGTGTATCATTATCAAATTGAAATTTCCTGAGAATTTGAATTCTCTCGGATGAAATATTTTTCATTATTCTTTTTCTCTGGGTTACTCTTATGGGATTTTTGAAAACTTTGAAATAATTTTTCTCAAAAGTAGTTCAACCGATCACGCCTCAAAACTATAAAGTATCGAATTGGATAAGGATACTTGTGTGTGCCAAGTTTCAACTGATTTTGAATTTTTGTCTGACCTGTGGAGCGCGAAAAAAAAGGACTTTTTTTTCGGGTATGGTGAAATTGAGTCTTCGCTTCGCTCATCCAATGAACTGACATTTCTCCAGATGCAGGTTCTCCGCCCCATTCACAACAATATCCACACTCTGATTGGTCTGTGAGTAAACTAATGTAATCTCGCACCATTCATTGGAGGTCGCCATTACTTGTACTGAGACAAATGGCTCCAGTGCTTCCAGTACGCAGCATTGACTAGCGCGGTGTGTTCCGGAACGTCCAGTAAATTACTCGGAGTAGGTTTCGGAACACATCCAGTACGCTTGCATTAGAATCTGGAGGTTTAGGAACGCAGCCAGAGAGTTATCGCTCATGAAATATTCGTATACATGTTTTTGGATGAGCGAAGCGAAGACTCAATTCACCATACTCGAAGAAAAAGGGCATGTTTTCTTTTCTTTTCGCGCTCCACAGACCAAATCGAATCGTAAATTCAGTTGAAACTTGGCACACACAATTGTCCTTATCTAATTCGATACGGTATAGTTTTGCGGCGCAATCGGTTGCACCACTTATGAGAAAACACATTCAAAGTTTTTTAAAATCTCTTAAGAATAATCCAGAGGTGAAAGGTCGTGAAAAATATTCTATACGGAAGAACTAAGATTTCCACGGAATCTTAATGTAATAATGATAAACACATTATTCCGCACTTTCACTCAAATCGGATCAGCCGTTTTCATGTGAATCAATATATAATGTAACGTCATTTCACTCAAAGCTATCAAGATACCAATTAAATCCAAGCAACAAGTGTCACCAACTAATCAAAAACGATTGAAGCAATGCCTTCTTCATTATTTGAGGAATTGATTATAATGAGTAATGAATGAAACAGGAGGGCAGTGATGTAATGGTTTGGATCTCAAGGTGTATATATATATATAATTACCAATCCAAAGATAAGGTGATATGTTCCAGCTCATCCATCAACAAGAGAACACATGACGCGTTTTCTAGTATAGGCCCTATATATTTTGTTTCTATTTGAACAGGTGCATTGCATGACCTCCTACAGCCAACCACAAACCTACAGCCAGCCTGAAGATAACCAGCAGCCACAGCCGCATGTGTACCAGAGCCCCCCAGTGTATGCCGAGCCCAAAGTGTACCAGAGCCCCCCAGTGTATGCCGAGCCCAAAGTGTACCAGAGCCCCCCAGTGTATGTCGTGCCCACAGTGTGCGAGTGCCCCGCAGTTTGTGCCGCGCCCAAAGTGTGCGAGAGCCCCCCAGATAATGCCGAACCCAAAGTCTACGAGAGCCCCCCAGTTTATGCCGCGCCCCCAGTATACCAGAGCCCCCCAGTGCACTACTCTCGCTCCTCCTGCTCCTCCTGCTCATCCTGCTCTTCCTGTTCCTCCTCCTCCTCCTCCGCCTCCTCTATTGAAATCATCATCGACATCAATATAACCGACGATGATGATTAGAAGAAGTAGTCTCGGACGTCCGCGTTGTTTGGAGCTTAGAGTCGGCGGGGGTGTTGAGCTCCTCAGCGAGCACTGGAGGCGGCGTGTGCGGGAAGGGGGAGGAGAAGTCCACTACCTACATGCACCCCGGTAAGGGGGAGGAGTGGATTGCCAAGACGACAGACTCCCCGCTGTTCGTCTCCTATCTCAAGAACCACGCAGCTGTTCTGCGCATGTCATTGTGTTCTCTTCTGTTGCTGGCGAATATTATTGTGGTTATTTTGATGGGATTTCATGCCAAAGATTACTTCAAATAAACTATTATTCCACACTATTACAGTATTGACTTGGAACGAAGGCAGGATTGACACTTGAAATCAATGTACAGCCAACAATGTAATTGTGTACGCTCGAGACCAAGTCCATTGTTATACTGCAAATACAATCCACTTTTGAGAAGAGCCTACACAATTGTTTGTACGATACGATATAACTGGTAAAATGTGTTACCTCCATAACCTCTGAAATATTGCTAATATTGAACAAAGATACGTGTTGAGATGTGTGATTGTTGTCTTGGTTAGTTCCATATCTGTCTTATATCACAGCCCTATATCAACTCGCAGTAGAGACGTCGAGAAGGCCGTGAAGTTTTGTCCTGGAGAGATATTGTTGTGGAGAAAAGTGGAACTGGGGAGCCGAGCTCTCGTGGGCTTACAAATGAGTACATATTATTACAAGCGTGGCATGGACACTGAATACTACTCGCTGTCTCACTTATACTTGCTATGGAGCTTGAAATAGAAGATGTACACATGTTTCACTCGATATCCGCAAGCACATGCAGATCATATCAACTTATTCTCACTGATAACTCATCAATTGTGTACCATAGAACGTTCAATCAAGACGTGGCATTCATCAGGTATATTTGTAGTTGGCTGAAGAGCAAGAAAAATATTCTTTCAGAAAATAAATTGCTATCCGTGTACAGGAATAGAAATAAGTCTTTGGTTTTTTCAAGAAATATCAATTCACATTCATGCGTTGTCACACCTTTATTAATATGATCAAATATCGAAGGTTTTTGTTTCCAAATAATTTAAAAACTTTGTTTTAACAAAATCGAACGGAACAGTTGGTCCACCAACACAACTCAGCTCCAAATTACGATACAACTCCATGGCCCGACGATAGTTTCACAACCCTTGAACCAGGACGTGAACTCGCAAGCTTCCATGTGTTCACGTTCATCTTAGCGTCACGGTCAGTGTGGTTGTGCACTCATCAGGCCTGTTTGTTTGCCCTGCACTATGTCAACTAATTCTTCAGTTCTTGCACTTTCGTGTTTGTTTGTAACCGTGGTGCTGCATCAAAGCCACACTGTCGTGTTCGTTTGTCCCAATTCACTTGCACCAGTTCAAGTAGTTCTACACCAGCTTCGGAGCTGGTGTGCTTAGTTCAGTTCAAGATGGCAGGCGCTAAAATCAAATTGTAGGCGGACACTTTGATGGCTTACAAGATGTTGAATTGTTGACGCTTAAATTCGTGTCGATGAGAATGAAAAATTATATATTGAATAAGAATGTGATTATTTTCAAGCAAGTTGACATTCAGAATTACGTCTCCGTGATTTTACCCAAATAACTTTTCCCATTTTCCCAAGTATTGTATTGCCAAGTTCCATATGAGATATTAACTGTGAACCGTTTCGTCGGGTAGAAACCACGAGGCTCATGTCACGTGATTGTCAGCCGTATAAAGCTGTGGAACGACTGTTGCCAGCTGTTTACGCTCGATAGTTAGACGGTATGAGTTGAATGATTGTCACTTGTAGGCCATCTAGAAGGTATTGAAGATATCTCATACCGCTCAGAAGCTGACACCACAAGACAGCTGGTGTCCGCTAAACCGCATCTCATGCACTCTTAAGAAACAAGTTTGTTTATGGAGATACGAGCATTTGACAGGCCCATCACATTCCTTGCGTGTCATACTAACGTTCAATTGACATCAATACAGTTGTAAACAACTCTGTTTTACTAATATGGCAGACAGGAGTGATGAAGTGGCTATTAGGCGGACCGGAAGTAGGTTTTTATCATAAATAATTATGTTCTCTATTGAAATTTTGTAATTCATATAGTAAAATATCGAGTATGAATTTGTTAACTTCATTTCTATTGGAGTCCAGTTCATATAATCAACCCTCATGCATCTGAGAAACTTACAACAAAGAATTATTATGAAAGCTCATCAGAATTATCATGTAATTATCATGTTTTAAATATTCATACAATTATTTCCAATATAAATAATAGGGCAATATGCAAATAAACAGATATTCAAATTGACCTAGTCTGGGCTGTACTACATTCCCGTTTTCATGGAATCATTCATCATTCCGATCATAACTTTTGAACAGTTTTAGATATCAATGTACAGTACCAGGAGAACACAGATCGCTTGAATATTGTATGCATCACTTGAAATATAATAATTGATCGTGAATTCCGACATTTTCACATGACTACAGCTGACAAATTTGATTTTTCCGCACTGAAACTGTAAAACTATGCTATAGTTACGTTATAAATGGTTTAATATTAAATATTCAAACTTGATATTTGATCATATCAATATAGGCTTGACAACGCATGAATGTGAATTGATATTTCTTGAAAAAACCAAAGACTTATTTCTATTCCTGTATACGGATAGCAATTTATTTTCTGAAAGAATATTTTTCTTGCTCTTCAGCCAACTACAAATATACCTGATGAATGCCACGTCTTGATTGAACGTTCTATGGTACACAATTGATGAGTTATCAGTGAGAATAAGTTGATATGATCTGCATGTGCTTGCGGATATCGAGTGAAACATGTGTACATCTTCTATTTCAAGCTCCATAGCAAGTACAAGTGAGACAGCGAGTAGTATTCAGTGTCCATGCCACGCTTGTAATAATATGTACTCATTTGTAAGCCCACGAGAGCTCGGCTCCCCAGTTCCACTTTTCTCCACAACAATATCTCTCCAGGACAAAACTTCACGGCTTTCTCGACGTCTCTACTGCGAGTTGATATAGGGCTGTGATATAAGACAGATATGGAACTAACCAAGACAACAATCACACATCTCAACACGTCTTTGTTCAATATTAGCAATATTTCAGAGTTTATGGAGGTAACACATTTTACCAGTTATATCGTATCGTACAAACAATATATTTATAGGCCCTAGCTAAAAGTGGATTGCATTTTTGCATTTTTGTCCATTGTTGAAACAATGGTCGTGGCCTCAAGATAATAGTTTATTTGAAGTAATCTTTGGTATGAAATCTCATCAAGATAACCACAATAATATCCGCCAGCAACAGAAGAGAACACAATGACGTGCGCAGAACAGCTGCGTGGTTCTTGAGATAGGAGACGAACAGCGGGGAGTCTGTCGTCTTGGCAATCCACTCCTCCCCCTCACCGGGGTGCATGTAGGTAGTGGACTTCTCCTCCCCCTTCCCGCACACGCCGCCTTCAGTGCTCGCTGAGGAGCTCAACACCATTGCCAACTGTAAGCTACTCTAAGCTAAACCTCTAAACTCTAAGCTAAGCTCTAAGCTTCGGACAACGCGGACGTCCAAGTACACTTCTTCTAGCAACTACTACTGTCGGATATATTGATCTCAATGTTGATGGTCTCGGGGGAGGAGGAGGAGGAGGAGGAGCAGGAAGAGCAGGAGGAGCAGGAGGAGCAGGAGGAACGAGAATAGGGCACTTGGGGGCTCTGGTACACTGTGGGAGCGGCATACATTGGGGGGCTCGCGTACACTTTGGGCTCGACATAAACTGGGGGGCTCTCGTACACTTTGGGCTCGGCATACACTGGGGGGCTCTGGTGCACTTTGGGCTCGGCATACACTGGGGGGCTCTGGTGCTCTTTGGGCTCGGCATACACTGGGGGGCTCTGGTGCTCTTTGGGCTCGGCATACACTGGGGGGCTCTGGTACACATGCGGCTGCTGGTAACCCTCAGGTTGGCTGTAGGTTTGCGGCTGGCTGAAGGCGGTGGCTGGATCACTCATGCAATGCACCTGTGCAAAGAAAAACAAAATATATGGGGCCTATACTAGAAAACACATCATGTGTTTCCGTTTTGATGGATGAGCTGGAACATATCAACATATATTTGGTTGGTTATATATATCCACCTTGAGATCCAAACAATTATGTCACAGCCCTTCTTTTTCATACATTAATCATTCTAACTAGTCAAACGCGAAATATGCGTTGTAAGATGAGCGAGATATCCTAATAAGGTATAAAAGTCGTCGAAGTAGTTCTACCCTTGCTATTTTATCGACTCTGGTATTCTACACACCTTGATATCTGAATAAGCTTTAAAAGTCGTTGAAGTAGTTATAATCTTGCCACTTTAATGACTCTGGTATTCTACACACCCTGACGCATATAAAAAATACTTCATTGTTGGTCAACTCTTGAATCAAGAAAGCAGTGAATGTCAACAACTTAATTCTGTCACAATTTGTATGATATATTTTATGAATATTATCATTTTTTTTTTCTTCAAAACGACTGAGATGAATTGCATACAAAATCGTAATAATGTGTAAAATCCATGTATACACATTTAGAGAAAATTTCATCCCATTTGGAGAGATTTTATTTTTCAACATTTTCCGCCCAGCCAAATCTTATGAGGTTTTTAGAAACTTTGAGATGATTTTTCTCAAAATCGGTCTGACCGATTCATTCCAAAAACTATACAGTTCTAAGTTGGATGAGTTTGCGTGTACAAAAAAAAATTCATGTTGATCAGTCAACCATTGCGACCTGTGGAGTGCTTACAAAAAAAAAAAAAAAAACACAGACAAAGCCCTATAAGAGTAGGATGGAGACTTCGCTACGCTCATCAATTAATTCCTAAAATAATTAAGAAGGCTTTGCTTCAATCGTTTTTGCTTAATTGGTGACACTTGTTGCTTGGATTTAATTGGTATCTTAATAGCTTTGAGTGGAATGAAAACATCACATCATATTTATTTCACTTGAAAAGGCTGATCCGATCTGAGTGAAATTTCGGAATGATTGATGAGCGTAGCGAAGTCTCCATTCCACTCTTATGGGGCTTTGTCCGTGTTTTTTTTTTTTTTTTTTTTAGCACTCCACAGTTCGCAAGGGTTGACTGATGAACATGAAACTTTTTTTGTACACGCAAACTCATCCAACTTAGAACTGTATAGTTTTTGGAATAAATCGGTCAGACAGATTTTGAGAAAAATCATCTCAAAGTTTCTAAAAACCCCATAAGATTTGGCTGGGCGAAAAATGTTAAAAAATAAAATCTCTCCAAATGGGATAAAATTTTCTCTAAATGTGTATACATGGATTTTACACATTTTCACGATTTCGTATGCAATTCCAATCAGCCGTTTTGAAGAAAAAAAATAAAATAACTGATAATATTCATAAAATATATCATAAAAATTGTGACAGAATTAAGTTGTCGAGATTCACTGCTTTCTAGATTCAAGAGTTGACCAACAATGAAGTATTTTTTATATACATCAAGGTGTGTAGAAAACCAGAGTCAATGAAGTGGCAAGTTTAGAACTACTTTAACGACTTTTATAGCTTATTCAGATATCAAGGTGTTTAGAATACCAGAGTCGATAAAGTAGCAAGGGTAGAACTACTTCAAGGACTTTTATACCTTATTCGGATACCTCGCTCATCTTACAACGCATATTTCGCGTTTGACTAGTTAGATGAGCCTAAGTGAAGATTCCATCCTACTCTTATAGGGTTTTGTCTGTGTGTGTGTGTTTTTTTTTAGCACTCCACAGGACGCAGGGTTCGACTGATTGACATGAAACTTTTTTTGTACACGTAAACTCATCCAACTTAGAACTGTAAAGTTTTTGGAATGAATCGGTCGAACCGATTTTGAGAAATAGCATCACAAAATTTCTAAAAACCTCATAAGATTTGGCCGATCGGAAAATGTTGAAAAATAAAATCTCTCCAAATGAGATGAAATTTTCTCTGAATGTGTATACATAGATGATACACATTATTATCATTTTGTATGCTATTCGAAATAGCCGTTTTGAAGAAAAAAATCAAATCAACTGTTTTTATTCATCAAATATATTATGAAAATAAAAGCAGGATCTGGTTGCCAAGATTCACTACTTTCTAGATTTGATATTTGCCAAACTATGAAGTATTTTCTATATGCTTCAAGGTGTGTAGAATACCAGAGACAATAAAGTAGCAAAGGTAGATCTACTTTAACGACTTACATACCGTATGCAGATATCTCGCTCATCTTACAAGGCATATGCTGCGTTTGGCTAGTGTGCATCATTATGACATTGAGTCATTGAGATTCAGTGGAAATATGAATTCTTACGGAGAAAATATTATTACGAATTTACTCCTTCGAGTCATTCTTTTGAGATTTTTAAAAACTTTGAAATGAGTTTTCTCATGATTGGTGCAACCGATTGCGCCTCACAACTATACACTGTCCGATTGGATAAAGACGATTGTGTGTGCCAAGTTTCAACTGAATCTGAATTATAATTTGGCCCGTGAAGTGCAAAAATGAAGAAACATGCTTTTTTTTTAAAGTATGGTGAATTGGGCCTCCGCTTCGCTCATCCAAAAACATGTATACGAATTATTCATGAGCGATAACTCTCTGGCTGCTTTCCTAAACCTCGAGATTCTACTGCAAGCGTACTGGATGTGTTCCGAAACCTCCAGAATCTACTGCAAGCGTACTGGATGTGTTCCGAAACCCACTCCGAGTAATTTACTGGACGTTCCGGAACACACCGCGCTAGTCAATGCTGCGTACTGGAAGCACTGGAGCTATTTGTCCCAGTACAAGTAATGGCGACCTCTAATGAATGGTGCGAGATTACATTAGTTTACTCACAGACCAATCAGAGTGTGTGTATATTGTTGTGAATGGGGCGGAGAAACTGCATCTGGAGAAATGTCAGTTCATTCAGAATATATGCATAATTAATGTTGATTTGCGTATATATTTTCCTGCACATTGTTTCATGACTCAACATTTGATTGAGGAACAATAATGCCGACATCTTTTCTCTTTGGAACTGTCCTGGATGCGTCCCGTCACTGAGGCCTGCTGGATACAAACAATCCTACTGGCAAGTAGGCTACTGTATTACCAGTAGGCTTCAGGATGCACACATTACCTGTTGATTTGGGTACTGATCAATATTGTAATCACCTGTGTTACTACTCAGAGTTGAGCAAGGCGTACATATCTGTGTCTCGGCAGTAGCTTCACACCGCTTTGCAAACCAGGACGTTTCCCACATATTCGACAGATATAAGTGTTATATAGAACGCCTTGCTTGGATTCTATTTGTAAATGTCCAATATGGCCGCTGAGATTGGAACGAGCACATGTCGCTGTGGGCTGGGGGAGTGAATAATCTCGGTGATGTATAATATATGTCTATGATTTAAATGAGTGTAATAATTACCAGAGCTCCCGAGAAGAGGACTGCCACCATGACGGAGGCAAAGAGACACTTCATGTCGTGTCTTGTCGTGTCTTGTCGTGTCTTGTCGTGTCTTCTCGTGTCTGTCGTCGGTGCTGAAGGTGGACTAAACACTTGTCCCCACCGGTCCTGTCTTTTATCCGGGTCTAACCGTGACATTTGCTTCAACACTCGGCCGTGTTGTCATGACCCTGCAACTGTTGCACTTCTCGGGCGACAGGTAGGCACTGGCTAGATTAAGAGGCCACGGGAGTCGATTCAGCAGAATATCACTCGTTTGGCGGTCACTTCTGAACGGTGAGACATATCAACATTCTAATATCTCATTCAAACACGTATATATATTCAATACATTAACATTGTGAGGATTGTAATGATTCAAGGTGAAACTATGAGCTTTCGAAATATCATTACATGTATTATCAGTGTGACAACAATAGAATACAATATTTGAAGAAAAAAATTTCAAGAAAAAATTCCCAGAAAAAATAGAATCCGGGACATGATTCTTGTTGAAGTGTTTGAATTTATATTATTTAACTTACTTTCCTGGAAACGTCAGGAAGGTTATGAGTGGACAGAAATGTCTCTAAACATTCCACGCATATTTCCTAATAACTTGTCCCAAGTATTGTATTGCCAAGTTCCATATGAGATATTAACTGTGAACCGTTTCGTCGGGTGGAAACCACGAGGCTCATGTCACGTGATTGTCAGCCGTATAAAGCTGTGGAGCGACTGTTGCCAGCTGTTTACGCTCGATAGTTAGACGGTATGAGTTGAATGATTGTCACTTGTAAGCCACCTAGAAGGTATTGAAGATATCTCATACCGCTCAGAAGCTGACACCACAAGACAGCTGGTGTCCGCTAAACCGCATCTCATGCACTCTTAAGAAACAAGTTTGTTTATGGAGATACGAGCATTTGACAGGCCCATCACATTCCTCGCGTGTCATACTAACGTTCAATTGACATCAATACAGTTGTAAACAACTCTGGTTCACTAATATGACAGACAGGAGTGATGAAGTGGCGATTAGGCGGACTGGAAGTAGGTTTAGGTTGGATTTAGTTAACTAAGGCCCCTTAGTTTACGGGGCTAAGGCTACCAAACCAAACTAAGGCTACCAAGTCCAGTTAGCCTTTATCTGACAGTTCAAACTTGTTATCACCATGGTTACCTATGCTATTTGTTTTCACCAACTCTCAGATAAATACTAACTGGCCTTGGTAATACTGGGCCTAAATTAGTTCAGGATGTTTGTTGTTAGGTCAGTTTGGGTTGGTTTGGATGAGGTACTGCGAGTTGATATAGTCTCGTATCGAGAAGGCTGTGATATAAAACTGATATCGAACTAATCAAGACAACAATAAGACATCTCAACACGTTTCTTCAATATTAGCAATATTTCAGAGGTTATGGAGGTATCACATTTCAACAATTACAACGCACTAACAATATATGTATATAGGCCCTACCTAAAAGTGGATTGTATTTTCGGTACAACAATGGACTTGACCTCAAGCGTTCACAATTACATTGTTGGCTGTACATTGATTTCAAGTATCAATCCAGTCTTCGTTTTAAGTCGGGACTGAAAGTGTGGAATAATAGTTTATTTGAAGTAATCTTTGGTATGAACTCACATCAAGATAACCACAATAATATCCGCCAGCAACAGAAGAGAACACAATGACGTGCGCAGAACAGCTGCGTGGTTCTTGAGATAGGAGACGAACAGCGGGGAGTCTGTCGTCTTGGCAATCCACTCCTCCCCCTTACCGGGGTGCATGTAGGTAGTGGACTTCTCCTCCCCCTTCCCGCACACGCCGCCTCCAGTGCTCGCTGAGGAGCTCAACACCCCCGCCGACAGCTCCCTGCCCCGCGTGTCCAGACAGATCAGAGGACTGCCCGAGTCCCCGTGACAAGTTCCCTCTTGCCCCGCGTTCGTCGCGCACACGTGGAACCACCTGGCGGCTGTCCGGAGACCCTCGCACTTCCCGATCCCGCCGGCAAACGACCGGATGTACTTCAGCTCCTGGTTCCTGTCCAGCTGCTCAGGACTCGACGTCACGCCGAAGCCGACAGAGAAGCATGGCGTCGATATATCGTACTTGACGTAGTTTCGCGCCAGAATAATCGGCTGGACGTATTCGTTGAAGACGAACGGTTTGTCGACTTTGATCAAAGCCATGTCAACAACTTTCGTAAGAGAATCCGTATACTCTTCCACTGGCTCCTTCTCTCCCCCGCTAAACCTGAAGTGTTCCACCCTGGTTGCTTGTGGATGGAGGTAGTAGTGGTTGTGGTCGGCTGTGCGGGCCTGGAGGCTGGGCTCCGCGCCTGCAGTGACCGCGACGTGCAGAGAGTACCGGAGGTCGGTGTGGAAGCGGCGGTAGAACGCGTGGCGAGCGACGCAATGCGCGGCGGTCAGCACCCAGCTGGAGCTAATGATGGAGCCCGTGCAAGAGGCAGAGGACAAGCTCTTGTGGCCGGCTCTCAGCTCCAGTACGAGGCGGACCACGGACTGGAACTGGCCTGGAGAAGCGGTCTCTCCTTGGAATATACGCTGGTCGTCAGCTTTGACGGAGATCAAACAGAGGAATGCTAGGAACAGGTGGCGAACACTCATGTTTGTAACGATCGATAAGAATTGCGCTCGTTGGGAAAGCAAGAATTTCGTTCAACAATGTAATTGTTTCTCTTGGTTCACTGCTCACTTGATTCACTCGTTCCTAATAATTCAACCACAGCCGTCTGGATTGGATATGACAGCCTGTTCTAATAAATAGTTTTTTCAGTACTGATTGACCTAAATGGAGTTGACTGTGAATTCAACAATCACAGATTTGAATTTTGAAGTAGTCATTTCTTGTCCATGTAACACGATGTAGTGATACCAACAGACTATAAAGAAGATGTACCTATATTCATTTCTTCAAAGTGAAGTAGTTTTTCCGGGGGTATTACGAAATATACACGGGCACGGCTCATTAGATAATTATGTTAGCATTGACATTTATTTTGCACAAAAGTTTGAGTAGGCCTAGGCTAGGCCTACTTCCCATATCCAAATTAGTATAACATGGGGAAAAAACACCGGGTCAAATGTAGTGCATTTCATCCAACATAATGCTTACTTTCAATGCATTAATCAAATCTTTGACAACCATAATTCATTTCTTACCTTATTCAATATCCTTCCTCCCAATTCTTCATATGTATAGGGCTGACAACTGACGAATACCAACTAGGCCACCGGCACTGATTTATGAAGATCATCAATGCCACCGCAGCCACTCGTATCTAATCTGGGTCACAGAGAACTAATACCAGCCATGTGATTAGTAGGCCCAACGGCGTGGGTATACACCTTATTCCTTTGATGATAGAGTCTGTTGTCAGCACTACATCGTGCTGCAAGCTTGCATATAAACCCGAGTGCTCGGGTATTACCTATGACTATCAATAACGTAACGGGATAAGCAACATGCCATTCTCCTTTCGCACCATGCGTCTATCAAAGGGATGCCGTCTCTCAAATTTTATGATAATTAACTGGTATTATTGTATCTTGATCTATACAAGTAATAGATGTAATGCAATCTGTGAATCCAGCTCTTCCCAACTGCATCAAGCAATATCGGAATACATTTCATTTGAATTGGCCAATTTAAATTTAAAATATGTGTGTAAAAGTATTTAGACCCCAAGTCAAAGGCCCTATACTGCCATATTTACCATTTGATAACTGGATAATTACTCATCATCTACGAGGAAGATCAGAAACAATGCAAGTACAACTATGTCCTATACATTGAAATACAAGCCTAATACGTACGATTTGATTTGAAATTGCGAATCTCACAAATGTACACGAAAGCGCTGATTCCTTCCTGGTGAAAACGGTCTAATGTTAAAAGGATAGGACTTACGCCATGTTGCTTATTTCGTTACTTTATTGATAGTCATAGGTACGGTATTACGTTGTATTTGCTTTTCTTCGCTGTTGAAACTCGGTGAAGTTTCGGTCTTCGGATTGTTAAAATTAGTTGTAAAAACTGACTTCTCCACAACAATGTCTCTTCAAGACAAAACTTCACGGCCTTCTCAAGATCTTCACTGCAAGTTGATACAACAGTCTTGTGTTGAGAAGGCCGTGATAACAGGACTGACCAAAACAACAACACATTTCAACATGTTTCTTTATTCAATATCAGTATTCAAAGAGATTATGAAAGTAACATTTTCAGTGCCAACATAACATATGAACGATCGTAGTTACTCTCCGTTTGAGCATATTGTAGTGGAACTGCTTGACACCATTCAGAAAAGTATTTATTTTTATTTTTTATTTATTATTTAACTCTTGCAAATGCACATAAATGCGCGGTGGCAAGTTCCCTAAGTACCCCTATCCCACCATCTCCTTAACCCTCTGACGGAATAACTTTAACCTGATTTCATCCCGTTCAAAAACATTTCTACTAAGCCCATTCCAGTCCCTACCTGTCCTATTTAAGAAAGAGAATTTACCGACATCTAATGTAGCCCCCTTTATGACTACCGCTCTATCATGACCCCGCCTACCTCCATACCCTGACTTATTTCTTTTTATCAACTCATGCAGCTCCCCCCACCCCCCCTCTCCCTCCATTACCCTGAAGAAATTACATAAACGATCCTCCTTCCTCCGTATTTCCAATTTCTGCCACCCCAGGTCTCTCATCATCTCAGTTGGACTCTCCAACATTCTTACCCTCTCCCCCCTTTCATTCTCATCCCATTTCCACCTCCTAACCCTACCTGTAACCCTTCTCACAGCAATCCTTTGAACCCTTTCCACATCCCTTATCTCACCTAATCTATAAGGATCCCAAACTGAACTAGCATATTCTACCATGGGACGCACTAACGAGAAATATGCTTTTTCCTTAATCTCCATACCTGCCCCCCTAAGTTGCCTCATTACAAAGTTTAGTGCATTTATACTCTTTTTTACTATTCTCTCAATCTGACTCCCCCACCCTAGACGCCTATCAAATACCACCCCCAAATACTTGTAGTTTTCCACCAACTCCAGCGTCTTCCCTCCTACCTCATACACTACATCTGTCCTTATGTTTCTCTTACCGAATGTGACTAACTTGCACTTTCCTGTATTCAACCCCATCTTGTTTGACTGAACCCAACGATTGATTGCCGCTAAATCTACCTGAAATATCCCACAGAGTGAGAAATTATTCGTTTGAAAATGAACTTTCTTCTGCCGATGTGCAGTTGCCATCGAGGATACAGAATAGTGAATACAATGATTAATTAATAATATGAGAATTAAAAATTAAAATAAAATTTCAGAACAATATTTCAAAAAGATGATATAGTGGAGGTGATAATATAACTGAACATTGAAATACGGTCGATCCAAAATAACCATTTTTCTTCGTAAAATACGATCCCCATCCAGTGAAGTAAAACCAGTTGTTGAAAACAACCGGCAATTAACTACTTCGTACTGCATTCGAATCTTTCCACAGATGTTTTCACAAATGTGGACTGTATTTAGTATTGTCTCCATCATACTATTTGTCTAACGATGTCGCATTATGCTCTGATAACATTTTATGCTGATCGATATTCGCTAAGCCCCCTGGTGGGATATTTTTTCCCTCGGCGTGCTGCGTACCCCTCGAAGTTAGCCACGTCGCAATCAGCAGATTTCCGACCGCTAGACAATTCAAATCTAACTTGGTATTTACATGGGTCGAGTCGAGGATGAAAGTACTGAGTGATTTATTGAATATTTCAACATGAATATTAACTTTTGCTACTAATGCCCGCACACAAGATTCAGTTCTTACGCGGGCTTCTTCTTTTCTCCTTTTTTTTTTGATTTTACAATGTTTTTTTATTACGAAAAAGTTTTTGAAAATAATGTCTTCATTATATTTTTTTTACATTTAATTCTCTTATTTTTCAAAAATGATGCATTGTTTTCATAAATTTTGTTATACTGTGTCCGTGTGGCAACCGTTTTGGCAGCAGTGTTTTAATGAAGTTCTCTCTCTCTCTCTCTCTCTCTCTCTCTCTCTCTCTCTCTCTCTCTCTGTCTCTCTCTCTCTCTCTCTCTCTCTCTCTCTCTCTCTCTCTCTCTGTCTCTCTCTCTCTCTCTCTCTCTCTCTCTCTCTCTCTCTCTCTCTCTCTCTTTCTCTCTCTCTCTCTCTCCAACCAAGCAAGATCTACTAGCAAACATTAAATTCAGAACAAATAAATCGAAATGAGACGGCTTGTTCTCTTTGCACTTCTTATTCACCCTGCTGATTGGTGATCCGTTTTGTGACTGAACCCTGTGTGGCCCACTTGTTGCAGCGCTGGTAACCATGGAGCTAGAGCAGCTGTACAAGAGGTATTGCGTGCGGCTGAAGCACTCGCTGTTCCTCAACATGCTCCTGATCTCCACTCTCGGCAGCGCCTTCGTCCTGGTCGCCCTCTGTGCGCAAGCGCAGCAAGTAAGTACGCCCTCGAGCCACCGTCCAATTCATTCAATGTTTTCATGGGCTTATGATTAGCTTGTATAGGCTTCTGTCACGTAACAAATGACAAACAATCGTTACCATAGCAACACAGCGAACTGGTGAACTATCAAACATTCTGATTGGTCAATTACAACTGGTGGACATTGTTGTCTGTCTCTTGCAACAATGAGTGACGTCACTTGACAGAAGCCTATGGCCTGGTTCACAATTCAAATAGTGATTATGGAATATGGAATAAGGTATAGTGTTTAAGCGAAATGGATGGTGGCGTTTCCATGTAACCGTTCACAATAAGAAACTGGTGTTTTTTTTGTTTTGTTTTTTTTTGTTCGCGCTCCACAGGTCAGACGAAAATTCAAAATCAGTTGAAACTTGGCACACACAAGTATCCTTATCCAATTCAATACTGTATAGTTTTGAGGCGCGATCGGTTGAACCACTTCTGAGAAAACTCACTCCAAAGTTTGCAAAAATCTCATTAGAATAACCCAGAGGAAAAAATTCGTCAAAAATATTTCATCTGAGAGGATTCAAATTTGAAGGGAATTTCAATCTGATAATGATACACATTATTCCGAACTTTCACTCAAATCGGATCAGCCGTTTCGATGTAAAAAAATATATAATGTAATTTGAGTTAATTATTCAAAGCTATGAAGATACCTATTGAATCAAAGCAACAAGTGTCACCACTTGATTGTGAACGATTAAAACAATGCTTTCTTCATTATCATATTAATTAATAATGGAAAATAAGATGGCAGTGATGTAATGGTTTGGATCTCAAGGTGTATATATATATATATATATATATATATAATAACCAATCCAAAGATAAGTTGATATGTTCCAGCTCATCCATCAATGCGGAAACACATAACGCGTTTCGATTTTCGATATTGTGAACTTCGATTTCGATGACGATTTTTGTATCGAATGGCAAGCCTAGTTATAAGACGGATTTGTTTGCGTGTCGAGATGTTGAAAGCGATCACTCACCGAGTCGAGAGAACTAGCTCTCGCGTGGCGCAACACGTGGCGGCAAACTGAAGCAGCCTGTTGCCTTCGAACAAGTTTTACACCGAACAGTCAGTAGTTAGTTGTTTACACAGCACTTGAGTTGTTGCAACTCTCCACTCAAAGCTCTTTGTGACTAGCCAAACTAACAGGAACAACAATAACTGCCCGCTTCTCTCTCTCTCTCTCTTCCCCCTGGAGATAAAACATCTAGAAATGGAGTAAAAACATTTTTTTTCTCAATAACATCGAAACTTGATACAAAATCATTGTTTCCCAATTAAGGCTATGGATGAAAGATAGGATCGTTTGGACGGGGCACCACAGGGGCGATCTTACCACCCCATTTTGATTATTTAAAACTAATGGTCTTCAACACCAGGACTGCGCTGTCTGTGACCATAGTTTTCCGCCGCAGATAAAAGTATGTCAGTATAAACACACGAATGTTGATATCTTCCACTTTGAACTAAGTCTCTTGGGCAATGATTACTTCTTCTCCTTGACAGCAGATGTAAATAGTGATAAAACAAATCTGTTCATGTCGTGATCATAAAGGAATGTTTTCGAATAGATCTATACAACCTTTAGCCCGTGTCTATAACCTACAAGTGTGTGTGAAAAGTTGCGACGGATCCTGGTTTTACGGAAATATTTTTTTTTTTTCTTTATTAGATTCAAATATATATATATATATATATATATATATATATATATATATATATATATTTTTTTTTTTTTTTCATTAGTTTTAAATAATACATACATACAAGATTAAGCAATACGCTCTTCCACAAAGCCAAAAAAGCTTATCTGTGGGATGAAAAATGAAATTAATAGCTTGGACAAAAATCAGGTTTATATCATGAAACAATGAAACAAGTTTAATAATAATGATGATAATAATTTTGTATTAGTACAAATTGATCAAATTACATGATATTGTCATCGTCTTGTTCAAAGCTTACGACATGGACAAAGAAATACATTCAAAATAGCAATAAAATATTAAAATCTTAAAAATACTGGTAGGCCTACATGAAACAGAACTGCAGGGTGTCTATGGATAAAATATAGTTAGGCCCGGTAATACCAAGTCTAGTTAGCCTTTATCTGACAGTTCAAACTTGTTATCACCATGGTTACCTATGTTATTTGTTTTCACCAACTATCAGATAAATACTAACTGGACTTGGTAATACTGGACCTTATAGTCATCTAAAAATTCTTTAACACTATAGTAAATATTCAACTTGAAGAATGTTTCACCTCACGTATAATTTTTTTTTTTTTTTATCATAGAACATACATATATAAATGAAATTGAACTCTTTTCCACCAAGCGTGAGAAGGCTTATCTGTGGGTTACATATCGCGATAAGGTTTACCCATATAATATTTGAAACCTCTCAAAAGGCACAGGTAGTAGTCGAACCCAGCCCCCTAGCATTGAGAGCAGACGCCCTGGCAAATACACCACAAGGGAATACGGCGAACATTGGAGTTAAATGTACACTGCCTTTTGTGGTTGGAGTGGAGAGATCGGGTACGTCCGGGAGCCCACGTGTCTGGACTTCGGGTCTGTATTCGCGCCGCCCCTACCGTTTGACTTGTGACAACAGTTTGACTCGGTAGGCTCGATACTTCTTGAGCTAGGTTCCCATGGCGATTTTTTCACGTGACGTCCGTCAAAACATCGGACGACTTTTTTGGTATGAAATAGATCACGTTCCCATACCGTATTTCTCCCGTCACATAAGGTAAAGCGTTCTATCGGCAAAAACTAGAACTTTTCAAGGCAGCCATCGAAATGAACGAGTCAACATGACACTATCTTAGGCAGGTATATTCTCTAATTGCCTCGATGAACATTTCTGGATCGAAACTAATCATTAAAAATGAATAATTGTTTATATAACCTCAAAATATATAACTGCTTGTGATTTTGCTCGCGATTGTAACAGTAATATCGAAATAAAACGGAAATGCGACGATGCGACCCTACATTCGACTGTTGGTACTCTACACGACATCTGCAAATCGTCCCGTCCGTCAAAAGTTGAAATTGGCTCTACTTGGACGGTGAAGAATCGTTCCCTCCCTCCGATGCATTCTCTTGCGCGTGATTGGTTGAAAGTTGCCGTCGGCCGAACTTTTCACGGACGGGACGTGAAAAAATCGTCATGGGAACCTAGCTTCAGTTAACATCATCATCCCTTGTCTTTCCAGGTAGACACCTTGCCCGTCGTCACCCTTTCACTGATGACAGGCATCGGCCTCTTGACCTTCACCCTCGCCCAGTTCCCCTGCCTGCTCGCCTCCGACGCCCTCTCCCTGGCGGCGTCGCTGGGCGTCGCGACGTGCCTGGGCGCCGGCGTGCTCGTGCTGGGCTGGGCGAGCGCCCCCGTGCCGCTGTTCGGACTGATACTGGCCGTGCACACCATGCTGCCCGTGGCCAAGCCGGTCGCCCTGGCCGTGGCCCTCGTGCTCACCACTGCGCACCTCGCCACGGTCATGTGCTTGCGCGCGGCCATCGCACGGCAAGACTTCTACGCGCAGGTCGGTCAGCTGCATCTTTGTTGTTATCACATTCTATCTGTGTGTACTGCTTATTTCAGGCCTGTTCCTAAAGATGTTATTCAAACTTTAATTTGACATTTTATTTTGTGTTCACATTTTTTCGATTCACTTTCTTTATGCGACAGTCAAGGTCAAATAGGCTTTGTGTGCTTTAGTGCAGGATACCAGCTATCTTCTCCATGTGAATGGCAATAGAACACCAGCAAGGGGTGCCTGAAGAGCGTATACTGGAATAACTTCGACTCGGCTGTGTGACATGGGTTTTGTTATCAAACATCACCTTAACCCTAATTACATTTTACAATCATTCATTCATGAGTACCCCGAAGCCAATGTCACACCGATCTAGTCGACTTTATTCCAGTACACGCTCTTCAGCGGCCCAAACAACAACAACAACAACAACAACAACAACAACCGGCACATGTAGCTGAGTGGTTAACGCGTTTGCTTGGTGTGATCCGGGAAGTGAAGAACATATCGGACCTGGTTCGATGCCCGCCATCGCCCATCTTTATAGGGTTTTTTCGTGGTTTTCCTCGGGATAGTTTGGGTTAAAGCCGGGATGGTTCCTACAATATAGGCCACGACCGCTTCCTTCCCACTATCCTATACCACCTCAAAACGATAAGAGTCATACAGACACTTGTGAAACCCATGAGGTACATAAAGAGAAGAATAACAACAACAACGAGAGCCTAGATGTTCAAATCAACAGTTTATTGGTTTCACTTCATCACGTACAAATTTCCATATATCTCCATCAATACAAGAACAGATCTGTGTGTAATCCAGCCTCTCAGCACGCATCCTCCGCCATGCGCCGCCTGAACAGCTGTTTGACCTCCTCGGCCACCGTCAACAGGTCCATGTCGCCGTCCTCCAGGTCGCGCTGCAGGCACTTCTCGTAGCGGGCCATCAGGGTGGGCGTCACCCTGAGCGACGGCAGGCAGCTGGCCACGAGCATGAAGATCACGTTCAGCAGCGGCAGCTTGTCGTTCTGCACGAACACCTCGTCGTACACCCGGTTCCTGATCAGAGCCTCCACGCACGCCGTGTACAGCCTCTCCAGGAAGTACAGCCAGCTCGAGCTGTCCTCGGGCGACAAGCACGTCAGCACCGCCTCCTCGTAGCACAGGTACAGAGCGTGGCCGATTCTCTGGAATTCTTCCTGCAGGAGCGGAGCGATGCTCCCTTTGTACTTGTCGATCATGCGCACCAGCAGGTCCACGGCCTTGTCGATGCACAAGGAGTTGGTGGTGGAGAACAGCCCGATGACGAGTGTGGGGAGGTAGGGGACTAGTTTCTCGTCTAGTACGACAATCAGCCGTTCGAGCAGCGCCACCATGGCCAGGTGGATGTCGGGTCGGGTGTTGACCACGCTCAGGCAGTGTTGAACGATCTTCAGGGCTTTGATGTAGTTCTCGTCACACCCGGTCTCTTCTAGCTCCACGTGGCTCTTGTAGACCAGCGTGGTGCGGGCGATCACCGCCAGGGTGAAACACAGTTTCTCGGCGAGGGCGTCGCGGTTTTCCTCAGCTATTAAATGCCATTCGGAAACTGCGGTGCGGAATGCGTTAAGCACTGGATACATCAATTCCAAATGGTTGATTTTCCTCTGGTAATTGTAGAAACTCCCCACTTTGATGATGCCCGATGCCGTTTCGTAAAGAACCAATGCCGACTCTCGCTCCAGATTCTCCTCCAATAGGAGAGCCGTGATCTTCCTGAGCATCTCCAGCTCGCAGGTGATGACGCCGGCCTGCAGTCGGCAGACGAACTTGTAGAAGAGTTGGATGCAGGTCGCCCTGAGGTGTTTGTCTTTCCGAGCGGGCCCGATGTGCGAGAGGAAGGCGAAGATGACCGATTCCAAGCTGTCCCTGTCCGAGGCGTAGTACTGCGTGCCGTGCACGAGCGCGCTGAAGTACTGCGCCACCACGGTCGGGTGTCGGTGCGCGTGCGCGCGGCTCATGGCCACGGCCCGGTAGACGTCGTGCACGCCGACCGGGCATGCGCTGTGGAAGTCGTCGAACAAGCGCACGCCGGGCCACAGGGCGACGACCTCGCTCAGGACCTGGGTCAGGTAGAGGGGCAGCTCCAGATCGGGGAAGGGTAACTGTCTCTGTTGCCAGGTAGCGACCTTGGGAAGTTCTTTGGCCAAGTGGACCAATAGGATCGTCTCGTCGACGAGACACAGAGATTTCAACACTTTCGTTATTTTCGATCGATATTCGCGGAAATTGTCGATGAACATTTGTTTTGTGATATCGAAAAACAGATTTATTTTGAGTCTTTTGAGGCAAGTATCGAAGAGCGTCATCATGTGCTCCCTGTGCAAAGTGCTGGGAGGTGTGGACATTCCGATCAGCCTCGCGTATTCGGTCGCTGACGGGATCATAGACGCCGATATCTCGTAGTCGGGATTGCTCAGATACGAGTAAATATGAATGAAACGCGCTTCGATCTCGCCGAGCAGAGCCGACAGATCCGTCAGGTCGGCGTCGTCGTACGCGTCGAAGAATCCCCTCATCAGACACAACGCCATCGCGTTGTGCACCGCGCCGATCTTGGCCAGGAACCTCTTGTCCGCGCTGCCCGTCGCCGCCTGGAGGCTCGGCTCGATCACTTCGGACACCTTCCGCACCGTGCCGAGCGCCTCTCGCGGGCTGCCGTCCACCTGCAGCAGCTGGACGAAGCAAGCCCCCGCGCACTCCCACTCTCCGTCCTCGCGCAGCTCCGAGCAGATCACCTCCAAGACGGGCACGTCCAAAAACAAATCTACATCCATCCATTTCGACATCTCGTAAAAACATTGCAGAGACGTATCTCGTAGCTGTTCGTACGTCCTCATCGCTATACATAAAAACTCGACTATCTTCTTTCCTTCGTTCAGTTTCACGGCTCGTTTGATCGAGAACTTCCTGTCGACGTCCTCCTCCGAACCGGAAGCTTCCTCCGACAGCCACGTGGTGATGTTGTGCAGCACTCGCACCGTGTGGTCGACGGTGTGGTAGCCGAACCGCACCGAGTCGTAGACGACGGCGAAGAAGTCGCGCCAGTGGTCGTGGTAGTCGTGGATGAAGACGAGCGTGTAGATGCGCGAGGCGATGAGCCGCGTGGGCGTGGAGTCGATGCGGCGCTGGATCTCTTTGACCTCGACGTAGCGGATGAGGAAGTGGTGCATGTTGAGGCGGTCGGCGTCGGTCGCCAGGTGGTAGTGGTGCTTGAGGTGGTCGTGGATCACGTTCAGGCACATGCACTTGATGGAGTCGTCGTAGTTGGTGCCGTTAGTCAGGAGGTCGATGCACACCTGAAACACGCGGCCAACTTTCATTCAGTGCATTCCATTCATCTTCTTATACAAAGAAGATATTACAAAACATGGGTTACAACAGTTATCCTTGGGTCACACTGTCTCAAGTATTTTATCAGATGACAGTAGGGTTACAGATAAGGTTCACATTCCTTAGACGCTTGAACTTGATGGATCTCATCTAGTTATAAGTTTTACCATTCCGTAGATAATAGTTCTTAGATATAAGTGCGCTTTGTGATACTAGTTCCAAGTTTTATTATCTAGTTGATAGTTCACACTTGTATTAGTTATCGTAGTTATAGTCGTTTCAAAAGCTTTGACAAGACTTCCATGTTCTTGAACCGCTTCAATTTGTTGGGTGAATTTTAGCTGTTAGCATTATTGTGTTGTGTTCTGCTTCACTGATTTTATGTTTTTTTAGACATATTAGACGGGTTTCAGCCCTTTACACTGGAGCCTGTCTTTCAAATCTACTCATTAGTTGTTTGAGAGCTCTGTAATAGTAATAAGTATGTACGTGTGTATCTAGGACAGTGTATTTCACATTCATGTTTATAATTATGACAACAATTGAGAATGTAAAGGCACAAAATGACCTCGCTGTCGACGTGCCTCTAAACCCTAACATTCATTCATTCATTCAACATGGTGAAAACAATGCATAAAATGTGATATATGACAAGACAATTTATTAAAATACAATATAGAATATGTGAGGTATATAGACAAGGAATAGCTGCCTTGAATCTGTTGTGGTTGAATTGACGACTCAGTCTCCGCCCCCTTGACGTCACAAATCATACCGTGCTACAACAGGGCTGTTGGAACTGTAGTCAAATTCAAATATCCAATCGGGGTATCTTGAAATGACCACAAATGATATAGATCCAACTGGCTGACTGGTGAAGCCACGCCCATTTCGAGTCGTCAATTCACTACCGATTCCATTTAGGTCCATCAGTTCTGTAAGAACTATTTATTAGAAAAGGCTGTCAAATGTTTGAAGTGATCCAAGGTCTGTAGACGTAGATTGAGCTGATAAGTTATTTTTCATTTTAGATTTCTATACTACTAAGCTCATCCCACAACGCAAATATCACGTTTCCCTAGTGAATCATAAAATTATAAATTTCAACTACCATACTCAATTGTAATTATATTTATAAGTTATATTACTAGTCAAACGCGAAATATGCGTTGTAAGATGAGCGAGATATTGGAATAAGGTATAAAAGTCCTTGAAGGAGTTCTACCCTTGCTACTTTATCGACTCTGGTATTCTACACACCTTGATATCTGAATAAGCTATTAAAGTCGTTAAAGTAGTTCTACTCTTGCCACTTCATTGACTCTGGTATTCTACACACCTTGACGCATATAAAAAATACTTCATTGTTGGTCAACTCTTGAATCTAGAAAGCAGTGAATCTTGACAACTTAATTCTGTCACAATTTTTATGATATTATATTTTATGAATATTATCAGTCATTTTATTTTTTTCTTTAAAACGACTGATCAGAATTGCTTAAAAAATCGCAATAATGTGTAGAATCCATGTATACACATTTAGGGAAAATTTCATCCCATTTGGAGAGATTTTATTTTTCAACATTTTCCGCCCAGCCAAATCTTATGGGGTTTTTAGAAACTTTGAGATGATGATTCTCAAAATCGGTCCAACCGATTCATCCCAAAAACTATACAGTTCTAAGTTGGATGAGTTTGCGTGTACAAAAAAAGTTTCATGTTGATCAGTCAACCCTTGCGACCTGTGGAGTGCTTACAAAAAAAAAAAAAAAAAAAAAAAACACACAGACAAAGCCCTATAAGAGTGGGATGGAGACTTCGCTACGCTCATCAATTAAATATGTAAATTGTGTACCGATCTCCTCGAAAGAGAGTTGAAGGAATAAACACGTGTACTAGAAGTCTAGAACGGATGACGAAATGAGAGGCAGAAACAAGCTATACCTGGTAGCCTAGAGGCAGGGTCTGGAGCTGCTTGATGTAGTCTTTGGACACCTTGTAGGCGCCAGGGTCGCCGTGAACCTCGAGCCCATCCGACAGATCGTCCATGTTGGCCATCCTTGAACACAGACAGAAGATGTTCGCTGTCTTTTAGTGGAGAATTACGATTACCTTTAATTAGTAGAGTGATAGGCCTAATTATAACATTATAGGCCTATCACTCTTTTTTTTTTACTTTTTGTATAATGATAAACTTTACATCCGCTTTTGATGGAAATGAGTGACTATTGCTCAAGAGACTTACTTTAAAGTGCAAGATATCAACATTCGTGTGTTTTGTGACATTTCACAGAAAGAGTCATAATGTGTTCCGGACGTTCGGAAACTGAAATACTTTTATCTGATCAAAATGGGGTGGTAAGATCGCCCTTGTGGTGCCCCGTCCAAACGATCCTACCTTTCATCCTTAGCCTTAATTGGGGAACAATGATTTTGTATCAAGTTTCGATGTTATTAAAAAAAAAAGAATTACGACAGATAGATGACAAATATTGACAAGAAAAAACATTCGAGAAGACTCCAACTCAACACAACTAACCCTGACCGTGCACTTATAGTTTCTGTGTGCCCTAATCAATTACCCGAATCTCTTACGGCAATATAAGACCTACTTTATATTTTAATTCAGTGTACTTTAGAAAACAAATCAGGATATTGGAAAACTATCAAAAATATTAGGTCGTTCATTCATTTCATTTCATTTAGAAACCATTTTATTCACACTCGACGCTTACATATCAAGTACTACAACAATTGCATACAGGTAGTAGACAGAAAGGTACAAATGAACAAATAGACAAATAATAAAATCAAAAGTTGACAATTATAATCATATCAAGTGATGAATAATTTGATATAAAGTTTTGATATAAAATTTAGAAATTTAAGAATGATATTTTGTAAGTGCTGCTGCTGTTGTTGTTGTTGTTGTTGTTGATGTTGTTGTTGTTGTGTTTTTTTTTTTTTTTTTGTTGTTTTTAAAGCCTATTTGGCTTGTCTGTGGCATAAACGTAATAAATTTCCAAGTTTCCAAACGTGGCTCCTCCACCGATAATGATATTCGAATAGAGGAAATTTCTTCATTCGATTTTCAACGTATCATAAAACTAACTCATTTGTTAATTGAATTTGTCTTTTCAAGTAATGGGTAAAATACCAGTTTCTGAAACTTCTTCACTACTACTGCTATTACTATTACTACTGATTTACTTCTACGACCAAGTTTCCACTCACGCAGTATATGATGTTCCAAGTCTGAAAGAAGTTCAACGGCACCGAACGCTTGACTGGACTGTTTCAGGCGACTGGTAATTTAGTTCAACTTGGCTTTATATAATCACCGTGTTGCTAACTTGCATTCAACTAATTCTAAGTTACTATTATTACTACTACTAAATTTCAATTAATATATATTTATAAAAAGTCTGAGCAAGAAATAAACTGACGGTTTATTAAATTCACGTTGCAATAATAAAGTCGTTTCTATGGTTTCAAATAAATAAAGAAAATTGATCCACAATGTATTCATTTTGGTTCTCATGTAAAACATTGTTGTTGATTGTTGTATCTAGAAATGTATCTATTCATTATTCACTTATATCGGGTTTAACGACGCACTGCAATGATAACTGAGATCTATTGGCGTCGGATGAATGATTGATGGGATGATGAGATGAAGTTCAATGGGAAGGAAAGGAAAGAAGTGGAAAGGAAGCTGTCGTGGCCTATATTCTAGGAACTATCCCGGCATTAGCCTAGACTACAGTGAGAAACCACGATGCCCCCCTGTGAAGGTGGACGGTGGCGGGGATCGAACCAGGTCCGATATGCCTCTCACCGCCTGGATCACATGAAGCGAGCGCGTGTCTGACCAACAGGTCGTGTTTCTCAAAGGCGATGAGAAAGTTGAAGCCACGAAGGAGAAATAACTTCAGATGGAATGTTCGATTTCCTCGACTTCTTTCAGTAACTTAATTAAATGAATTTTATTCAAGAATGTAACCTGATTTTTATTACATTTTTCAAATATCTTTCAGATATTACACGTGAAAGTCAAGGATTGCCATCTTTTTCCAATAATCCTGTTGCTTTTCGACTTGTAATATTGGTATCCATTTTGTGCCGTCAATCATCTTGCTTGCGGTAGACATTCCTCGTAGTCCCACATTATTCTTACTGCTGCTGCTGCTGTTGTTGTTGTTGTTGCTGTTGTTGTTGTTGTTGTTCACTATGTGGTCGATAAGATTATGAAAGCTTCAATACATACTTGTATCCTCGAAAGAAGAAGGTCGTCTGCCAATATAATAAACACGAATGTTGTCGTTATATTTGTGTAGTCTGATAATTCAGGGAATTATGTTTTCTCAGCACGAGATTTACGATAAGTAGCGAAACTACATATTTCAAAAGCGTCGATAACGTGAAATTGGACTGCAACTGAAATAATCTGAACCGAACTTGAAATGGTGTTTTTACAATTATATTGTTGGTAGACGACCATTTTCTTTCGTGAATACGAGAATAAAATATTCGTCGTCATTTTCCAAAATCGCCAATCTCTTCTAACCTCTCAACCAGCTGCAAATGTGGTTGATCCTCCGACTGCTAGCAAGCGCTACAAGCGTGCTGGATTGTGATGAGGGTCGGGTCGCTCCTTCAGTGGAGGCAGCTCACATGCCCTCGTTTCTCCCTCGTCTCTCCCTCGTCCCTCCGTCGTCTCTCCCCTGTCTCTCCCCAGTCTCTTCCTCGTCTCTTCTTCGTCTCTCCCCTGTATCTCCCTCGTCTCTCCCCTGTCTCTCCCCTGTCTCTTCCTCGTCTCTCCCCTGTCTCCCCTGTCTCTCCCCAGTCTCTTCTTCGTCTCTCCCCTGTATCTCCCTCGTCTCTCCCCTGTCTCTCCCCTGTCTCTTCCTCGTCTCTCCCCTGTCTCCCCTGTCTCTCCCCATTTTCTTCTTCGTCTCTCCCCTGTATCTCCCTCGTCTCTCCCCTGTCTCTCCGTCGTCTCTCCCCTGTCTCTCCCCTGTCTCTTCCTCGTCTCTCCCCTGTCTCTCCACTGTCTTTCCCCTGTCTCTCCCTAGTCTCGCCCTCGTCTCTCCCCTGTCTCTCCCCTGTCTCTCCCGTTTCTCGCCCTCGTCTCTCCCCTGTCTCTCCCCTGTCTCTCCCCTGTCTCCCGTTTCTCGCCCTCGTCTCTCCCCTGTCTCTCCCTCGCCCCGCCCTCGTCTCTCCCCTGTCTCTCCCCTGTCTCTCCCGTTTCTCGCCCTGATTTCTCCTCTGTCTCGCCCTCGTCTCGCCCTTGTCTGAGTCAAGGTCTATTGTTGCAGCTGGCGGCCGAGACGGTGTTCCTCCTGTGTGCGACGGGCACGGGGCTGTATTACCGACACATGACGGAGGCGGCTCACCAGCACACGTTTGTCGGGACCAGGACGTGCATCGAGTCCCGGGTCAAGCTGGAGTGCGAGAAGGAGCAGCAGGAGCAGCTCCTCCTCAGCGTCATCCCGGCCTACATCGCCGCCGAGGTGAGCCACCGGGAACCGCACGGTTCTCGTCGTCTGAACACAGATCTATGTCACCGAGATACGTTATGCTTACATGCTTGTGTCTCGGCAGTAACTTCACAGTAATTCCAGTTTCTTTGATTGACAATTTATATTAAGATCCAAAATTGTATTTTCTGTTATTTCAATTGGAATAACAGCAAATCAAATACAAATATCAACTTTTTTTAAACTGGAATAACGTCAAAAGTTCATTTGCTGTTGTTCCACTGGAATAATGGCAAACTTATTTTGCTTTTATTCCGATTGGAATAACAGCAAATAACTATTTGACGTTCTTGCGAAAATTAAAAGTAGAAATTAAGTGAGGTACTTTTCTTTTACTTTTCATAATGGTAAAAGAAAAAATGTGAAATATTTTGGAAAATTCTATTTGCTGTTATTCCATGGAATAACAGCAAATGGATTTATATGCGAAACATCTGACTGGAACAACAGCAAACACTCTTATTTGCTGTTATTCCACCGGAATAACGGCAAAAAAATCATTTGCTGTTATCTCTTGGAATAACAGCAAATATACTTTTTCGTTCACTTTTGAAAAGACCATGCTTCACGATTCATTTGCTGCTATTCCGCGCCACCCCGTGGACTTGACAAGAACAAAGTCCGTCTCTAAACCAGTATTGTGAACAGCACTGACTGAATTCTCTGAAACACGAAGACTGTCCGTATTGGAAAAAAGCTTTTAATCTTTCCCATCAATCGTTTGTGCCCATTCATTATATGAATAACAGGGTCCTAGCATCAGTTGTAGCGCCTTGCCTCTCTCTCTCTCTCTCTCTCTCTCTCTCTCTCTCTCTCTCTCTCTCTCTCTCTCTATCTATCTCTCTCTCTCTCTCTCTCTCTCTCTCTATCTATCTTTATCTATCTCACTCTCTCTCTCTTTCTCTCTCTCTTTCTCTCTCTCTCTCTCTCTCTGTCTCTCTCTCCCTCTCTCTCTCTCTCTCTCTCTCACTCTCTCTCTCTTTCTCTCTCTCTTTCTCTCTCTCTCTCTCTCTCTGTCTCTCTCTCCCTCTCTCTCTCTCTCTCTCTCTCTCTCTCTCTCTCTCTCTCTCTCTCTCTCTCTCTCTATCTCACTCTCTCTCTCTCTCTCTCTCTTTCTCTCTCTCTCTCTCTCTATCTATCTATCTCTCTCTTGCCCTCTCTCTCGCTCTCTCTCTCTCTCTCTCTCTCTCTCTCTCTCTCTCTCTTGTTGTAACGCCTTGCCTGTTGATCACTCGGACCTGTTGTTGCTTAGCAACAGCGTCAACAGCTGTGAGAACCGCCCATTATCACAACTAGACGCATTTACCTGTAATTCATCTAATGGATATAACGACAGCTGCTGAAGGGTCGACACACCCAACCGTTACTGCCACGCTGTACGAGAGACGGTCGACCGTAGCCTCCGAGCACGGAACAAATTACATCTCACTTTATCCCCCTCCTGAGGCCAATAACCATACGTCCTTTCTGATTCCTTATATGACTTGCGAGTTGCGTTTCTATCCCTTTATCTTCCCTAGCAACCAATCCAATCTGGTCTGTATTTCACGCAACCGGTTTTAGAGCCGAGTAAACGTATCGGCTACGCTAGATCGCTCTTTGCGCTCGCTCGTGATTGCCGAGCGGCGAGCCAAGGGGTTAAATATGCAGCTCGGCGCCGGATATTGGCGGGTCTTCACGGTGGCTCAATAAGGGATGGAAGACAAACAGACGGGGTTGTTGGAAGTTTTAAAGTAGAAAGCTCGCTCGCTGGACAGGCGATGAGATGCGGGGGGGGGGGGGAGGAGGGGGGGATGACAGTCAATTGCTCCTCCGAGATGAGATAATCACGGAGTTTTCGGTTTCTCTTGCGTTTAGCTAACGGCTGGCATTTTATTACACTTTCAAACGCTACTGTTTGAGTTCTTAGTTTATAAAGATAATTGCTGAAAAACTTTGATATTCCATTTATTCGAAGCTGGTTTCACGAGTTATTAGTCGAGTATTGACCGGCTAACTATTAGTTGAGGTTATAGACTAGCAGACGTAACCAAGGGCAATGACAAGTTGGAGCGGGCCTCACGGGGAAGTAGGCCTAGTAGTCGCAGTTAGATCTGCGGGTCGGAGGCTGGGATTAGTGCTAACACAAGCAGCAGATGTTTAACAGTCCACGGGAGTCGATTCAGCGGAATGACTGTTCTACCGAGATTACTTTTGAACGGTGTGAGGTGTCGAGATTATCAAACAGGGGAAGCACAGATGATTGTGTCACCTTATATAGTATAATTGTATGTGGACTCAATGTTGACACTGAATATATTATTATTATAATTCAAGATGGAATACGTTATAAATATAACTATTCATCTCATATCGCATAGCTGCCAATCGCATAGAGAAAAAACAACTCTTTCTCAGCTCTATACGCTTGGCAATCATGCGATATATTAGTTGATGAGTTATAACTTTTTTAGTGTTTTATTGACTTGTAAAACAGTTCAACTTGACACAAAGCCACTGTTTTCCAATAAAGACAAATCATGAAAGCTTATAGGATCACAAGGCCACAACGGGGCCACGAGGGCGATTTTACAACCACAAAAACTTGACCGAAACTCATAACTCGCACCGTATCGAAGGTAAGTTATCAAAATGTCTGACTGAGACGCATGGTTGAGTGGTCAACACACTGAACCGTCATTCAGGAGACCGGGGTTCGATTGCCGCCATGGTTGACCATCCTGACAGGGGTCCCTCTGTCGTTCAGGTTGATACTAGGATGGTTCCTTGACAACAGGCCACGACCGACTCCTTCCCACCATCCAAAAACACCTAATAAAATAACCTCTCATCTCATCATCCCATCATCTCATTTATTATCCACCGACGCCAATAGATCGTAGAATCAGTATATAAATAAAAACAAACAAAATGTCTGTGTTCCCTCCTTAATACATTTTTATTCGTTCCATACCATTCGAAAGTTATCCCTAAAAAAGTGATATTTCGCCAACAACAGATCAGGGGTGGTGCGAGGGGGTGGGGGGGATCAATCAATATATGTGCCTGTAGGCCCGTCTCTCGGAATGCTGGGGGGGGGGGGGTAACAAGCCACAGGTTGCATGCAAGTGGCTGGGGGGGGGTGTTCTACCGAGGAGATGACAGATATGTTATCCCACAGGACGTCAGGGAATCAGGGAATGTCGGGATCAGATGAACACTTCAACTAGGCTCGGACTTGGCTGGTTTTTTAATAATTGAATTGTCTTTTCTATGAGGAACAAATAGTGGTTATTACATAATATACTCTATGTTATATAATGATTAGATTTGAATATATTGATTTGTATTTTTACCAACATCCCCTAATAGTTGTTTCTAATTACTTCCCATATATGTGATTCTAATTGTGGGCTACGCAAATTTGAATTTGACCAAATTGTTTCCAACTTCCAATCTTTAGGTCTACTCAATTATTTTGTCAATCCATTCAGAGAGACACAACATATTTCTTATTATTTCTAGAAAATTCAATCAGCAAAAGAAATCATTTAATAACACATTATTGAGTACTATCAACATCCAGTGAGCAAGCCGTCACAAACGGGTAACATTTCATAGCCTGCGCCATTCTAGTGGAAATTTTCCGAAACTTCCGTGTTTTTTCCCCCGATACAACCGTTGAATCGATATTGCTCAAAAACAACCCCAACCTGCTCTGGTAGAGCATCAACGTGCAGACCAAGTGTGAAGTCGATTAGAGTTACTCAGCCTGATCTGTACTTCACAGAATCACTGTAATCTTTAAGAACTGGACAAAATTACAAAATTACAAACATAAAAATAAAGCTCGTTTTTTATTTATTTATTTATTTATTTATTTATAAAATTTTCGTCCTAAGAACTGGTACATAGAATGTGTATACGTACAGTATATGGACAGTCAATAACAGATAATACAATATAAAACACGATACCCATTCTACAGACGTCATAGATGTAAATAATATCTAGATGGTATTAATAATACCATATAATAAAATAATCCGAGGGTGATAATATGTTATTGAATTGGGCATTACACCGTATTTCCTATCAGGACCCCTATTCCTGAGATGAATGAGAAGTGAGAAAAATAAAAGTGAGTGAAAAAACGATTATCTCACTCAAAATGGCCGATTTACCATTACTAATCGGCCATTTTAAGTGAGATAATCGTTTTCTCACTCACTTTTATTTTTCTCACATCTCATTTATCTCAGGAATAGGGGTCCAGACAACATAATAATATGAACATTTCATTTCGAACTCTCATTAACCTCACTTCACAGACATTTATGTTCACATGCTGTTCCAAACTCATCAATATCATAGATGCATTTGTTGACAATAAACATTTTCCGTCTTGTTTTAAAAGTCACTTCATTATCTATATCTTTTAAACATTGATGTGGTTTATTTTCTCCGTGAAGGGGACTCGGACCTTGCTTTTGTTGTCACATTTGTTTTTCTTCTTCAAGTGTGACCAATATATGGATATAATTCGTTTGAACTCTTTCATGATATTCTGGGTTCAGGGACTATTTTCAGTTACACATGCGCAGTGCTGTTCCCACAGGCTTGGGCCTGTTAAGCCTGAATGCAGTCACCACTTTTCAATGCACTTTATCTCAGAATAATCATGTTTAGTATAAATGTATCTTGATCTCAAGATTGCTGCCTCGACCGAATTTGTTCAACATTTCACATAGAACTCAAAATCAAGGCACGGAAATAAATTATTGGACAACACATCAGTTATAAAAATATATCAAATTTGTCATAAATCCTACAAATGTGCAGGTTTTTTAGCAAAAATGTACACTTTCCAAAAATCATCAAATTTTTCAATTTTTTAAAAATCATTTTTTTTTTTTTAAATCATCAATTTTTGTATCCGGATCTGTTCCGACTCATGTCGTACATGTAACATGTAACGACAATCAATATGTACTTTGAACGAACTATCTCTGATGACAAACTGCATGAACATGGCAGGCAGCAGAGCCGGGTCGGTCCCCCTTAAGTTAAATGGAAGTATTCCTTAAGCTCATCTAATCATCTTCGCCAGCAGGTATTGTTAAGGAGATACGATCGCCACAAGTATTGCCAATAAAAGCCGGCTGTTTCTCGTTAAACTCGGCTTATCAGAAGTCGACATGTCGTTGTTCGAACAAGAAGTAAGTAACTTCCTCCATTAGAAGAGTCCCCACCTCCTCCGCTATTGCCTTCTCTCTCGGATCTCTCAACTTGCAGATCGCAATTCTGAAAGAAATAATTGGGTTTTACAGTGGATTTAGCTCGAGTTGCATGGTATCATTACTCCTCGTCCTTGGTACGCGGAGATTGGGGATTACTCCAGACAAGATGAGCAGGAATGACACAGTCTTATTCCTGGAGGAAGGGGAGGAGAGGTTTTAATCAGGCCTACAGTATAATACGGGACCCTGTGAGTGGGGGTGTGGGTGGAGAGGCTGACAAAGGGGGAATACACCTGTTGGAATCACGTATTCACCTGTCCGAGTAATTTCATTTTCCCAAATATATATATATAAATACGTGTACTGATTTTTGTTCATGTCGATAAAATAGCCAGGTTTTGATTGGTTAACGCAGCATTCTTCGCATTTTATTTTAGACCAATGGGCAACACGCAAGAAATATTGGCATTATTTCGCGTGGTAATCATGCAGCAATCAAAAGTCGATGGTTCCGGTTATTTTTTGGGGGGTTCAATGAGAGGTTAGAGCTCAAGGAATTGTTATGAGTATAGTCTATTCCAGCGTGGACATGGCTCGGTGTTGCATGCAGTCGCATACTACGTCACGATACGTCATAAGGCAGCTAGGCGCTCCTCCTTGCTTCGTTAAACCCTGACAGTTCTACGCTACAAAATGTCGAATCGAAGCTCTAAAAGGTCGAATCGAAGCTCTAAAATGTCGAATCAGAGCTCTAAAATATCGAATCAGAGTTCTAAAGTCTAAAATATCTAATTGACGTACTACAATATCGAATCGAAGCTCTAAAATATCGAATCGAAGCTCTAAAATATCGTATCGAAGCTCGAAAATATCGAATCGAAGCTTCAAAATATCGAATCAAAGCTCTAAAATATCGAATCAAAGCTCTGAAATATCGAATCGAAGCTCTAAAATATCGTATCGAAGCTCTAAAATATCGAATCGAAGCTCTTAAATATCGTATCGAAGCTCTATTATATCGAATCGAAGCTCTTAAATATCGTATCGAAGCTCTAAAATATCGAATCGAAGCTCTAAAATATCGAATCGAAGCTCTAAAATATCGTATCGAAGCTCTAAAATATCGAACCGAAGCTATAAATATGGAATCAGAGTTGTAGAATATCGAATCGAAGCTCTAAAATATCGAATCGAAGCTCTAAAATATCGTATCGAAGCTCTAAAATATCGAATCGAAGCTCTAAATATGGAATCAGAGTTGTAGAATATCGAGTCGAAGCTCCATCGAATCGAAGATCTAAAATATCGAATCGAAGCTCTAAAATATCGAATCGAAGCTCTAAAATATGGAATCGAAGCTTCAAAATATCGAATCAGAGTTGTGGAATATCGAATCGAAGCACCAAGACATCTGATGTATCTCACATCTCGATGTCGAGAGCCGTCTGTCAGGCTGACGCTAGAGCTCGCCCGCATTGTGCTCGTGTTGACAGCCGTCACAGTGCGAATAGCGCCACGAGAGCCGATTACACATGCAGATTGGATGCCGTGCGAATAGATGCGGTTTAAAATGCAAAACTCGAGAGGAAATCTCGCCAAATGAAAACACGTCCAGAGCGACTCGAGGACTTCTATTGACACTCGGCACGGCTCGACGTCACCAGATAAAATGTGTATTGAACCGGTGTGTGGATTTAGGCACGAAGTGAAGGCACTCTTCCAACCTTGTGCAATTTACAATTCCATTTATCACGATTTGCCGTTCTGTTTCGATGTTTTCTGTCGATTCGCTCACGACTTCGATTCAAGTTGATTCGATATAGGATTGGTGTTCGTGAGTCGATATCGACTGAGCCACCGTGGACAACTAATAGTTCCCCCTGATGGCGCTAGTTACGTTTCACGAGCCTCTATCTGTAGCCAATCAGTCGAGTGGAAAGTGACGCAGAATGTCAAGTTGGAAAATGTAAATAAGATATTTCAATGCAACAATTTGTATTTGTATTTATTTAACGTTTTTTGTAACAGTGATATTGTATAAACCAAGTCAGATATAAAAACATCTGAATATTCTCTAGATATAACACTGGGGAAACTAGATATGTATGACAAAGAGCACAATAAAAACAATTCTGATTCTATTGACTATTGAAAAGAATGCTCGAAACATGTATTTGATGCTGGATTGTTTCCGAAGTGAATGGCGGGGAAGGGGGGGGGGGGGGGAAGGGAGAGGGGGGAGACAATGTCTCATCACGGCCCTGGTTCTTGATGTATTACAAGGCGTCGAAAATGATCGGGTTTTCTACGAGCTTGCCCGATTAGTTTACATATCAATTTACTCTGAACAAGGAGAGTAATTAGCAGTTAGTCGTCAATCAAATTATAGCTTGGAAACGATTTGAATTGCTTGTTAATTGCTTCATTAGAGCCTCTGTAGGGTCGGTTGTCCCCCCCCCCTCCCCCCTCCCCCACTCTACACCCTACCCTCCCCCCCCCCCCTTCTCCTCCTCCGTCAAACTATGGCCAGGTATACATTGTACTCCGGATTCTAAAAATTGTCAAAGAAAGAATGTAAAACGTAGAGTTTAATAGAGAACCCAACCACGGTGGAACATTTTCAGTCTCAACATGAGATATAAACGATTGCAGTGACTTTCCTTCTGATAATACCGTAATAAAACTGCTTCACACCATTCAGAGAAGTATCTTGTAGAATACTGTCGATCCATAATAAACATTCACAATATGTTACGTGTTATTTGTATGTAACGGTACGCTGTGAGGTGGAAATATCGAGTGTTACTGTTACATACAAGTAATCTTTACACACGTGTTATTATAACATTCAACTCATTATAGGCTTCTTTCACGTAATAAATGACAATAATAGTTACCATAGCAACACAGCGAACTGGTGGACTAACAAATATTCTGATTGGTCAATTCCAACTGGTGGACATTGTTGTCTGTCTCTTGCAACAATGTGTGACGTCACTTGACAGAAGCCTGTAGTTACCATAGCAACACAGCGAACTGGTGGACTAACAAATATTCTGATTGGTCAATTCCAACTGGTGGACATTGTTGTCTGTCTCTTGCAACAATGAGTGATTTCACATGACAGAAGCCTATAGCATTTTCTAATGATATTATTTGATATTATAACAATATCTGTACTTATTCATTTATTTTGCATCTTGCACGATTCAAGGACCATACAATGTTCATGCACAGACCTAGCTATTAAAGTCCCCTGGCGGGAACTTTTTGCCTCATGGAGTCTGGGATTCCTTCAGTACATACAAGTTTGAGAGAAGTTTCAAGTTTCATGACCATGTTTCAAAATGACAGCTATTTCTATTTATTCGAAAATTATTCGAAAACATTTCTGTAAGCCATTCCGGCCGTTTTTTTGTTTTACGCGTATTTCTGTCTCGATGAGTTGGTACGCATGATTGAACACAAAATCCACCAATTAAATAATAATTGGCGTTTTGCTATTTGTTCCCATAGCGATCCCTTCCCTCCTCGTCCAATCGGAGCGAGGCTACGTTCGACTTGCTCGTACATTCATGACTCGAGGCTTTATTTATATGTGTTTTCGTTTCTTTGTAATTTTATGATACTTTTCCAAGAGTGAAGATTTGTGTATTTAGTGTTTCATCTTCGATAACTCTCATTAGAGGAGATGTTAACCATCAGAGATTCTCATGAAATGAAGAATAATCAGAAATTATCGTTTATTTATTTCATTTATTTCCCTTTCCTCATAATTAACATATTTTTATTTTTTATTTTTTATTTTATTCAATGTTAATGCTTGATACAAATAATTTTTCACAGACATACAATTCAATTAGTTACAAAAAAAATGATTATAAATATAATATAATAATAATAATGATACATTGATCAGAGCAGAACCCACGTAAGCCGGAGCCTGTGTGTGGGAAAGGAGGAAAATTAATTGACAAATATGAAAGTATTCAAGAGGGGGATAACTATAAAATAAATACTCTGAATAATAGAAATAACAAAAAAAAGATGCAAATAACTACCGTGATATATAAATATGATGCGGTTTTTCACGCAGTGAATACAAATTACATGAGGTAATGAATGATAATGATAATAACTTAATTAAAAATAATATAAGTGCAGATTAAAGCAATTGGAAAGTTACTGGAATAAGGTATGATTCAATACACCTTATGGTTTCAATACATATATCACAATACACAAAACATTACATGGAACACAGATGACATGACAGATAAACAGATTACAAATACAACAATAAAATTAACAACAACACATGATGAAAAGGAAAATATATTACTGAGTGCAAGAAAGAAGAGATCTTGTGTTTGCACTCAGATTATAGGAACTAAAATTATATATAAGTCTTCATTCTATGAATATGTGGTGAATTTTACTATAACTTGGTCATTATGCAGTGTTGTGATTTGATGTTTGAACCCGATGAGAAATATCAATCTTTTGGTCGAGAGAAAAATACAATTGCTACGAATTTCTCAAGGAACGTGTCTTTATTTTGTCAATCGTTGAAAGTGAACAGGAAATATGTTGTGTTTCAGGACGTCATAAACCTGAGACTAGATATCAATGATTAGTGACGATTTTCACTTCCTTAATTCCAGAGAAAACTACAAATCATCTCAATTTTGGAAATTATTATTTTTTTTTTAATAACATCGAAACTTGATACAAAATCATTGTTCCCCAATTAAGGCTATGGATGAAAGGTAGGATCGTTTGGACGGGGCACCACAAGGGCGATCTTACCAACCCATTTTGATTAGATACAAGTCTTTCAGTTTCCGAACGTCCGGAACACATTATGACCGTTTCTGTGATATTTATCCCGACACAAAACACACGAATGTTGATATCTTGAATTTTCTTCTGTCCTCCAAAGACCACGAGTCATGACGTAGGCGTTACCGATTCTGTGTAGAAACAAACAGCATCACGTGATGTCTACGTCACGACTCGGGAAAAAGGCCGGGTCCTGGAGGACAAATAAATTGATTTTAATTCCAGAAATTGTGATGATGATTGCTAGTTTTCTCTGAAATTAGAGATTTTCTAAAGAAAATTCAGAAATTTAGAAAGAAAATTTCGAATCAAAATGAAATGAAAGAATCGAAATGAGGCTGACGAACTCGGCGCCTCCACCAATGCTGAACACCGACATCACACGAAGAAGTGCGAAGTGGCTGTTCGTAGGACCGGAAGCAGATTCACGATTGGTTTTAGTTCAGATCAGTCGCTAGTTGCTAGATTTCAGTTTAGTTAGGGTGGTAATATCGCCCTTGTGGTGCTCCGTTCAAACAATCCTGAACTTTCATTGGGAAAAAATGGCTTTGTGTCCATTTTTCTATGTTGATGAAAATGAAAAATGAAACTCTAAGGCCCGGTATTACCAACGTGGGAGTACCGAGTAGCTCCAACTGGCAGATAAAAGTTGTCATCACCATGGTTACCTGGGATATTTGTTCTCACCAACTCTCGGATAACTGCTGACTGGACTTGGTAATACCGGGCCTAAATAAAATCGTCTGCAGGAGTAACGTATCTCGGTGAGGTGATATATGTCCATGCTGCAACAAGGTCCGCATGTGGAGGAGGAGTTAGTGTCGTTCTGCCGCGTAACGCCTGTTGTGTCCGCCAGGTGAAGCGCAGCATCATGCTGAAGATGGCGGACGCGTGCTCGGACGTGGCCAACAAGCAGACCAGGTTCCACGAGATGTACGTTCAACGACACAACAACGTCAGGTCAGTACGCACTTTCATTCACGTCGGCTTAACGACGCACTTTCATCCACGTCGGCTTAACGACGCACTTTCATCCACGTCGGCTTAACGACGCACTTTCATCCACGTCGGCTTAACGACGCACTTTCATTCACGTCTGCTTAACGACGCACTTTCATCCACGTCTGGTTGACGACGCACTTTCATTCCCGTCTGGTTGACGACGCACTTCCATTCCCGTCGGCTTAACGACGCACTTTCATTCACGTCTGCATAACGACGCACTTTCATTCCCGTCGGCTTAACGACGCACTTTCATTCACGTCGGCCTAACGACGCACTTTCATTCACGTCTGCATAACGACGCACTTTCATTCCCGTCTGCTTAACGACGCACTTTCATTCCCGTCTGCTTAACGACGCACTTTCATTCCCGTCTGCTTAACGACGCACCTTCATTCACGTCTGCTTAACGACGCACTTTCATTCCCGTCTGCTTAACGACGCACTTTCATTCACGTCGGCTTAACGACGCACTTTCATTCACGTCTGCTTAACGACGCACTTTCATTCCCGTCTGCTTAACGACGCACTTTCATTCCCGTCTGCTTAACGACGCACTTGCATTCCCGTCTGCTTAACGACGCACTTTCATTCCCGTCTGCCTAACGACGCACTTTCATTCCCGTCTGCTTAACGACGCATTTTCACTCACGTCGGCTTAACGACGCACTTTCATTCACGTCGGCTTAACGACGCATTTTCATTCACGTCTGCTTAACGACGCACTTTCATTCCCGTCTGCTTAACGACGCTGACTCATCTTTTGGCGTCAGTGATTGAAATATGAGATTATGCGATAGTGAGATGGAAGGTTATCATATTAAATGTTTTTGGATAGTGGACAGGAGTCGGTCGTGATCTGTTATTAAGAAATCATCCCATTATTTATCGATTCCTTGTGCGGCGCTAAATGACCTCGCTGTCGATGCGCCTCAAAACCCTAATATTCATTCATTCATTCGATTCCTTGTATAATTTTCTTATATTCAGTATCAATTATTCTTTGGGGTGGTAAGATCGCCCTTGTGGTGCCCCGTGAGATCGCCCTTGTGGTGCCCCGTGAGATCGCCCTTGTGGTGCCCCGTGAGATCGCCCTTGTGGTGCCCCGTGAGATCGCCCTTGTGGTGCCCCGTGAGATCGCCCTTGTGGTGCCCCGTGAGATCGCCCTTGTGGTGCCCCGTGAGATCGCCCTTGTGGTGCCCCGTGAGATCGCCCTTGTGGTGCCCCGTGAGATCGCCCTTGTGGTGCCCCGTGAGATCGCCCTTGTGGTGCCCCGTGAGCTCGCCCTTGTGGTGCCCCGTCCAAACGATCACAACGTTCGATCACGATGTTTTCACTGTGTCGACCACAACGTCGCCGGGAAGGTGTCGGCCGTGTCGATTTTTGACGGCGACGTTGCGGTCGACCGGCATTGTTCAGCGTAATGCTGTGTCCATATTCGGATTGAACGAACTGTGTAGCAAAGTAGCAAGGGTAGAACTACTTAAACGACTTTTATACCTTATTCAGATATCTCGCTCATCTTACAACGCATATTTCGCGTTTGACTAGTTATAATATTGGTTATTTTTATTTCGATTTTTTTCATACATATATCCACAAGTAGGCCTACGGTATATAATATATGAGACAGATGATCGTGGTGATGTGTGAGTTTGTTATGTTGGTAGGCGGCCTTCTCTCGTGAATACAAGTGTACCGATGACGAGTCTACCATCAAGTGACGTCATAAAACACGCGCAGTATTCACTCGATTACTCGCACGATCTGATCAGATATTCTGCTTGTTTTATGGCCCAAGGCAGAGTCGCGAGCACTCAGCAAGTGCCCCATCTGTTGCTCCTGGCGACCGCTTCCCTTCTTCCCGGCACTCCCGGGCCGTGTTCCCGAGGGGGAGCTTAGAAGCGTCCCTCTTCTCTGTCCTGATATGCCTGGCGGCGAATTCAGATAGATTTTACTCTTTTAAATAGCTGTCTTATTGGATGAGCGTAGCGAAGACTCAATTTCACTGTACTTGAAAAATCGAATGTGTTTTTTTTTTTTTTTTTTTTTTTTTTGCGCTCTACAGGTCAAACAGAAATTCAAAATCAGTTGAAACTTGGCACACACATGAACCCCTATCTGACTTGATGCTGTATAGTTTTGAGGCGCGATCGGTTTAACAACTTCTGAGAAAACTCATTCCAAAGTTTTCAAAAATCCCATTAGAATAACCCAGAGGAAAACATTCGTGAAAAATATTTCATCTGAGAGAATTCAAATTCTCAGAGAATTTCAATCTGATAATGATACACATTATTCCGAACTTTCACTCAAATCGGATCAGCCGTTTCGATGTAAAAAATATGTAATGTTATTTGTGTTAATTATTATTCAAAGCTATTAAGATACCTATTAAATCAAGGCAACAAGTGTCACAACTTGACTGTAAACGATTAAAACAAAGCCTTCTTTATTATCATATAAATTATTAATGGAAAATAAGATGGCAGTGATGTAATGGTTTGGATCTCAAGGTGTATATATATATATACATAATAACCAATCCAAAGATAAGTTGATATGTTCCAGCTCATCCATCAACGCGGAAACACATAACGCGTTTACCTAGTCGTAAATATAAGACAGAGTTAATTCGAGTATGTTTTTGATGTCGTATATGACCATTTACGATGTGTACATTCAGGCGAATGACTGTAGCTGTCGTATGAAATTTACGCTAGCTTAAATTGAAGAGAGTAAAAAAGGTACCTGAATTCTCCCGCTGGCTTGTACACCGCTTCCAACAGGGACATGATTGCGAGCGATCAGTATGATAGACACAAGCACAGCCATCGTGTAAATAAGACGTAATATGAAATAACAATGCTGAACAACATGAATTTCAACTTCATTTTATCTTATTTTTGTAGAGTTTACTGCAGTCAATTCAAACTTTGAATAGTCAAATTTTGTTTTGATTCAAGCAATAGTTTTGTCCTTGCTGAGTTTTGATCGTAAGCTTAATGTTAAAAATTTCGATAACTCAAATATTTATAATTCAAAATAGATAATCGAGAGTCCATAAAATTTCGAAACAAAGAGCTACAGTTTACTTTATCAAAAACCATGCCGTTCGAACCCCCCCCCCCCCCCCCTCTTCCCCTATCAATCCTTCCCCCCCCTCCCCCCCCTATCTACACGGCCCCCCCTGATCTTCGTCGCCCCGGCTCCTTCTCAATTACCGACCCCTGATCGTAATGGGGCAAGTTTGATCAACTAACACACTCTATCAGGGCTCGGAAACAAGGGCGCGCGTGTGACGGTCACGAGCGGCCGTCTCCCCAACACACATCACGATAGCGCGCGGGTGGTTCGAGCCTGCATCTCTCGTGCATACAAGTTCGTCAACCGCTTTGATTTGGCAAATTTCCATTACACGCCGGTGTTTGGAGAGGTTTGACGGGGGGGGGGGGAGGCTGCAGGCGATATACCAACTTGCCGGAAACAACGAGACTCGTTAACGTAGCGTGCACTTGAGGTTATTAAGGCGTCCCCAGCCTCCATAAAGCAACAAGTTTCCACCAGGGATGTTCCACGGACATAAATGATCATACATATTGAACAAAGTAAAATGCAACATTCACAAATACATCACAAGATGCAAACAATATTTGTCAAAAGAGTAATGTGTCAAATGTTATAATAACACATGTAGAAAGATCACTCTTGTATGTAACAGTAACACTCGATATTTCCACCACACAGCGTATCGTTACATACAAATAACACGTAACATATTGTGAATGTTTATTGTGGATTGACAGTATTTTATAAGACACTTCTCTGAATGGTGTGAAGCAGTTCCACTTCGACATGTTCAGACGGGAAGCCACTACGATCGTTCATATGCTACGTTGACAATTCATGACTCATCCACAATGCAACAATAACGTCCAACGTATGACGAGAACATGGAAATATCAGCCTAGCAGTATTCCAGGTTATCACCCTTGTCACTGCCCCCTCAACCCTCAGACTAAACCTGGCGACCAGTCCAGGTAGCTCGGTTTACCCCCACTTGTCTCGCACTGTACAGGACTTGAAGGTTCCTATTGGCTGATTCTCATGTCTTACGGTAACGTCAACATGAAGGCTTGGAGCTCATGTGAGCGTTCATCTCAGCGTTACGTTAGTGGCGGTTGTGAACAGACCGACGACAACTCATAAACCAAACATTTCTCCAATGTTGCTCAGCGACCCCACCAACAGCTAGGTTATACGGGGTACGAATGAGAACAATGAAATGATGATGGGCGAAAGGACGTTTACAAAATCGTGTAAGATTGTAAGATTGGGTGGCAAGATCGCCCTTGTAGTGCCCCGTTCAAACGATCCTATTTGTCATGCATTGCCTTAATTGGGGAGCAATGATTTTGTGTCAAGTTTCGATGTTATTAGAAAAAATCATGCCTTGTGCGGGACTCGAACCCATGCCTTGTGCGGGACTCAAACCCACGCCCAACGGTGATTTCAGTTCCTAACGCAGTGCGACAGCTGACTAAAATTTCTCGATTTTATGTTAACGTTGCATTGTGAATGCGCCTTAGGTGCTATTGTCACGCGTTAAGAGGGCGCAGGCGCTCTTCACAGGCTCGTTATTCGCTCGCTTCAGACTAGAGTTTAACATGCATCATGTTCTAGGCGCAACCCGTAGACTAGCCCGCCGAACTCATATTCACATAAACGCCGTTAATTCCCTAGCTCACACTTCTGATATATTTCACTTTTTTTTCAGTATTCAAAAATATGTATCTAGGTTTTCGCAAACACGAAACTTTTTCATTTTCTATTTGAAGAATTTAACAAATTACAAATATTTTGTTCAAAATTCTGTAAATGCGGTAACCTCCGTTTCTCAATTATTAACAGAATGCAAAAACAATCATATTGATATCTCGAAAATTACGGCCGTGAGAGTTTGTGGCGTGAAATACGAGCGCTAGCGGCCTCTTAATGTTAGCGTTGTATTGTGAATGGGGCTTAAAATTCGTTCGAATTGATCCAACACCGCGTTGAGAAGTTGAAAGAGCACAATACCTGCCGTGTGTCAAACAAACGCTTACTTGATCATGTTGGCACTTTCATTTGTCATCTTATAAATCTACACTCTGCATGGTTATGTAAATGACGACGCTCCGAGTGAAACAGCGTCGGGACGCCGCATCTGTTGCGCTCCCTCGAGTGCGAGAGATGAGAGAGAGAGAGAGAGAGAGAGAGAGAGAGAGACAGAGAGAGAGAGAGGGGGAGGGAGGGAGAGAGAGAGAGAGAGAGAGAGAGAGAGAGAGAGAGAGAGAGAGAGAGACAGAGAGAGAGAGAGAGAGAGAGAGAGAGAGAGAGAGAGAGAGAGAGAGAGAGGGAGGGAGGGAGAGAGAGAGAGAGAGAGAGAGAGAGAGAGAGAGAGAGAGACAGAGAGAGAGAGAGAGAGGAGGGTGGTTGTATAGAAGACGATGAGAGGGAGGAAAGGGGAACGGTAAGTGATAAGAGTGAATGAAAGCGTCAAATGTTTACAGGCATTTATGAAATGGTTGGTATTTCTTTAGACCTTTTACGACAATTCCATGAGATTGAAGTTACGTGTTTATTTCTGCAAAGAATAAATTATTTCTTGGGTGTATGGAAAATGACTAGGAAAACGCAGCATATGCGTTGTGGGATGAGCGAGATGTTAGTGTGAGATGCACTCGATTCACCTTGGTTTAGAAACTGATATGTCACAGTCACTGCCTTCTTCACACAGGCAACTTGTTGATCATCTCGAACGATATTACAACATTTCTATCTCATTTTCACAATAAAATTCACTAATTTTTTCAAAACGACCAAATCCTTCTTCTTAAATTTGGTATAAACGTGTATTAGAACAATTATGAAACAATGAAGAGACAGAAAGAGAGAGAGAGAGAGAGAGAGAGTGAGAGGAAGGGGGGGGGGAGGGAGAAAGTTTTCTCCCCGATTCTTCGTATCGCTTGTTGTGAGATCGTCTCGGCGGAGCATGGAAGGAATGTTTGTGAAGAGAACCTGTGTTTGTACAGGACTCTCTGCTCGCCGCGTCCCGGCTTGCTGTGAGGGAACACTCGGGCTTCCGGAATCACGTTCAGTCCAGCTATATCCCTCCCTCTCTCTCTTTCTATCCCTATCTCTCTCTCTCTCTCTATCTATTTTCCCCTCTCTCTCTCTCTCCCTCTCTCTCTCTCTCTCTCTCTCTCTCTCTCTCTCTCTCTCTCTCTCTCTCTCTCTCTCTCTCTCTCTCTCTCTCTCTCTCTCTCTCCCTCTCTCTCTCTCTCTCTCTCTCTCTCTCTCTCTCTCTCTCTCTCTCTCACTCTAACTCTCTCACTCTCTCTCTCTCTCTCTCTCTCTCTCTCTCTCTCTCTCTCTCTCTCTATCTCTCTCTCTCTCTCACTCTCTCTCTCACTCTCTCTCTCACTCTCTCTCTCTCTCTCTCTCTCTCTCTCTCTCTCTCTCTCTCTCTCTCTCATCCCTCTCTCTCTCTCTCATGCAAACAGTCCTGTAGTAAACGTTTCAGTTACACGATGTGATTGAATTAATATTCCATCATGTTCCTGTTTTGTTTCCGAGCCTGTTTGTTCCCAGTGTCGATCACGGGAAACGAGGGGGGGGGAGGGGGGGAGGGGGGGGCCTGAATGTCACAGGTCGCCTCCTGATGGAGTAGCCACTGGCTGAACGCTTTGTGTCCGGCATGTTAATCATGTTATACATCAGGACTGATTTATTGCATGCAGTTTTATATCCGAGCCATTTCATACAGACACCTTCAACTGTAGCTATAACTATAACTAGAATCACTTATTGTATGCTTAACGACCCCACCAACAGCTGGGTTATACGGGGGATAACTATAACTATAACAATAACAACAAACTATTTCCTCTTGAAAAGCACACATTGAGGAACGAATAAGGATTTTCAGAACAAGATGGCGTTCAACGGGATTTAAGAGCATTTAAAGCGTCCCCAGTCTACATAAGGCAAAAAGTTCCCACCAGGGGGATTTCACAGACAGTAAACCAACGTATAACTTGAACCGTGCAAGATACAACATCAGCCAATACATCTCAAGATGAAGACAATATTTGCCGGGAATGCTAATGAGTCAAATGTTATAATAACACGTGTGTAAAGATCAGTTGTATGTAACAGTAACACTGGATGTTTTCACCTCACAGCGTACCGTTACATACAAATAACACGTAACATATTGTGAATGTCTATTATGGATCAACAGTAGTTTATCTAACTGAGACGAGTGGCCAAGTGGTTAATAGACTGAACCGTCATTCGGGAGACCGGGGTTCGATTCCCGCCATGGTCGACCATCCTGACAGGGGTGTTTCATGGTTTCCCTCTGTCGTTCAGGTTAATACTGGGATGGTTCCTTAACAACAGGCCACGACCGACTCCTTCCCACCAGCCAAAAACACGTAATATAATAGCCTTTCATCTCATCATCCCACCATCTCATATATCATCCACTGACGCCAATAGATCATAGCCATCAGTCAGTTCAGTTCAGCCCGATATAAATAAAATAAAATACAGTATTCTATAAGACACTTCTCTGCATGCGTTGAAGCAGTTCCAACTACAATAAGTTCCGCTGCGATCGTTTATATGCTTGTTGTTCCAGCATCCTGTACGCGGACATCGTGAACTTCACGCCTCTGTCGGAACAGCTGAGCGCCTCGGACCTGGTCAAGACCCTTAACGAGCTGTTCGGGCGCTTCGACCAGATAGCGCAGGTATTTTACAAAATATTTTATATACCTCATTGAGTTGCTGACGAAACCCAAGGTTCTGACATTATCTCCAGCAATCACAGGGTTTGAAAATGATGTCAATTCTATTTTTAAATCTGACGTTTTTAGACGAGCTTTAGCGAGGATTCAATTTGACATACTTAAAAAAATTGGTGTTCGTTTTTATGTTTTTTTTTTGTGTGTTTTTCTGTCGGTTCTCCACAGATCAAACGGCTACAGCTATTAACTTCAAACTTTTTTCCATTATGGTTCCTCATCTAGCTTATATCTGTGTAGTTTTGTGGTATTATCGGATGGTAACTTTTATTTTTATGAATTTTAGAAATTTCAAAAATACCCATTAGAATAACACGGAGGAAAAAAAAATTTAAAAATTTTATTTTCAAAAAATTGAAATTCTGTGTGAAGTTGAAAACATCTTGATACACATTTCTGGAAATTCTCAGCTTGATCGGGTCAGCCATTTTGAAGAAAAAACATGAAATGTGCTAAATTGGTACCACTCGAAGCAGTTTTTACCCATTTATAACTGAAATGTTACCCAATTGGCGAATTTAGGCCGAAGTTTGGCAATGAAGTCGACATACTATTACTTTCCGCTCGTCTAACAACGCGTATATGGCGTTTTCCTAGTTTTACAACAAATGTATAGAATAATTTCCTGACCTCTTCACCAACTTTGATTGTTTATACAATTACATGTGTATTAGTAACTGATCAGGTGTATTCCGCCACGCCATCTTGGAATACCTGACTGTCGTTCACCGCTCTACTCGCTCCGATAGATCCAGTCTACTTGTGTTGGAATGTGAATACCGGCATAAGAGACGGATAGCAATGATATGTGGACACACAAGATGGCCGCCTGCAGGGCTCTTATTCTGTAACTGCAAACGAAACGAAAGTACGACGAAAGTGTCAGGGCTCACATGATACACTGTGTTACAGTATGCGGAATCGTCGGAACAAAACAAAAATGAGCGGCTTTCATTTCGTTTTAGAGTTATAGAATAAGGGCCCCGTTTGGCTTCACTCGGTTGCAGGCTACCTACCAGTGGCGTTTACTCCGTGGCAGCAATGGAGGCATTGTGTCTTGAGTTACCAGTGGTGGGTAGTGATGTGTTTGCAAGAAATATTATCCCGTGACGAATTGTTAGGAACAATTCGGGATACAACATCGAATGTAAGCTCTTCCTTGTGGTGCGAGAATTATTCCTGCAAGTCTCAGAAGGAGCAAAAATAAATTGTTCAAAAACACTACATTTGTGGAGATATTTTATGTTTCTGCGGGCAGATTGAAAAAAATCTTCACCATAACCCCGCTCTTGAAACAACATCTAATAGTTAATTTGTTTTAAAAAAGTTACTCCGTCAGGAGTCAAACCAAGGACCCGAGCATGTGAGGCAGTTATACTCTAACCATGTTCTTTGATCACAGCTACTATATCATATCGTAGCCCGAACCGGCACACTAGCTGAGTGGTTAGCGCACTTGCTTCGTGTGACCCGGGAGGTGAAGGGACATATCGGACCCGGTTCGATCCCCGCCACCGTCCATCTTTACATGGGTTTTTCGTGGTTTCCCTCTGTAGTCTAGGCTAATGCCGGGATGGTTCCCACAATATAGGCCACGACCGCTTCCTTCCCACTATCCTTCCCATTGCCTAAGAAATCTTCATCTCATCATCCCGTCATCTCATTAATCATTCATCCGACGCTAATAGATCTTAGTAATCATTACAGTGCGTCGTTAAAACCCAATATAAAAAAAAAAAAATCGTAGCATGGGCTGGTAACTGAGTCGTGACGTCACTAATCCAAGCGTTACCATTGGTCACTGCTAGTCTCGTTTGAAACCCGACTAGCAGAAAACATCCCGCTGCCTAGCCCTATAGCAGTGGGCATGTCTGTAGGGGGGGGGGGGAGGGGGGGGGACGCAAGAACTTCCTCAGAGTGGAAAGAAGTGTATTCTCATTTCTTGATACAGCTGTGATTTCCCACTCAGACATGAATAACTGTATTCACATCTCGGCTGTATTCACTGAATACAGCCAATAACAAGCCAGGTCGGTGCTATGAACTGAACTGCTCGGGAGATAAAACTGTTGGAATAATAATGTCGAGTTCTGCTACTTCGGCTAGCCTGTGTCCCGGGGGGGAGGGGGGGGGAGGGGGGATTTCTTCCTCCCATTAAAATACTGCCAATCTCATTTCAAAACACTGACAGCCCAACTGTATTTCCGACTTTTTGAATTTGTTAGTTAAGGGGGACCTATACCCACAGCGTAACATTGTCAGTGTCAACCCAACATATAAACGATTGCAGTGACTTTCCATCTGAACATATTCTAGTGAAACTGCTTCACACCATTCAGAGAAGTATCTTATAAAATACTGTCGATCCATAATAAACATTCACAACATGTTACGTGTTATTTGTATGTAACGGTACGCTGTGAGGTGGAAATCTAGTGTTACTGTTACATACAACTGATCTTTCCACACGTGTTATTATAACATTTGACTAATTAGGATTCAGGACAAATATTGCCTGCATCTTGTGATGTATTTGGTTATTTGTATCTTGCACGGTTCTAGTTTTATGATCATTTACATCTGTGAGATTCCCCTAGCGGGAACTTTATTCCCTATGGAGACTGGGGACGCCGTAAACTAACCGAAATATAAAGATAGAGTATTAATATTCGAACAGTTTTGTCTACCTCTCTTCTGTCTCCGAACAGATAGCTCACTGCGAGCGAGCCGAGACCAAAGACCTTAGTATCTAACTCACCTTAGTATAAGTTAGATACTAAGGTCTTTGCCGAGACCGTGTGAAGGGAGTCTTGTAGATTCAGGCGGGAATACAACTGGCTCTGGAATTGCTGGATAAGTTATGTGAGACAAGGTCGCTAGAGAATCGTACAAGAAAATAATAGAAATATGTAGAAATGTTAAACGATCTTTAATAGTGAACGATATTCTAAATATACCAGGATTCGAGCCCCGTATTTCTTATTTAATTCATTCCAATATTTATGCTTGATTTAAATCAATTCATTACAGACATACAGTTTAATTAGTTATATGAAAAATGATAACGATAATAATATAATAATAATGAATTGAAGCAAGACACACACAAGCCGAAGCCTGTGTGTGGGAAAGGAGGAAAATGAATTGACCAGTATGGAAGTATCCAAGAGGGGGATAACTACAAGAATGAATAATCACAATAATAGAAATGACGAAAATAGATGCAAACAACAACAGTGTCATATAAGACATGGGATGTCTTTTCACCTTCCCTCACGTCATAGTTTCATTACTACCCGCTCATTCGTACCCCCTTGTAACCTAGCTGCTGGCGGGGTCGTTGAACTATTCATATAGGTGTAACGATTCTTAACATGGATGAACGGCAATCAATTAGGGAGATTGTTTCAGACGTTAATTATTATTTGTATCACATTTTATGATTCGGCAATTTTAGAGTCATAGTTAAAAGTTGACTATTTTGTTTGGCAGCTGCTATTCATCGATGTGTGTCACCACGTGGGGATGTTGTTGTTGTTGTTGTTGTTGTTGTTGCTGCGTGCAGCCTGTACTATCTAACTGATTATCTAACCAAACTAACCTGACCCAAAAACATCCTGAACTGATTTAATCTCGTCTAAAGCCAATCTGAAACCTATTTCCGGTCCACGAATAGCACTAAACTATACTTCCGGTCTAACGAATAGCACTAAACTATACTTCCGGTCTAACGAATAGCACTAAACCATACTTCCGGCCTAACGAATAGTACTAAACTCTACTTCCGGTCTAACGAATAGCACTAAACTCTACTTCCGGTCTAGCGATTAGCCACTAAACTCTACTTCCGGTCTAACAAATTGCCACTTTGTAAGAGTCGTGTAATTATTGTACAGCTTGGGTTACTCTAGCAAGCAGTAGACCCGGCGCCTCCACCATCATGTTCGACGCCGTGCAAAGGTCGGACAACAAGTCCTTTTTCTACCCGGCTAAAGCAGTCTAACGTGTGTTATTGCATGGGATTCAACAGGTATCAGACCAACAGAACACGGACTTTTCCTCTTGATTCGAGTTGTACGCAACAAACCCCAAGCACGTCTTTGTCGGAAGAGTGCTCAATTCAACATTCATCTTATTTCATTGTTTTCCATTGATTAGTATTGGTTGTATAGCAACCCCATGGTTGACCAGGTTACTTGGGGGTACAGATAAGTGGATTATAGATTGATAGATTAATGATATTTACTAAAACCATGCCTCTTGCGGGACTCGAACCCACGTCCAACCTGAATTTACTTTTTAAAACAGTGGCTTAGTTTACTGAGCAAGATTGGTTGTATAATTATTCCAGTTCACCCGCCAATAGAATCGTGCATCTCGTTTTCCTGCTTTAGAATCTGTCGAATATTCATCTTCCATTCACTACTCGGTGAGTTGATTATCTGACTTGGTGACGTCAATGTCTGCACTTACCGACGTGACGGCTGTATTTACCGACTGACGTGTGTCGTGTCATGAACAGTGGTTTGGAGTTATCTCAGCCACCTGAATGACTCACTAACTAGGTGGGCGCCAGTGGCGTGGGAGCCAGTGGCGTGGGAGCCAGTGGCGTGGGAGCCAGTGGCGTGACAGGGGGTGGGGGTCGAGACGGGAGCAATAAGAATACGTTTCTCAGTAAATTTCTTGACTTTAAATTGTGAAATATACGTTGACATGTCCTTCATATACACTGAATGGCTAGAAGCACAGATGAAGGATGCTCTAATTAGAAATCAACCTGCGTAAACTAGAGTATTCAAAATTATATACAGTTTCAAAATTAACGCGTACCTACTTAAATACTGTAATTAATTTTGGAAAATGGACAGTTTTGATCAATATTTCATGTTGTTGTTTATTAATTTAGCATTATTGCTGATTTCACGTAGGCCTAGTACAGGCACACAGACAGTTTCATAATACAAGATGATTTACAATTTCATTCAGTAATGATTCATAGTTTACTCACTATTATCATGAACTATTTCAAGGTGGGATACAGTGAAAACATAATATTAATCTAGGATTTCTGTTAAATAAGCATTTATGATCATATACATAAATGTATTGAAAACTCTTTCAATTTACTGTCGAATGCTGAGTCAGATAATTGTTTCAGAAGTTTCAGAAGTTTCAGAAGTTTAGTTTGGTTTTTCTCTTTCAGCTTCAAAAGATGACCAGCTCGCTTTCTCCTCATTCCTTACCGTTCTCTTCTTCTCCATCTTCGCTATTCCCTCTAACTTATCCCTTCTTTCCGTGCCTCGATGCTGAGACGTCAGTCGTTCTGCGGCCTCCTTCACCCCTGATCCCTGATCCCTGATCCCTGATCCCTGATCTTCAATTGGTCTAAAGGTGGAAACAACTTACTGAGTTGAGACCAATATTGGTTCTAACTCAGTAAAGTGGTCCCAACTTGATACGTCCCAAAGATACGACTCTATGAATGAGTAACGTGTAGGGAATCCGTTAAATCGTGACAGGCAATCGGGACCTCTGGCTCTGAACTGACTGCGAGAAACCACAAATGCCTTCCACGTTATCAGTATGGGTATGATGAAGTCTGTTGGTATGACTGGATCGTGCCACAAGTGGTCCAGCAGGTGTCGGAACGCATCCCACGTGACTGGAACGGTCACGTGACGGACAGATTGATATTATAGTATTGAGGAGTTTTATAAATGCTGCACAAGCTCACTAAATAATGTCACTTTGAAGTATTCAGATCATATAACCTTCACTTTATATCACAATTGACACTTCAAACTGTAACCATTGACCAATTGACTTTCAACTTCTAACTTTTAATTTTTGCTTTCAATTGAGCCTATAACCTTTTGATTTTAATATCAATGTACTCTTTATAGTGAATGTATTTGTATAGGTACTTGTTCTTATTCTGTTACTTGACTTGATTGTTGCTAGGTATTCATAAATATAGCATCTACCATTTAATTCAATTCATGTATATTCATCTTGTTGTTTGTTGTGCGTGATATATTATCTTTCATTTCATCCTTCACTGTCCATATGATTAACTTGAAACTGTTCCATTTTGAATTGTAATCCTCTTGGACGAAAATGAAAATGAATAAATAAAAAATGGTGATTGAAGTGAGATGATATGCAAGATGGCCGGCGAGTGAAGTGGTTGTTGTTGTTGCCGCCAGGTGAACCAGTGCATGCGCATCAAGATCCTGGGGGACTGCTACTACTGCGTGTCGGGGCTGCCCGTCTCGCGCCCAAACCACGCCTACAACTGCGTCAACATGGGCCTGCAGATGATAGACGCCATCCGGTGAGTACAGCTGTAACCTCATTCAAGCCGCGTGGGAGATAGCAGCAGGGCCCTATAGCGACCGTCACTTGAAATAACGTCCTGGGCCCAGCTAGATCCAAGAGAACAGGGCCCTATAGCGACCGTCACTTGAAATAACGTCCTGGGCCCAGCTAGCTTCAAGAGACCAGGGCCCTATAGCGACCGTCACTTGAAATAACGTCCTGGGCCCAGCTAGATCCAAGAGAACAGGGCCCTATAGCGACCGTCACTTGAAATAACGTCCTGGGCCCAGCTAGCTTCAAGAGAACAGGGCCCTATAGCGACCGTCACTTGAAATAACGTCCTGGGCCCAGCTAGCTTCAAGAGACCAGGGCCCTATAGCGACCGTCACTTGAAATAACGTCCTGGGCCCAGCTAGCTTCAAGAGACCAGGGCCCTATAGCGACCGTCACTTGAAATAACGTCCTGGGCCCAGCTAGCTTCAAGAGACCAGGGCCCTATAGCGGCCGTCACTTGAAATAACGTCCTGGGCCCAGCTAGCTTCAAGAGAACAGGGCCCTATAGCGACCGTCACTTGAAATAACGTCCTGGGCCCAGCTAGCTTCAAGAGACCAGGGCCCAGCTAGCTTCAAGAGACCAGGGCCCTATAGCGACCGTCACTTGAAATAACGTCCTGGGCCCAGCTAGCTTCAAGAGACCAGGGCCCAGCTAGCTTCAAGAGACCAGGGCCCAGCTAGCTTCAAGAGACCAGGGCCCAGCTAGCTTCAAGAGACCAGGGCCCAGCTAGCTTCAAGAGACCAGGGCCCAGCTAGCTTCAAGAGACCAGGGCCCAGCTAGCTTCAAGAGACCAGGGCCCAGCTAGCTTCAAGAGACCAGGGCCCAGCTAGCTTCAAGAGACCAGGGCCCGGAATCACAAAGAGTGCTATCCTGACCATTGAGACTGAGTCTTAACTCAGTAAAATCGTCCTAACTTAAAACCAATATTGGTCTTGACTCGGTAAAAGGGTCCTAACTTACGACGTCCTAAAGATTGGACTCTTCGTGAGTCCGTGCCCAAGACCCTTACAGTGACTGCCACTTGGAATAACGACAAATATTCATGCAAAATAATAATTCATACCATTATAGGCCTATGACCACGTATTATTTCATTCAGGTGGAGTCATTATTAGTCAGTCATTTGCACCGTGTTACTTGTAGTTTTAGCAGCTAGATTGCATGGCCCGCGTGGCGTTATGTACGGCCCCCGACTAGCAGCTAGCTCGATCAGGCGTGTCGATACGCGATCAGAGGTCTCGTTGCTCGCCGTGATTCACCGCCAACCTGTCGATAAACCTTCGTGTCGCCTCCGGTGATCAATCAGAGTCCTGCTTTACCGACCGCAGCTCTGATTGGCTCGGAGAACTGACACCGGTTCCGGAGCATGAGGCTGATGAGGGCCAATCAGGCGCTAGAACATGATACATGTTGCAAGGGAAGATGACGCAATCACTTATAAACACGTGACTTTCTCTCGACACTTGTTCATTTTACCGCAACGCTGCGTGTCCATTACTTGTCTTGTGCAACAAGTAGGTTATAGCGGGGTTTAGCCGGACCGGCACCTCCACCTGTGCGTTAGAGCTACTGATTGCGTGACCCGGCACCTCCACCTGAGCGTTAGAGCTACTTATTGCGTGACCCGGCACCTCCACCTGTGCGTTAGAGCTACTGATTGCTTGACCCGGTGCCTCCACCTGTGCCCAAGAGTTGGAGATTGCTTGACCCGGCACCTCCACCTGTGCGTCAGAGCAACTGATTGCTTGATCCGGCACCTCCACCTGTGCGTTGGAGCTACTTATTGCTTGATACGGCACCTCCACCTGTGCGTTATAGCTACTGATTGCTTCTCCCGGCACCTCTACCTGTGCTTTAGAGCTACTGATTGCTTGACCCGGCACCTCCACCTGTGCGTTATAGCTACTATTGCTTGACCCGGCACCTCCACCTGTGCTTTAGAGTTACTGATTGCTTGACCCGGCACCTCCACCTGTGCGTTAGAGCTACTGATTGCGTGACAAGGCACCTCCACCCATGCGTTACAGAGCACACTAGGTGTCCGTGTTCGTGAGAGTAGCGAAGGCTCGACTAGCAGTTCCGCTTGAAGACTCTTGGCACTGGAATATGAAGCGTGGCAAATGAAGGAACTGCAGCTTTTAACTGAGCTCGGCGAATCAACACACAATACTCACAGCTCACCCTATACACAAATGGAAGATGAAATATCCGTGGACTGTTTTTAAAGTGAAATTGAAAGTTTTGAATGAACCTTATTTGGATGAGCGAAGCGAAGACTCAATTTCACCATACCCGAAAAAAAAATTTGACGTAATTGTTTGGATCTGAAGGTGGATATATATAACCAAACCAAAGATATATGTTGATATATTGTTCCAGCTCATCCCTCAACGCGGAAACACATAACGCGTTTGCCTAGTATGTGTGACGGAGATGTACTACACGTAACTCGACGGGGATTAATTTTAATACTTTTTCCAAATCTCACTCGATGTACAATTCGATTCTAGTCCGAGGAATACGCGACTGGCATTGAACGCAATGCAATGGGAAATACGGATTAAGAGGGTTTGTTTGATAGATCCTCATCGGTGATTATGAAATAAGCTTCTTTACAACTATTCCTGCTATTCCAATAAACCCGGCTATAGGACAGACCGGCTCGTTCTCTTCACACCTGCCTGCCCGGGTCGCTCTACATGGTCCAACATTTCAGTTCATTTCATTAATTTACTCAATTTTACATCTGCTGTCAAGGGAAAGAAGTAATCATTGCCCAAGAGATTCAGTTCAAAGTGGAAGATATCAACATTCGTGTGTTTATACTGAAAGACTTTTATCTGCGGCGGAAAATTATGGTCACAGACAGCGCAGTCCTGGTGTTGAAGCCCATTAGTTTTAAATAATCATAATGGGGTGGTAAGATCGTCTTGTGGTGCCCCGTCCAAACGATCCCATCTTTCATACATAGCCTTAATTGGGGTACAATAATTTTGTATCAAGTTTCGATGTTATTAAAAAAAAAAAATTAATTCACTAGTCAAACGCAGCATATGCGTTGTAAGATGAGCGAGATATTTGAATAAGGTATAAAAGTCCTTGAAGTAGTTCTACCCTTGCTACTTTATCGACTCTGGTATTCTACACACCTTGATATCTGAATAAGCTATAAAAGTCGTCAAAGTAGTTCTACTCTTGCCACTTCATTGACTCTGGTATTATACACACCTTGACGCATATAACAGATACTTCATTGTTGGTCAACTCTTGAATCTAGAAAGCAGTGAATCTCGACAACTTAATTCTGTCACAATTTTTATGATATATTTGATGAATATTATCAGTTATTTTTTTTTCTTCAAAACGGCTGATTGGAATTGCATACAAAATGGTGATAATGTGTAAAATCTATGTATACACATTCAGAGAAAATTTCATCCCATTTGGAGAGATTTTATTTTTCAACATTTTCCGCCCAGCCAAATCTTATGGGGTTTTTAGAAACTAAAATCAGTTCGACCGATTCATTCCAAAAACTATACAGTTCTAAGTTGGATGAGTTTACGTGTAAGAAAAGTTTCATGTCGATCAGTCAACCCCTGCGACCTGTGGAGTGCTTACAAGGAAAAAAAACACACAGACAAAGCCCTATAAGAGTGGGATGGAGTCTTCGCTACGCTCATCTAATGAATACACTATATTATTATCAATAATATTATCATTATTATCAACACCATGGGATTGGCGTATGATAGAATAAAATAAAAAGTTAATGATAATAATGATAAAATGTTGTTATGTTGATGAAACTCGAATAGTATAGATCCAGATACGTGTCTGGTCATAATATCCAATGAGATTTGTCATTGGCATCTGTCAAGTATTCATCAATAGTGTAGAATGATTTATCAACAAAATAAGTTTTGATAGCCATTTTAAAAGCATAAAGTGGGTCAATTCTAGCTGGGTGCTTGCACCATGGACTTGGTTATAATACTGCCTTCTTCCACTGATCTTGTACAATACAATTAATAAATTCATCGCTTATTTCCTATTCACGATTCAGCGTTACATTGAATCAAACGTTCACAACTTCAAGATAATTGTAAGCTCTTTAATTAATATTACATTCTATTTATTGTGTGAAATCAATCAGTTTCAAGATAACACGTCAATGAATACCAAGCATGTGATGGAACTCATCGACGTGTTATCTTAGAACTTATTGGATTCACAACAATAAGATATCATACTGATTAAAGAGAATGTTGTTACCTTGGAGTTGGTACACTTTTCATTCCACAACACTGGTTGTGAACATGGGAACTAATAGTAGAGATGAATTATTGATATTATTATTAATACTAATCTAATATTAATTACCGTATAGTTAATTATTGATCAGTTAACGGAAATAACATACGTAACCATTGGTGATAACAAATTATTATCGAATACATTAATCATCAAAACTGGTAATTAAAACCGCATAACAAGTTTCGAACGAATACCGAATAGCCCCAGTCTGTCACAGCGGGTCCGGCCAGCCTCGCCGCACTGCTAACCACGGCTCTGTTCCGCGCTGTCGAACACAATCCCAGCTGCATGTAGACGCTGAGAGAGAGAGAGAGAGAGAGAGAGAGAGAGAGAGAGAGAGAGAGAGAGAGAGAGAGAGAGAGAGAGAGAGAGAGAGAGAGAGAGAGAGAGAGAGAGAGAGAGAGAGAGAGAGAGAGAGAGAGAGAGAGAGAGAGAGAGAGAGGACAGCATTTGTATTCAAACACTTTTTCCCACAACATTCTTTGAACGAATCACTATTTTGCAAACAGCTGAATGGTATTCATTTGGGTCAATCCAGTCCAGCATTTTCATGTTAGTGTCCAGCACTTGCACAATATGTGCACCAGTATGAAATAGCAGCAATCACTCGCAACAGCGCTCCTAGCAGCAATCACTCGCAACAGCGCTCCTAGCAGCAATCACTAGCAACAGCGCTCCTAGCAGGATTACCAGGCGTAACACTACTACGGTCTGTGGACTGTTCAACCAGGGCTCTGCCACTCTACCCCGTAAGGATATTTATTTAATCAATGCCTATATGGAAAAAATCGAGTACGGTGAAATTGAGTCTTCGCTTCGCTCATCCAACAAATGACCTCTGTAGAGAACATGAAACAAGTTGGCTCGGGTCATTAAGTACAGGAGTATCCGACGGGATAGACTGACAGCGCCCTGGTTAAACAGTCCACAAACCCTGGTAGTGTTACGCCTGGTAATCCTGCTAGGAGCGCTGTGATCACCTCGAAAAGACCATCTGCTAGAGCACTGTTGCGAGTGAATGCTGCTAGGAGCGCTGTCGCGCTGTGCTAGGAGCGTCCTGGATCAGCACCATTTACGAGTATGCTTGTGTCGTCAGCATATTGAGTCAAGTGAATGTCTCCATCAGGGATGAAAAGGTCGTTGATATACATCAGGAACAGCAGTGGCCCCAGGATGGATCCCTGGGGTACTCCAATGTCCAGAAGTTTCCTGGAAGAAACTCCATTACTTCCATCGAAGGATACTTGAGTGCATTGTGCACGTTGCGATAGGTAAGACTCCATCCATTGAAGGGGAACACCACGAATGCCATAGAATTCGACCTTGTCCAGTAGAATTTGATGCGTCACTGTATCGAAGGCCTTAGACAGGTCGAAATAAACGCCAATTGAGTAAAGTTTATCGTCTTTTGCTGTCAAGACCTTTTGAATTGTCTCGTACGCAGCTGTTACGGTATTTCTATCTTTCCTGAAACCATGTTGATGTTTAGACAATATATTGCATGACTAAAAGAAATCTATGAGTCGGTTGAACATTAATTTCTCCAATATTTTGGAGAATGCTGGTAGTAGGGCAATTGGCGTATAGTTAGACAGGTCATCTGATTTTCCCGTCTTGAAAATGGGTACTACCTTGGCAAATTTCATTCCATCCGGTGCAGTGCCTGTACTAAGAGAGCAATTAAAAATATGTGCCAAGATCCGTGCAATCATGCTTGCCACGTCTTCAATGACCTTGAAAGTAATGTCGTCAATGCCAGAAGGTAGCTTAGGCTCTGTCATACAGCGTTGCCTATCCAGAGGCTATGTACCAATGCTCTGGTTGTTTATCGTGCAGGTTTGTGCGCGAGGCGACGGGGTTCAACGTGGACATGCGCATTGGAATCCACACGGGCAACGTGCTGTGCGGCGTACTGGGACTGCGCAAGTGGCAGTTTGACGTGTGGAGCGACGACGTGACCTTGGCCAACCACATGGAGTCGGGGGGCGTGCCGGGGCGCGTCCACGTGACCGCGGCAACGCTGCTGCACCTCGACGACAGGTTCCAGGTGGAGCCGGGCGAGGGGGCGGCCAGGGAGGCCTACCTCGGAGACCACAAGGTGGAGACCTACCTCATCATACCGCCCAAGGTGAGGAGGGGTAGTGTTATTCTTTTGACCCTCTTTCGAGGAAATCGATACACAATTTACATATTTTACAATTTAACTTATAAATAGCATTACATGAATGAGTATGGCAGTAAGCCATCATTCATGAATTATCAGCGAATTACTCATTATTGTATATCAAACAAATAAAACAACAAATAATGATACATTAAAAGATTTCAGATTGATTGGTATGGAATTGACCATTGTAGATCGTCCGCCCTCGTGATGTCACAAAATATAAAAACCAATCAAGTGGACAGTGAAGCAGGGGAAAATAGGAAAATAACCAATCAAGGTATCTAAAATTTCCCCTGCTTCGTATAAGTCACGCCCATCTACATTGGTCAATTGAGATGAATCAATAGAATTTGAATTAACCTAATTACTTTCAATACAATAAAGACCCTTTTAAACATGAATATAGATCGCTATATGATAGGTAGAGAACCATATTCTCAGACATAAATAGAGCCTGTGAAACCCTTGACCAAACCAGATCATCAGATAAATTGAAGTATCTGTACAGAGTGGAAGGTGAAGTAATAATAATAATAATAATAATAAATGTTTTTATTCTTCAATTGATCATATACATAATATAAGAAAGGTCAATAACAGAGTAAAAACATTTCCTAATAAAGTACATTTTCAATTTAATTTTAAAATCCTTATTTTCCTTCACTGATTTTAGTTCTAGAGGGAGATTATTCATCAATCTGATTCCATTTGATATCGGACTTTTATGTGCAATTTTGGTAAGTGATCTTAGGTCTTTATTTGTCCTTGTGCTATGATCATGTATTCTGTTACCTTCTATTGACATGTGTTCATGTTCTACAACAAATAATATTAAGTTGAACATATATAATGAAGGTACAGTCATAATTTTAAATTTTATAAATAGTGATTTACAGGAATCTTTGTAGAAAATACCGGGTGTAGTTGGGTTGTAGCTGACATTTGCGAGACTACATTGTACTACATTGGATTAGAGATTACCTTACAAATAGAACCCAAATAACTGAATATAGAGGCTGTATATCTGAGGAATTGTATATTGATATGGGGGTACCGCAAGGATCTGTAATTGGCCCATTTCTTTTCCTTTCATACATTCACGATATTGAATTCTGTGTGGAGAATAAGTTCGTTGAACTTATATACGCTGACGATACAGTTTCGTTTTATGCAGGCAATGACTTTTGTAACATCTTTGAGGTGATAAACAAGGAAATGAGATATTTAACACAATAGTTAGATATTAACCTGCTTAAGTTGAATTTGAGTAAGACGAAAGCTACGTTACTTGGAAATAAAGATCTCCGAAATACTTACAATTAAGGACACCTTCTATAATATAATCATTGATAATACGACTATTAAGTTTGTTGATAGTTTTGATAGGAATGAACATGAACAGAATCGAGTAATGTCGACGTCACGACTCGGAACAAGGGCCAGGTCCTGGAGGACAAATAAATTGATCATAGTTTCTGAAATTGAGATGATGATTTCTAGCTTTCTCTGAAATTAGGGGAATAAATATTGTCTTATTTGTTAAAACCCAGTTGCAGGGTTCTGACGTCTCTTGAAGATTATTGTTATTATCACTAGGCAAACGCGTTATGTGTTGCCGCGTTGATGGATGAGCTGGAACATGTCAACTTATATCTCTGTATTGGTTATATGTAGGCCTCTATATATATACACCTTGAGCTCCAAACGATTATGTCACTGCCATCTTATTTCCTAATCAATTTCTATGATATTTAAGAGGGCTTTGTTTTAATCGTTTGCACACCTGTTGCTTGATTTAAATGGTTTCTTAATAGCTTTGAGTAATTTGAAAAAATTGGATTATATATTTTTTACACCAAAACGGCTGATCTGATTGGACTGAAAGTTCTGAATATGGTGTATAATTATCATATTAAAATTCCCTGAAAATTTGAATTCTTTCGAAGGAAATATTTTTGACCAATTTTTTTCTCAGTGTTATTCTTATGAGATTTTTGAAAATTTTGGAATGAGTTTTCTCAGAAATGATTCAACAGATCACGCCTCAAAACTATACACTATCGATTCAGAAAGGACACTTGTGTATGCCAAGTTTCAACTTATTTTGAATTTTCGTTTGACCTGTGGAGCGCGAACAAAAAAAAAAACAGGCACTTTTTTTTCGGGTATGGTGAAATTGAGTCTTCGCTTCGCTCATCCAATTACTTATCACAGTTCACTGAAAATCACCGCATATCAGTAATATTGATATACAATCCTCAGTCCATGCCAGTGTTGCAACACCGGTAATTATCGCTCATCACCCGTTGATCAGCACAATGGCGTAAACTTTCCACCACACATTGTGCTGGCAACCCTGTTATCTCGCTAGCACGAGCCACAAGTTGATCTTCAAGTTTCTTCATCATCAAGTCACGTGACTCTACACCCCGTTGCCATGGTTACCAGTATAACTATATGTGGTTGCCTTTCATTGGAAAGTAGGCAGATCTTTTGAGAGGCATTTTAATAAGCTTATGAACCTGTGCTGCTACTTGATAGCCTGCAGGAGCGTGCTTTGGCTTCTTTGTATTCCAAAGAGCTTACTGCATGAATGGGCAACTTGTGAAGAGGAGGTCTTTGCACTTTTTTACTGTATTACCGTCTTTAGATTTGTTTGATAACTATGCAATGCAGTAAACATGGTCAGAAATAACAAACTGTGTATAGAAACCTCAGGGTCTATTCATGGAAATCCCATTCATAAATAAGTTGACTTTTACTATTTTTGTACTTGGAAATCTCAACTTTAGTAAAGTTTCCACTGAGCATCTTCACACTGCTATTCTGCTTCCTGCGTGCTTTTCTCAGTTCCGTTACGACCTTGTTGTACAAGTTATCATGTTGGCAATAAAGCAACGCAGTTTGATGATCGCCTGATGAAGAAAAAGTTCTGATTTGTATTCTGATAGGTAGGCCAAACACACAATGGGTATTTCAAACATTTATTAGATGAGCGTAGCAAAGTCTCCATCCCACTCTTATAGGGCTTTGTCTGTGTTTTTTTTTTTTTTTTTTTTTTTTGTGGGCACTGCACAGGTCGCAAGGTTTGATTGATCAACATGAAACTTTTTTTTTACGGGCCAACTTTTACAACTTAGAACTGTTAAGTTTTTGGAATGAATCGGTCGATTAGATTTCGAGAAATATCATGTCAAAGTTTTTAAAAACCCCATAAGATTAGGCTGGGTGAGAAAATTTGAAAAAATGAAACCTCTCCGAAAAGAATAAAATTTTCTCCGAGTGTTCAAACTTAAATGATACACATAACCACCATTTTGTAAGCAATTCGAACCAGCCGTTTCGAAGAAAAAAATTCAAATAACTGTTTTTATACATCAAATATATGGAAATGAGCCAAGATTCACTGCTTCCTAGACTCGATATTTGCCCAAGCATTAAATATTCTTCATATTCGTCAAGGTGTGTAGAATACCAGAGTCGATAAAGTAGCTATTGAATGAAGGACAAAGTGTGTAGAATACCAGAGTCGATAAAGTAGCAAATGTGGGACTGTTATTACGTATACCTTATTCAGATATCTCGCTTATCTTACAACGCATATTTCGCGTTTGCCTAGTACTATGTAAGTCTGCACCACTTTGTGGAGATAATTTTTACCCAGCATTTTATATATATTATATATTATATATACCGGTATCCCAAGTACCGGTCATAATTTTATCAAGATGTTTAGAAAATATTCCGAGCATTTTATTATTAAAATTTAACTTTTTTTACCCCCCCCCCCCCCCCCCTCATGAAATGTTTGTTTCTCTTCACAGAATGTTAATCAATCCTATGTTCAGGTTTTTTACTAAAGAAAACGAAATGATGGTTCATTTAATTTGCCAAGGCCCGGTATTACCAAGTCCAGTTAGCCTTTATCTTACAGTTCAAACTTGTTATTACCATGGTTACCTATGCTATCTGTTTACACCAACTCTCAGATAAATACTAACTGGCCTTCGTAATACTGGGTCTAAGGAAAATTAGTCTTTGAATGAATGAATTAAACCAGGAATTTATTAATTAATTGATTAATTAATTAATTAACGAATGAATGAATTAATGATGTTGTGTATTTATATTGGGAAGCAATGAGAGAAAATTTTCAACTTGAAACAAACAAACGATCTAGTGATCATGTCAATTCAATTCAATTCAATTCAATTCAATTTCAATTTATAAATCTTTTTATTCTTCATCCTATTCAAAACAGAATAGCAGAAAACAATACAAATAGTAATAAAGTGAGAATGGTTTCTCCCAGGTATACATCTTGATGACTTGTATGCCAGCAATAATCTCACTCATTAAACGCACTCGCTCGTCAGTGCGTAACGCAATGCGCATGCGCAGCTTTGCAGTCATTTTAATAATAAACATTTTAAAAAATAAACATACATTTTTTTAAACATACATACCATACTATCATTTTTGCAATCTCAACCTACGCTAATCTACGAGTAAACAACACCATCCATACACATAGCACAAGAAGAAACGCCGACCTCACATCCAACCCCGTAACCTCTCTCTCACTTTCTTAAGCCCGTCATATCAAGGAGCCGCTCTATACAATCGTCTTCCGCAACGCATTAAACAAAAAAGAGGCACACCACAATTATACATGTGTTTATACATGTGAAATACATGTGGGTTAACATTGTAAAATCAAAAAGAAGAACACAGATGTACATTTGACTGATTTTGAGATTGCGCACAGAGATGTGACGCATAATACAAGCCCAGGCCACTCAGCTTATATCAAATTATATCAAATTATAGATGTATAGATGTTCAACATTTCAAAGATTCATGTTGACAAAATATTCCCACGTCTTCCAATTATAAATTCAAATTAATATTATCAGTCGTAAGGAATCAGAATGTTCAAAAAGAGAGAGAAACTTGTCGTGACAGTTTAATCTGTTGTATTGATATAATCTGGTTCGAAATTCCGATGTTCATGAACATAAAACTAGGAATTGTGAGAAACTATCTGTTCCTACTCATAATAGAGTAGCTTTCGAAAAAGTGCATTTTTTGTAGGCTTGAAAATGTTTAACCATCTACCTGACGAAATAACATCACTGAGAGATTATAATAAATTCTGGTATGTTTCAAGGAAACGACTTCTTGACTGTGCATTTTATAATGTGAAAGAGTTTTTACTAAAACTTTCAATTGAAACACTTCATGTTTTATGTACTTGACGAGTCCAATATCATATAAGGATGTATTTTCATGTACTGTGATGCAATGGACAAATAAACTACAATTACAATTACAAATGCAGTGTTCATTAAGAGTCCTCGGGAGTGGATTCAGCGGAGTATCGTGTTTGAGTGATGACTTCTGATCGCTGTGAGACATCAACATTCTGATGGGGAGGAAACACAGATCATTATAAGATCTTGAAGATGGATAACTGGATGTGTTGAATGGTTGTAACTTATACCGTCTTGAAAGTATTGGAAATATATTTTAAATGTTGGAAATAAGATTGAATGTATAAATAAATATGCGGTAAAAATGTATGTTTGTGTTTGATTGTGTTTTTTTGTTTTTAATAAAATTACTATAATATGTATATCTCATACATATATATAGTTCAGTTCTAGTTTATATTAAGTTCATTTTTGACGTGCCATATATTTTATCATGACCTATTTATAAAAATGTAGAAATCAAATTGGCAAATAAAGTATTGAATTGAATTGAATCTGAGTTTTGTTCATATTAAAAATTTGTTAAAAATTGTTAAAAATGAAAAAATAATTAAAAATAATTCCACTCGCATGCACTATTAGATGATATAAAGTCATACCAGTTTATTGTGAACCATTGAATGGCATGGTGGTTGTTCCCGGTTGTTCCAGAAGGGAGAGGGCTGCGAGAAGGGGAACGGGGACGCAAACGAAGAAGGCCACCCGTTGAGGAACCGTTCACCCAGCAAGATGACCAAGTACGTCGAGTGTTGGGGCGCAGACAAGCCGTTCGCTAACATCGCTGAGACCACGCTCACCAAGAACATCGGCCTGACGGTACTCACTCTCTTTATCTCTCTCTTTATCCACTCTCTTTATCTCTCTCTCTCCATGTTTCTCTCTTCATCTCTCTCTTTATCCACACTCTTTATCTCTCTCTCTTTATTTATCTCTCTTTATTTCTCTCTCTTTATCTCTCTCTCTCTCTATCTCTCTCTTTATCTCTCTCTCTTTATCTCTCTTTCTTTATCTCTCTCTCTTTATCTACTATCTTTATCTCTCTCTCTTTATTTCTCTCTCTTCATCTCTCTCTTTATCACAATGGGCAAAACATCTATATGAAGATCAATCCAGGGACATATCCATCTATCTGTTCTATCATAGTATTCTATCAACCAATTATTTATAATAATTGGTATAATAATTTATTTATTATTAATATAATTAATTAATAAATTAATTCATTATCAAACCATTAAACTATCAAGTGGAGTTGAAGAGGAGTAGTATTTTCTCTCTCTGAATTATGTTTTATTGTATTGACAGTATTTTATAACATTCTCAGGTTACATAACCATGACGATTTATCTCACTTTTTGTTTGATTGTCTGTTTCTGTAACAATGTGTCAGTTTGAGGACAAGGTTAGGTGGAAGGACCGTCCAAACCTCGCCCTTGTCGTTGTAAACGGAACAATGGCCAATAAAGACATATCCGTGTGTCTATCCCGTTTGTTCCTTGTTCCAGAGCTACTCCATGATCGAGTCCAACCTGTTGCCCAGCCGGAACTCCTGTCTGGAGTGCAAGTACGTACACGGTCGCCAATAGATCTCACTCGTCCTCACAGTCTGTCTTTCAGTAGGAGCCGAGGGTGTTGACTGTGGTCTCCATGGGACTAGACTGTCAACTAAACCACTATATTCAATTCAATTCAATTTTCTTCATTTTGTAAAATACATATACTCAGGAAGTGAAATAATATAGTATATAAGTACAAAAAAGGCGATATTCAATATTTTTTTATGGCAGGACTGGGTCACTGCCCTATTGATCTTCCATATAATCAAAAAAAAAAAAAAGTTTTGCAAGTAATAATAATAATATAGTGATACATATTACTGTAATAAGTAGGCCTAGGGCATATAAAGAGAAATAATAATAATAATAAAGAAGGATAAAAAAAATAATAATGATAAAATACTATTCAAGCTACATCGATACATAGATGGATAGAATAATTATTGTCATACAAAATCAATGTTTCAAAAGTATAGGGTAGATTATACATATATGTTGGGATGTATAGACAATGAAATAATGAATATATTTTAATAAGCCAATTGTGAATGCGCATTTAAGAAAAAGTAGCTATTTGTTCATTTTTGTAGTTTGATTTTTCAATGTATCTGTTCTCCACATGTAAACTAAAACAGATGTTAGAACCAGTGTTGTGTTGCGTGTTGCGTTGGCTGACAGTGCGTGTGCTGCGTGCTGCGTTGACCGACAGTGCGTGTGTTGCAGGAAGTGGCTCGGCTCCGAGGACCTGAATCCTGTGCTCCTGTGGTTCCGCAACTCCAAGCACGAGGCAGAGTACCGCAACCAGCCTGACACGCAGTTCAAGTACTACATTGTGTGCGCCGCCGTCATATTCCTGGCTATGGCCGTCATACAGATCATCACCATACCGCAGTGAGTCTCACTCTGTCTCACTCTGTCTCACTCTGTCTTACTCTGTCTTACTCTGTCTTACACTGTCTCACTCTGTCTTACTCTGTCTCACACTGTCTCACTCTGTCTCACACTGTCTTACTCTGTCTCACTCTGTCTCACTCTGTCTCACTCTGTCTCACTCTGTCTTACTCTGTCTCACTCTGTCTCACACTGTCTTACTCTGTCTCACTCTGTCTCACTCTGTCTTACTCTGTCTTACTCTGTCTCACTCTGTCTCACACTGTCTTACTCTGTCTTACTCTGTCTTACTCTGTCTCACTCTGTCTCACTCTGTCTCACTCTGTCTCACTCTGTCTCACTCTGTCTCACTCTGTCTCACTCTGTCTCACTCTGTCTCACTCTGTCTCACTCTGTCTCACTCTGTCTCACTCTGTCTCACTCTGTCTCACTCTGTCTCACTCTGTCTCACTCTGTCTTACTCTGTCTTACTCTGTCTTACACTGTCTCACTCTGTCTCACTCTGTCTTACTCTGTCTTACTCTGTCTTACTCTGTCTCACACTGTCTTACTCTGTCTCACTCTGTCTCACTCTGTCTCACTCTGTCTCACTCTGTCTTACTCTGTCTCACTCTGTCTTACTCTGTCTCACTCTGTCTCACACTGTCTTACTCTGTCTTACTCTATCTTACTCTGTCTCACTCTGTCTCACTCTGTCTCACTCTGTCTCACTCTGTCTTACTCTGTCTTACTCTGTCTTACTCTGTCTCACTCTGTCTTACTCTGTCTTACTCTGTCTCACTCTGTCTCACTCTGTCTCACTCTGTCTCACTCTGTCTTACTCTGTCTCACTCTGTCTCACACTGTCTTACTCTGTCTCACTCTGTCTCACTCTGTCTCACTCTGTCTCACTCTGTCTTACTCTGTCTTACTCTGTCTCACTCTGTCTCAATCTGTCTCACTCTGTCTTACTCTGTCTTACTCTGTCTTACACTGTCTCACTCTGTCTCACTCTGTCTTACTCTGTCAAACTCTGTCTCACTCTGTCTCACTCTGTCTCACTCTGTCTCACTCTGTCTCACTCTGTCTCACTCTGTCTCACTCTGTCTCACTCTGTCTCACTCTGTCTCACTCTGTCTCACTCTGTCTCACTCTGTCTCACTCTGTCTCACTCTGTCTCACTCTGTCTCACTCTGTCTCACTCTGTCTCACTCTGTCTCACTCTGTCTCACTCTGTCTCACTCTGTCTCACTCTGTCTCACTCTGTCTCACTCTGTCTCACTCTGTCTCACTCTGTCTCACTCTGTCTCACTCTGTCTCACTCTGTCTCACTCTGTCTCACTCTGTCTCACTCTGTCTCACTCTGTCTCACTCTGTCTCACTCTGTCTCACTCTGTCTCACTCTGTCTCACTCTGTCTCACTCTGTCTCACTCTGTCTCACTCTGTCTCACTCTGTCTCACTCTGTCTCACTCTGTCTCACTCTGTCTCACTCTGTCTCACTCTGTCTCACTCTGTCTCACTCTGTCTCACTCTGTCTCACTCTGTCTCACTCTGTCTCACTCTGTCTCACTCTGTCTCACTCTGTCTCACTCTGTCTCACTCTGTCTCACTCTGTCTCACTCTGTCTCACTCTGTCTCACTCTGTCTCACTCTGTCTCACTCTGTCTCACTCTGTCTCACTCTGTCTCACTCTGTCTCACTCTGTCTCACTCTGTCTCACTCTGTCTCACTCTGTCTCACTCTGTCTCACTCTGTCTCACTCTGTCTCACTCTGTCTCACTCCATCTTACTCTGTCTCTCTCTGTCTCACACTGTCTCTCACTCTGTCTCTCTCCATCTTACTCTGTCTCTCTCCGTCCCACTCTGTCTCACTCTGTCTTACTCTGTCTCACTCTGTCTCACACTGTCTCTCTCCGTCCCACTCTGTCTTACTCTGTCTTACTCTGTCTTACACTGTCTTACTCTGTCTCCTGAATGATGGCTCAGTGTATCAACCACTCGGCCACGTGTCTCGGTATTTGTAACAGCAATAACCTCTCTCTGTCTCTCTCCGTCTCACTCTGTCTTACTCTGTCTCACTCTGTCTCACTCTGTCTCCTGAATGATGGCTCAGTGTATCAACCACTCGGCCACGTGTCTCGGTATTTGTAACAGCAATAACCTCTCTCTGTCTCTCTCCGTCTCACTCTGTCTTACTCTGTCTCACTCTGTCTCACTCTGTCTCCTGAATGATGGCTCAGTGTATCAACCACTCGGCCACGTGTCTCGGTATTTGTAACAGCAATAACCTCTCTCTGTCTCTCCCAGGGGCGTGGTGCTGTGGTGTGCGCACGGAGCCACACTGGCAGCCCTGCTCGTGCTGGTCTACGTGTGCTGGCTGGACGGCTGCCGTCCCGCTGCCCACACACCCGACAACCAATCAGAGCGCTATGCCAGGGGTCAGGTGGTCAGCGCCAGCCAATGGCTGCGGCTCGCTGTGTTCCTCGTGGCCATCACGCTCATCGCGGTCTGCCCCGTCATCACGCTGGTGAGGCACTCTTACACACTTCATCTGGCCGTCACAAGAGGAACAAAGAGATAGACGGCCGTAATACTACGAGTAGAATTAATCTCTATTTGCCCTCTCAAAATTTAGCACTGTCAAACAAAACCTAATAATAATACAGTAATATACAGGATAAGATTGATATAAGATGTGAAGCTGTGAGTGAATATGACATTATAAATATTATAATATATTTAATATAATATTAATAATATACTATACATAATACAATGATTTTTGTTGTTGGTTTATATATGTGTGATGTTTTTTTTTCTATACGTAATTGATATTCTTTATGATATTGATATAAAGTAATGATACAACAATGATTTACTTCTTTATCATCATTACTTTATCATTCATTGTCTTTCAATCTCTTATTTGCTGCCTGGAAGAAGTTACGCAAAAGAAAATAAATAAATAAGTAATAAGCTGGTGTGTCATCGATCATACAATAAAACAAGGTTAAAACAAAGTTAACAAGGTTAACAAGAAGAAAACAATGTTAAAACAAGGATAAAAGCTATGTTATCGTGGTTTACGTAAAAGCCGTGGATTGATCTGTTTGATTCTTTATTTATATGTATTTTCTGGTTATGCAGTATTGAGTACCGTCAGCAAGCGTCACTGTTGGGGTTGTTCCAGATGGACTTGGAGGGTTCGTTGACCCCGGAGACGCTGATCGCCACGGAGGGGGAGGACGGAGCCGAGATCAACAGCTCGTTGGTGTTGATCTCCGACCCCGCTATCCTGACCATCGACCCGGAGCTCCTCTCGGACTTTGAGCAGGAACTGATCGACGCGGTGCCGGTAAGACAGACTGCTGGGTTGTTACAACATCTTGTATCATAATCATATGTCTATATATCAATACGTATATTAATTAATTTAATGAATAATAAATTTATTCATATGTTAATGTCAAAAGATATATTAATTATATATTGACATTAAACTATATATCTTGCATTGCATGTAAATGAATATGGAGAATAAATGTATGAATGTGAAGTATGTTTGTGTATGAATGTGTTTTTTTTTTTTTTAATATAATATGTATATCTCATACATATAGTTCAGTTTTAGTTTATATTATGTTTATTTTTATAATATTTTTGACGTGCCATATATTTTATCATGACCTATTTTCAAAATGTAAAAATCAAATTGGCATATAAATAATTGAATTGAATTTAATTGAATTATAATCATGTACTGTATTTATATAATTTAATATATGAGTAAGCTTATATAATTATAATTAAATCATATATTTTATATTAAATTATATTATATTATATCAATTTTCCGTGATTGTGTTCCATCTTTAATCGAGTTACTCCGCTTCATTATAAAACATATTGAGTTTTACTTTCCTTTCGTGTTCTGTGTCATTCAATGGAAGGCTGATGATGGGACAGTTAGGTCAAGTGGTTGCTCACAGCAGTGAGACGTACAGGAACGAGATCCCGGAGTGACTGGAGATATTGACCATCCAGACCGACGCGCATCCTGGTTCTCCCCTGTCATCCTTAGCAACAAACCAGGACCGACTTCTTCCCACTTCACCCGACTTCTCTCTTCCTACGAGTTCCTCCTCCATTCTCTATCCTCCCACCGTCTCTCTTCTACCTCTTGTCCCCACCCTACCCCTCGGTTGACTACCCACAACTTCCCTCCTGCCACATTTCTCTTGGTCTTCCAACTCTTCTCTCAACTCCATTATTCTCTGTTATATCAAACATTGCTCTCGGTATTCTCTCCTTTTCCATTCGTCGCATATGCCCGTACCATCCTAGTCTCTCCCTTTCATTTTAATGATAACCTTTCCACTCCCACTTCCTTCCTTATATTACTGCTTCTCTTCTTCTCCAACTTTGACTCTCCTGCTACACCCTTCACAAACTTCATATATTGAAAAAGTAATAAATAAATTAACATAAGAGATGACTGCTCGTTGATGCACAAAGTACCAATGAATGTAATATTGCAGCTGATATAAACGAGGGTACATTCGATCATAATTATATCATCTCACCGAGATACGTTACTCCTGCGGCCGATAGCGACATGTGCTCGTTACAATCTCGGAGGTCATATTGACTTCTGTCAAGTAACAAATGACAAACAATTGTTAAACCACAGAAAAATAGCAAACTGGTGGACTAACAAACATTCTAATTGGTCAATTCCAACTGATGGACATTGTTGTCGGACAATTTCAACAATGAGTGATGTCATTTGACAGTAGCCTATCAGACATTCACAAATAGAATCCAAGCAAGGCATTCTATATTATCACTAATACATGTCTAATATGTGGGAAACTTCCTGGTTTGCAAAGCGGTGTGAAGCTACTGCCAAGACACAGCCTTGTTAACGTTGAGTAACGTATCTCGGTGATGTATTCACTAGGATAGCCGCTGGATTGTGCGGACGTAAGAAGTGTTGCCAACTGTTTCAGTCGTACCTGTATGGCTCGGCGCTGGCTCTAGCGGCGATCTCCGTGTTCCTGCGCGTTGGCTTCCTGCTCAAGCTGTGCCTGATGCTGGCCACCGTCGCGCTGCACATCAAGCTCTACGCGACATCCCTCGACATCTTCGACCAGTACTACACGACGCGGGACGACGGGTGAGCTGGCTTGCAACACCTTTCTGTTGTTATTGTTCTGGCTTTATGAGATATAGTCTAATGTTTTGTATACCGAGAAGTTGTGGAGGTAATTTTTTAAACTAGGCAAACGCGTTATGTGTTTCCGCGTTGATGGATGAGCTGGAACATATCAACTTATCTTTGGATTGGTTATTATATATATATACACCTTGAGATCCAAACCATTACATCACTGCCATCTTATTTTACATTAATAATTTATATGATAATAAAGAAGGCTTTGTTTTAATCGTTTACAATCAAGTGGTGACACTTGTTGCTTTGATTTAATAGGTATCTTAATAGCTTTGAATAATCAACACAAATAATATTATATATTTTCTTACATCGAAACGGCTGATCCGATTTGAGTGAAAGTTCGGAATAATGTGTATCATTATCAGATTGAAATTCTCTGAGAATTTGAATTCTCTCAGATGAAATATTTTTCACGAATGTTTTCCTCTGGCTTATTCTAATGGGATTTTTGAAAACTTTGGAATGAGTTTTCTCAGAAGTTGTTAAACCGATCGCTCCTCAAAACTATACAGCATCAAGTCAGATAGGGGTTCATGTGTGTGCCAAGTTTCAACTGATTTTGAATTTTTGTCTGACCTGTGGAGCGCGAACAAAAAAAAAAAAAAAAAAAAAAAACAGGCACTTTTTTTTCGGTATAGTGTAATTGAGTCTTCGCTTCGCTCATCCAATAATACCGTAATACTGGTATATTTTTTATTATTGCAGTATATACAATCATTTCTGAATAGGTCTACAATTTATATGTTTAAATGAATATAGCAATATTATTATTCTTACTATAGCAATAATCGTTTGAAATTCAGCATTTTGTAGCATTATTTTTTCTATTTGGAAATTCAATGGCATTTCATAAGAGATTGAAAGGTTGAAGTTTACACCCTGATCAGAGGAGGAGGAGGGGGGGGGGAGAAATTCAGTCAACTGATTATCGATGAAAATAACACGAATCGACTTCCTTGTCGACGCGTTTCTGAAACCAAACATTGAGTTCAAAAAGCAACATTTTTCGAAACATTGTTTTGTACAATACGCTAATCTTCAAATCAATTACCCTAATTTATTTGTGAAATTCAGTAAACCTTTCTTCAATTCAAAATCAGCAAATCCAGAACAATGCAATTTGAATTGTCAAAGTTGAGTTACTATACTCAACCAAGATGCATTGAGGGTTGCGTTGGTTTGCCAGTTGGAGATGGTGACTTCACTAATTCGAAAACACTTTCTATTTCCTGAGTACTTTTCTGAGAACCAAAGATCGTTGCTCTATCTAGTGTTGTTTTGTAGAAACGCCCGACAGGCTGACAAACTTGATGACAGCTGCTATTAGCTGAGCTGAAGTGAATGTAAAGTTCAATTTTTAATTTCAATTCCAATTTCAATACTTTATTTGCCTACTCAATTTTTACATTCTGAAATAGTTCATGATAAAATATAAGGCACGTCAAAAATGTAATAAAAACTAACATAATATAAACTAAAACTGAACTATATGTATGGGATTTACATATGAAAAGAAAAGAACATTCATACACAACAAGTTAGTTCCTTTCATCACTACTACCTACGCACGATCGATGTTCTTAAAATGTGGCCCGTGAATTGGAACACATTTTCAACATAGGAGGGATAAGAAGTGAAGTCACCATCTCCAACCAGCAAACCAACGCAGCCCTCAATGCATCTTGAGGCAAACCAACGCAACCCTCAATGCATCTTGAGGCAAACCAACGCAACCCTCAATGCATCTTGAGGCAAACCAACGCAGCCCTCAATGCATCTTGGACTCGACATTGGGCTTATCGTGCCAAAAGCTTGAGAGTCTGACGGAGAAACTGTTGCTTGAGTTGCAGCAACATGTGGTATGAAGAGTTTGATTCAAGCGAGTTTTACTGTGTCCGATATGACCGCATGCAGAACTAGTCGTGCGGTGCCTAACGCTTGTGTCGCTCAGGCTGACGGAGCTGCCGGCCCTGCTGAAGGTGTCGGTCACGCTGGTCGCGCTGGTCGTGCTGTTCCACGTGCTGGACCGGCAGATAGAGTTCACGTCGCGCACCGACCACCTGTGGAAGGCCAAGCTGAAGGTGGAGCAGGAGGAGGTGGAGACCATGCGGGGCATCAACAAGATCCTTCTGGAGAACATCCTCCCTGCGCACGTGGCTCAACACTTCCTGGCCAAGAGGAGCGAGCAGGTGAGCTGTCTCTCTCTCTCTCTCTCTCTCTCTCTCTCTCTCTCTCTCCCTGCGCACGTGGCTCAACACTTCCTGGCCAAGAGGAGCGAGCAGGTGAGCTGTCTCTCTCTCTCTCTCTCTCTCTCTCTCTCTCTCTCTCCCTGCGCACGTGGCTCAACACTTCCTGGCCAAGAGGAGCGAGCAGGTGAGCTGTCTCTCTCTCTCTCTCTCTCTCTCTCTCTCTCTCTCTCTCTCTCCACCCCTGTGACTCAGTCAGTTTTTCAGATAGTTTTTCAGTTTTCAGTTTCAAGGTGTTTAATTCATATTTTAATTACACAACATAATAATAAGTAATAACGTAGACCCACAAAGTCACATGAATTTCAACTTGTCCTCAATAATAATAATTGTTCGCGCCGACCTCCTTTTACTTGCTCTGCTATAGCGTTTCTCTGCTGTTTGTTTGTTGCTGTTCCACCTAGCGTGCCTACCCCCTTGCATTCCAATCCACGTAGAGTTGCGTAGCTGGAAATATCATTTAGTTTGTTTTGTCATCGCTTGACGTTTCCTTCCGACACGTTTGGTCACGTAGACCATGGCTTCATCATCTCGACTGTTGGTCATTCAGTTCAGTACATTTTGCTCGTTCAGACAAGCAAGTAGTCTGTATCCCGAATACTTGAGTTCCTTGGCGAACAAGCTCAGTCTGAGGCTTTTCAACTGAAGGCACCGCTGGACGTGGGTTCGAGTCCCACATGAAGCATAGGTTTTTGTAAACGTCCTATCACTTATCATAACCTCATAATTTCATTATTATTATTATTATTATTATTATTATTATTATTAACTCTTGCAGTTGCACATAAATGCGTGGTGGCAAGTTCCCTATCGATCCTATCCTATCGCCTCCCTAACCTTCTGACGGAATAGCTTCAACCCTATTTCATCCTCCTCAAGTATGCTTCTACTAAGCCCATTCCAATCCCTACCTGTCCTATTCAGGAAAGAGAACTTACCGACATCTAATCTAGCCCCCTTTATAACTACTGCTCTATCATCACTTGCTCATTCGCACCCCCGTATGACCTAGCTGTTGGTGGGGTCGTTACGCAGCATGAAAATAAAAAGAAAGAGTTGTCCACTTGATAGATATGCCTTCATTTAATTGTATGCAGGTGTATGCGTATGTGCGCACCTTCCCTCACACATCACTCAATCTCTCAGCAACCAAACCTTCAACCACAACCTTAGAGTCTTCCTAATCCAGTACCCCTACTACTACCTTGGTGGGTTCATGCTTGATATTCACACTGAACCTAACTAACCATCAGTGTTGGGGAAGTTCCTTTTTAAAAAGAACCTTACAAAAGTTCAGTTCATTACTGTGAGAATGAACTTTTCAAAAGTTCAAGTTCATTTTCTATATTTTATTCTGAAAAGTTCAAGTTCGTGTGAAAAGTACATAAGTTCACGTGAAAGTTCATTTCCCGTTTTTTTTTTGCTTTTAACGTCAATTTGGACCACCGACAGTATTATATAGCTAATATTGGTAGGGCTTACTGGTCAGAAAACCGCGTCTATCTCCATCTCTCTCACTCAAGTACAAACGTCATGGAAAAATGTACTACTCGTTTGAAAAAAACGTCTCACCGGCGAACTTTCGAACTTTTGAAAAAGTTCGTGACCGAAAAGGAACTTTTACCAAGTTCACGTTCATTATGTGAGAAACGAACGCGTTCATATAAAAGTTCATCAAAAAATGAACGCGTTCCCGTGAACGCGTTCATTTTGCAAGTTCACTCCCCAACACTGCTAACCATTTCTTTCTGTTTGGTTCCATGCATCGTACCCATCACCTCACTTCAAGCCGTACGCTATTAGCCTCCTCCAAATACTTCAGTGTCAGTACCCTCAATTTATTTGTGTTCTATTTGCAATTCCTAGCTATCAATCCTTTCAGTTCAACCATCTATTCTACTTCATTATTATGTTATTTGTTAGTATTATTATCTTATATTTATATACAGCTTACTTGACCAACCCAATTTTATTACTATGTAGGCCTACTAATCTATGGTGAATAAAGAATACAATATAATACTATAATGAAAAGGGTGAGGGTCGGTCGTGCAACTGCTCTTTCACCTCACCTTGTCCTTAAACTAACAATTATAATAGAAACACGACAGCTAGGTTACCTACCCTGCCCTGCCTTCCACGCCAAGCTCTTTTCAGGTAACGCTGCACAGATACTTGTGTTTATGTGGTCTTTTATAACATTCATAGCAGAAACAAATGGTTCTATTGTATTGATATATTGTTGTACTTGATATGTGAAACAATACATTAGCAGATATCACTTAGCATTCAGAGGCTCGTTAAATGGACACGTGTAAGGAGGTAAAGCCTGGAAAGAGGCTCTGAAATAACAGCTGACTGTTGTAGATTTTATTTCCCCGTATTAACGTACTCTTTTGATAAGAAAAAAATTACGTTGATTTTTCAATCCATCTCCCAGATGTCGGTACAAGTCCCATGTCAATATGACGTTATGTTGATGAGATATTGAATGTAACAGAATGATTGATTAAATTTTTTTTTCTAATAACATCGAAACTTGATACAAAATCATTGTTCCCCAATTAAGGCTATGGATGAAAGGTGGGATCGTTTGGACGGGGCACCACAAGGGCGATCTTAAGACTCCGTTTTGATTAGATAAAACTAATGAAAGTTCAACACCAGGACTGCGCTGTCTGTGACCATAATTTTTCGATTAAAAAAAAAAAACATCGAATGATGTACTAAAAACCATGAATAAATAAATAAACATTCAAATGTAACTTTAACAATCTTAATTTATTGGGGAACTTTTATTCCTTTTTTTTCTGAGACCCTGTAGCGGTACCGTTAACTAGTTCCTTTTTGGATCGAGTAAAGGGAATTGGAACTGGTTTCTTTATTTGAGGAACACTCAACACGTAAATAACCATTGTTTTGTATTCCTAGCATCAAGCTTGACTCTGTTGGAAGCTTGCTGTAGATCTGATTCCCCTAGCGTTCGTTCTAGGAGCTGTACCACGAGCGCTATAGCTGTATCGCGGTCATGTTCGCGTCGATACCCAACTACAAGGAGTTTTACGACGAGAACGACGTCAACAAACAGGGACTCGAGTGTCTACGGCTTCTCAACGAGATCATCTGCGACTTCGATAAGGTAATAACTACAAACATGGACAAATACTAAATAGCAATTGCTATGAGAGCGACAAAATCTGAAAGTGCTTTGAATAATATTTTTCAAACATTTCTTCATGTTTTCATACATTTGAAGTTGTTTGATCATGTTTTTGAAAAGGCGACAAAGCGCTTCAAACATCTGAATTTGCTATGTCTCAATGTATTGGCAATATGGACACTATATTTGGAGTAAAAGCATTATAGATGCTATTTTCTGCAGAATATATCAATTGGGAAGTAAACAAGTGGAGTCAGTTGAAGAATTTTGAAGGCCAAATTGCATCTGCAAAATTGCAGGAGGCAGATGAGGCGTAGATTTAACCCGGTAGTGGACACCATTTTACTGAAACTATCAATTTGAGTGTTCCACTTGTATGCCTATTGTACGTTGTATAATGGTTTTAAGGGTACCGTACTTTTGTTGCTACAGAATGTTGTTGCTCTACAAAAAACAATGTTTCAAATTAATGCACCAAAGTGCTCATTTACAAATTCTAAATGCTATGAAGAGAAAAAATAGACGGTATAGGTTTACATGTCTCTAGTAATAACCAACTCGGAGGTTCATTATGACAATAATGATGACAATGATGATAATTTAATAATGTAATAAACTTTCTTTTTTTTTTCAAGGCATTTATTTACATGTTATATTAGTTCATTACGATAATAACGTAGACCCACAAAGTCACATAAGATTTGACTTGTCTGTGGGTCTACACACTGTTAACATATAACATATATGGTAATTAAAATAAACATCTGGAAAGCTACGCGGAATAAGAATAAAAACAGTTGAATGTATAAATATATACCGATATGATAAAATCATTCATTTTTGCATTTAAGCTAGTCTACAATGATCATTAGTTTATTACATGAGTTATTCAAAAATTGTTGTGACAATGATTGATGAGCGTAGCGAAGTCTCCATCCCACTCTTATAGGGCTTTGTCTGTGTGTTTTTTTTTTTTTTTTTGTTTGTTTTTTTTTTTTTTTTTTGTAGCACTCCACAGGTCGCAAGGGTTGACTGATGAACATGAAACTTTTTTTGTACACGCAAACTCATCCAACTTAGAACTGCATAGTTTTTAGAATGAATGAATGAATGAATATTAGGGTTTTAAGGCGCATCGACAGCGAGGTCATTTATGAATCGGTCGGACCGATTTTGAGAAAAATCATCTCAAAGTTTCTAAAAACCCCATAAGATTTGGCTGGGCAGAAAATGTTGAAAAATAAAATCTCTCCAAATGGGATGAAATTCTCTCTAAATGTGTATACATAGATTTTACACATTTTCACGATTTTTTAAGCAATTCCATTCAGCCGTTTTGAAGAAAAAAATTAAAATAACTGATAATATTCATCAAATATCATAAAAGTTGTGACATAATTAAGTTGTCGAGATTCACTGCTTTCTAGATTCAAGAGTTGACCAACAATGAAGTATTTTTTATATACATCAAGGTGTGTAGAATACCAGAGTCAATGAAGTGGCAAGGGTAGAACTACTCTAACGACTTTTATAGCTTATTCAGATATCAATGTGTGTTGAATACCAGAGTCGATAAAGTAGCAAGGGTAGAACTCCTTCAAGGACTTTTATACCTTATTCAGATATCTCGCTCATCTTACAACGCATGCTGTGTTTGCCTTGTCTAATAACACGCTGTTTGTTTCAGTTGCTTCTCAAGCCCAAGTTCAGCGGTATCGAGAAGATCAAGACTATCGGCAGCACGTACATGCTGGCCTCAGGGCTGCGGCCCGGCAAAGAGGAGGGGGGAGGGGTAAGACGACCCCGTTAGCCTTTTTATTATTATTATTTAAACTCTTGCAATTGCACATAAATGTGAAAATGTGGCTCGAACATATGTGTGCAGTTTCATTATTTGTGCCGACGCTGTGTGAACTTGACATCTCGTTTTTGACAATCGATTTCCTCGGAAATTTTTCAGCACAAATTCTGGAAGTCTCGGCATAAAATCTAGAGGCCTAGCACTGATTCTGGACAAAGTTTCATAATTTGTGCTGATAGTGGGGGGGGAGGGGGGGGGGGGGCAGGTTCACGGGCTTAGAATGTTGAAATCCCACACCGTTCGAAAGTTTTCACAAAAAAACTGATATTTTGCTAAATTGACTCCCATGGACTGTTGTGAGGTTACTGAGTGAAATTATCTCTCAAACTGAAGGAGTTGAGATTGCTATCGCTTCTTTTTCATTTCCATCATTATTATATATTTTATAATATATGGGTAATGGGCCTGATATGTTTTCATTTAGCTTTGTTTTTTATTTTTATTGTTTTCATAAAACAGCCTCTCTTATCTGAATCATTTACTCCACTGACTCGGAGCTTGTACGGAGCACAGAACAAGTATTGCTCGTGCCCGAGGATTTGCTTCCACGCACTCGAGAGCTGGTTTCACTTTCACATCACATAGCGGCGCTGGCTAGAGTAGCGGGCCAAAGGTACGTTCATAGAGCCACGGCATTTTTGCTGGCCGGCAATTTTGTCAGGTGCCGTGGGACGTCAAATGATTTGTACCGTTCATACTACCACGGCAAAACGATCCGTTATATCGCGGACTCGAGGCAATTATATATCAAATCGATGCGATAACCATGGCAACGTCGACAGTGATCGAGCTTGACAGTCGATAGTCCGTAAGCAAAACAAATAGTTTGAGTACAGATGTGCCCGTGATATCGTCTACGTCATCACGGCAAGTCTGTCGTCCGGCAAAATGTTCAACTTGAACCAACTTTCAAGGTCACAGTGAACGACAAGCCCGGCAAGTCTGTGATTGGCTCATTCATTTTGACGGCACGGCAAATTCGTGTTGCCGTGGCTCTATGAAGGTACCTTAAGCCGTTAGACTAATGCCTACAGTGACATTCTCATCATGGTCTGTTTATCGAGCCGTGAACCAAGCGACATGTGACGCTCCATATCGCTGGCACTCCAGCATCGGTGCCAGTCTCGCTGGATAACGGGCTCTGTAAACCACTACGGTGACATTCTGGCAACTTTTCATTTGCATTTAACATTTCATTTGCATAATTAGTTGATTCTATTTGGTTGTAATATTCATATGTTTTTATTTTCCACTATTCATGTCTGAAAAAGGATGTAGAAAAGGTAAGGTTTTGTTACACTATTCTCAGAAAATTATTCACTTATTCCAGTTCATCTTTCAACTCAACGCACAACAACAACAAACAATGAAATGAATGAATGAAGCATATTATATAAAGAGCTGATTATCAAATTCACACAAATTCACAAAATGTGTTTATACTTTTGAATTTTTTTAGTACTAATTTAATAATCAAAGAAAATAGTTCCATCGTATGAATGATGAGGCTTTGAAATGACTGATGTTCCTCACTCGGGTATATCTTAGCAGTAGTAGTAGTAGTAGTGTTTATTCCTTTAACCGTCTTTCAAGGAAATCTGTGGGTATTCATGCGCAGTTAGGCCTATTTACAGGACATCACAAACCAGAAACCAGATTTAAACAAATAATTACAATATTCATTTCCCTAATCTCAGAGAAAAATCTCAAATCTCCATCTCAATTATTTCAGAAATTAGGTTTGTGTTTCGATACAGAGTAGCTGGAGGACAAAAACATTTCATTAAAATTTCTGTAATTGAGGTGTAATTGATTTCTATTTTTCTCTCAAATTAAGTGAATAAATATCGTTAATTAATCTAGTTTTAGGGTTGAATGCCCTTCGAATGTTGAAAATGTTCCAATAAATACAGCCCTTATGTATTTTTTTAATCAACATCGAAACTTGGTACAAAATCATTGTTCCCCAATCAAGAGCAATGGATGGGAGTACGATCGTTGAGACGGGGCACCACAAGGGCGATCTTACCAACATATCTCAATTATTTTCAATCTCAAATAAATGGAGTTTGACACCTGGGCCCAGAGTAACAGAGAATTTCATCTCTTAACCCATTCTAAGTTGAAATAGTTTCACGAATTATCACCAGACTTGGTTATAACTCGTATTCACGAAAAAGTTTAAACAAACTTTAAACACACAACATGTTGTCATGACGATGTGTGTTGACAGGACGTGAGCCGGCAGCAGGAGCACAACGTGTTGTCATGACGATGTGTGTTGACAGGACGTGAGCCGTCAGCAGGAGCACAACGTGTTGTCATGACGATGTGTGTTGACAGGACGTGAGCCGGCAGCAGGAGCACAACGTGTTGTCATGACGATGTGTGTTGACAGGGCGTGAGCCGGCAGCAGGAGCACAACATGTTGTCATGACGATGTGTGTTGACAGGACGTGAGCCGGCAGCAGGAGCACAACGTGTTGTCATGACGATGTGTGTTGACAGGACGTGAGCCGGCAGCAGGAGCACAACGTGTTGTCATGACGATGTGTGTTGACAGGACGTGAGCCGTCAGCAGGAGCACAACGTGTTGTCATGACGATGTGTGTTGACAGGACGTGAGCCGGCAGCAGGAGCACAACGTGTTGTCATGACGATGTGTGTTGACAGGACGTGAGCCGGCAGCAGGAGCACAACGTGTTGTCATGACGATGTGTGTTGACAGGACGTGAGCCGGCAGCAGGAGCACAACGTGTTGTCATGACGATGTGTGTTGACAGGACGTGAGCCGTCAGCAGGAGCACAACGTGTTGTCATGACGATGTGTGTTGACAGGACGTGAGCCGGCAGCAGGAGCACAACGTGTTGTCATGACGATGTGTGTTGACAGGACGTGAGCCGGCAGCAGGAGCACAACGTGTTGTCATGACGATGTGTGTTGACAGGACGTGAGCCGGCAGCAGGAGCACAACGTGTTGTCATGACGATGTGTGTTGACAGGACGTGAGCCAGCAGCAGGAGCACAACGTGTTGTCATGACGATGTGTGTTGACAGGACGTGAGCCGGCAGCAGGAGCACAACGTGTTGTCATGACGATGTGTGTTGACAGGACGTGAGCCGGCAGCAGGAGCACAACGTGTTGTCATGACGATGTGTGTTGACAGGACGTGAGCCGTCAGCAGGAGCACAACGTGTTGTCATGACGATGTGTGTTGACAGGACGTGAGCCGTCAGCAGGAGCACAACGTGTTGGTGCTGGTGGAGTTTGCCGTGGCGCTGATGACGATCCTGGACCAGATCAACAGAGAGTCGTTCCAGAGGTTCCGGCTGCGCGTCGGGCTGAGCCACGGCCCGGTGATTGCGGGCGTGGTGGGCGCGCAGAAGCCGCAGTACGACATCTGGGGCAACACCGTCAACGTGGCGTCTCGCATGGACAGCTGCGGCCTCATGGGCAGGATGCAGGTAGGAACACAACAGAGTCACGAACTATCAGATATCGAAAACATTCAAATTATAATGTTATAATTAGGCCTATCACTATACTAACTAGGATAACTCAGGATGCGCGTTGTGAGATGAGCTTAGAAGTGTGAAAATCTAGAATGAAAAATAACTTGTCAGCTCAATTTACATCTACGGACCTTGGATTACTTCAAACATTCAAAAACCTCACCTGCAACTTGTTGATATTTATAGTCCTGCAACCTGTCGCATATACACTTTGCAAATCCAATTGATCCAAATATTCCATAAAATGTACACTTTTATTGCGTTTTCTTTGTTATTTCTCATTCGATTGTTACAAAAATCTCTGAAAAGGTGTAAAATAGTATTGTTCATATTTGATTCAAATTTGAGAGCTTTTGAAAAATTCTTATTTTTCAAGTTTTTTCCTCCAGGTTATTCTTATGGGGATTTTTCAAACTTTACAATTTTTTTTACGAAAAAACCTTCCAACCGATTTCTCTGAAAAACAGTCCCAGCCTATTCTGGTATGACAGAAATGAGTGGAAAAAGTATCAAGTTGATAAGTATTTTTTCCTGACCTGTATGCCGCGTACAAAATTACAAAAAAAAACAACATAAAAACCAAGCCCATTCTTTTCGGCATGTGGAATGGAATCTACGCTACACTCATCTAATTAAAGGTCGTGGCTAATTAGTACTTCATCCAAGCATTTGCTTTGAGGACTGTGGGAAACCACAAAAAACCAAGTCAGGATGGAAATATATATGCCTTGTTAACGTTGAGTAACGTATCTCGGTACTGTGGGCTCTACCACAGGCGTCTGATGCCCGGCGTGGAGGTTACGGAGTTACCAGGTTTCAGGTTACGGAGGTAGAGGACTCTGATGCCAGGCTTGGTTTCAGGTTACAGAGGACACGGCCAAGATCCTGATGAACGCCGGCTACGAGTGCGAGTGCAGGGGACCCACGTACGTCAAGGGCAAGGGAACGCTCACCACGTACTTCGTCAAGACGCAGTTCGACGACAAGTGAACGCTCTCTCGACAAACCTGTTGAATTATATCTGTATTGTTGTCAGTGATTCATCTCTGTGTGATCCAAGGTGTTTAGAGGTCGTTGTCACGCGGTTACAACGCTTCGGTCTCGTTCAACGAGCCAGCGTAAGCAAACACTACATTTCACGTGGTGGACAAAATTTGTCTGTGCAATTTATTAAATATTGGTTTGTATAATTTTTTTTTTTTTATTTGTTCCTGCTCCACAGGCCAATTGGGATCAAGCGTCTTTCACGCTCTCCGAAATACAACTCTGAATTTGGTTTGATTTCTTTCGAGAGAAAAAACTTGAGTAAGGTTTGTTTCCAGAGCTTGCTTCAGGGATAGGTTCGTGTAGACAGAAACAAAACAAACACCTTCTCGGTAATTTGATTTTACTTTATTTCAAGTTTGTGTACTGATTTTATTAATATCTAATTTTATTATATCTCATCTCATTATTCTAGTCATTAATTGGAACAAGTTCTTCTTGACATCTTGTTTAATTACATTAACTAACATCTAGTAAATTTTTCAACTAGAATTAAGTAGTTTAATCAGTATTCTGATCAGGGTAGGGATTGACTTGACCACTGATGTCACAAAACATACAATCAAGTGGACTGTTTATTATGTGGGATTTTGATATTACCAGTCGGGATGTTTCTAAATGCCCGAACGTTGAGGTGAACTCTCATCGCTTATCGCTAGTCGTTTGTCGGGGTCTTCGACCAAACCTCCACACACCTTGGTCTAAATGTTCAATCTAATGTCGTATCGTACCAATCTCCCCAGTGTCGGACTGGCGGTTCGAAGGCCTCCCGAGGAAAGTAATGCGTATGTCTACATGGAATAATTGTTCGTCGAAGTAATTCTGATCAAGTTGGTGTTGGAGCCCTGGCCGGGATGTCCTTGTGGGCCAGTCCGACACTGGGTACATCCAAATATTTTATCTACCCCAAGACTTTGCGAGCCAACGATCAAAACACGTGTACAGTAAAAGTATTATTTTTATCTCTACATGTATGTGCTGTATTAGTATTATTCTTGTATTCCAAGTTTTTAACATTGCTCTTATGAGTGAATATGTACACACAATTGAATCTTATATATATGTAGTGTTACAATATAGACGGCCCAATTCAAAAGAAAAAAATGCATTTTACTGTTAATAAAACAATAATGTGGCGTATTTTAGTGTTTATTATTTATTAGTTTCATGTAAAGTTACTATTGTTGCATTGCTTGATAATTGCCATTAGTTGCAGTCTCGAGATTTCAATTCAATTCAATTTATTCTGATGAATGTAAATTACATGAGTTGGACCAATGGCTACCAAGTAGACAACTAGTGTTATTGATAGTCAGTGAAATGGAATATTAATCAAGTTTGCTATTTGTCAGACTGCAAGTAGGTTCTAGATTGGTTTTAGTTTAGATTATATTAGTTTAGGATGATGTTTTGTCAGGTTAGGACCAGTATTACCAACTCCAGTTAGCAGTTATCTGAGAGTTGGTGAAAACAAACATCACAGGTACCGGTAACCATGGTGATAACAACTTCTATCTGCCAGTTGGAGCTACTCCCAAGTTGGTAATACCCAGCCTTAGTCAGTTTAAGTTAGATTAGACGGTTGATCAAGTTGGTTAGACTGGTTTGATTTAGGTTAGTTAGGCTGCACGCAACAACAATCTCCGCATGTGGTCGATGGCCTGGTGAATGGCGGCTGCCAACAACAACGTCCACATGTGGTGACTCGGACTGAATGGCGGCTGCCAATGTTTGTAGGTCCAAGTGTAATTAGCCTAGTTTATTTAATTTGACGAATCCTATATTTGTACCATGTACCAAATCTTTTTTTTTTATATAACATCAAAACTTGATACAAAATCATTGTTTCCCAATTGAGGCTAAGGATGAAAGATAGGATCATTTGGACGGGGCACTACAAGTGCGATCTTTCCACCCCATTTTGATTATTTAAAACTAATGAACTTCAACACCAGGACTGCGCTGTCTGTGACCATAATTTTTCGCCGTAGATAAAAGTCTTCCAGTATAAACACACGAGTGTTGATATCTTCCACTTTGAACTAAGTCTCTTGGGCAATGATCACTTCTTTCCCTTGACAGCAGATGTAAAGTTCATCATTATACACAATCGACAAATTAAATTAGTGATAGGCCTATAATGTTATAATTAGGTCTATCACTCTACTAATTAATGGTCGTGGCCAATTAGAACTTCATCCGAGCATTTGCTTCGAGGTCTGTGGGAAATATTGGGACAATGTGTGGGAATATTTATCCCGCCATGGTCATCCTGACAGGGATTTTTCAAAGTCTCCCTCTGTCGTTCAGGTCAATACTGGGATGGTTCTTCAACGACAGGCCATCGACCGACTCCTTCTTATATCCAAAAACACACAATAAAATAACCTTTCATCTCATCATCTCATATATCATCCACCGACGCCAATAGATCGTAGTCATATCGTAGTCATAATACACAGTCCAATGAAACCGAATATGGACACGTCATGTCCCTAAAAAATTCCTATCGACCGCCAACAATGCGGGCGGCAGGGGCATTTCGGGCAAAATAAGGGTTTTTCACAGTGGCGGTGTGGTCGTTGAAAATGTTTAAGAGGGTTTTCGAGTCCATTTTCGGCTTCTTTGGACTGTGTTGTTCCCATGAACCAGTCGTCATAAATCTCCCATCATAATTCTGGAATAAATGGGGGATAAGCCGGGACCATGTTTTAGTCCCATAAGGCCAATGTTAAATGATCTGAGAATTCACATTTCACACTTCTTTCAGACGTAGTTGATAAACCGTTTGAGATATCGTAAAAATCTCTTCAGAAAACGGTTTAGAAGACTCTGAACAAAATTAAGAGAATTAAAACACCTTCTTCCCAAATTTCAATTTTTCGTGATTTTCCAAAGGAGGTAGCCTTGGAAAAATCGTGAAAAATCGGAGGGGGCCAAATGATTACTGACTTTTTTTTATTATTTTTTGGAGTGTTTTGAACCGTTTTCCGAAGAGATTTTTACGATATCTTGAACGGTTGATAAACTACGTCCGAAAGAAAAGTGAAAAGGTGAATTTTCCACTCTTCTCTCGGACGTAGACGATCAACCGTTCGAGATATCGTGGAAATCTCTTCGGAAAACGGTTCAAAACAATCCAAGGAATAATAAAAAAATATCAGGAATTATTTGGCCCCCCTCGATTTTTCACGATTTTTTAAAGGGGGTACCCTTTGGAAAATCACGGAAAAAATTAATTTGGGAGAAAGGGGTATTATTTTTCTAAATTTTCTTCAGAGTGTTCTTAACCGTTTTCCGAAGAGATTTTCACGATATCTCGAACGGTTGATCAACTACGTCCGAAAGAAAAGTGGAAATGTGAATTTTCCACTCTTCTCTCGGACGTAGTTGATCAACCGTTTGAGATATCGTGAAAATCTCTTCGGAAAATGGTTCAGATCACTTCAAGAAATAATAAAAAAAATATCAGGAATCATTTGGCCCCCTCGATTTTTAACGATTTTTCAAGGCTACGTGATTCAGGAAAATCACGAAAAAATTGAAATTTGGAAGGAGGGGGTTTAAATTTTTTCTATTTTTTTCAGAGTGTTCTGATCCGTCTTCCGAAGAGATTTTCACGATATCTCGAACGGTTGATCAACTACGTCTGAAAGAAGAATGGAAATGTGAATTTTCCACTCTTCTCTCGGACGTAGTTGATCAACCGTTCGAGATATCGTGAAAATCTCTTCGGAAAATGGTTCAGAACACCCCAAGAGATATTAAAAGAAATATCAGGAATCATTTGGCCTCCCTCGATTTTTCACGATTTTTTAAAGGGGGTTTGGAAAATCACGGAAAAAAGAAATTTGGGAGGAAGGGGTATTATTTTTTCTGAATTTTCTTCACAGTATTCTGAACCGTTTTCCGAAGAAATTTTCACGATATCTCGAACGGTTGATCAACTACGTCCGAAAGAAAAGTGAAAATGTGAATTTTCCACTCTTCTCTCGGACGTAGTTGATCAACCGTTCGAGAAATCGTGAAAATCTCTTCGGAAAATGGTTTAGATAACTTCAAGAAATAATAAAAAAAATATCAGGAATCATTTGGCCCCCCCCCCCGATTTTTCACGATTTTTTCAAGGGGGTACCCTTTGGAAAATCACGAAAAAAAGAAATTTGGGAGGAAGGGGTATTATTTTTTCTGAACTTTCTTCAGAGTATTCTGAACCGTTTTCCGAAGAAATTTTCACGATATCTCGAACGGTTGATCAACTACGTCCGAAAGAAAAGTGGAAATGTGAACTTTCCACTCATCTCTCGGACGTAGTTGATCAACCGTTCGAGATATCGTGAAAATCTCTTCGGAAAATGGTTCAGATCTCTTCAAGAAATATTAAAAAGAATATCAGGAATCATTTGGCCCCCCTCGATTTTTCACGATTTTTTCAAGGAAAATCACGAAAAAAATTAATTTGGGAGGAAGGGGTATTATTTTTCTAAATTTTCTTCAGAGTATTCTGAACCGTTTTCCGGAGAGATTTTCACGATATCTCGAACGGTTGATCAACTACGTCCGAAAAAAGAATGGAAATGTGAATTTTCCACTCTTCTCTCGGACGTAGTTGATCAACCGTTCGAGATATCGTGAAAATCTCTTCGGAAAATGGTTCAGAACACCCCAAGAGATATTAAAAGAAATATCAGGAATCATTTGGCCTCCCTCGATTTTTCACGATTTTTTAAAGGGGGTTTGGAAAATCACGGAAAAAAGAAATTTGGGAGGAAGGGGTATTATTTTTTCTGAATTTTCTTCACAGTATTCTGAACCGTTTTCCGAAGAAATTTTCACGATATCTCGAACGGTTGATCAACTACGTCCGAAAGAAAAGTGAAAATGTGAATTTTCCACTCTTCTCTCGGACGTAGTTGATCAACCGTTCGAGAAGTCGTGAAAATCTCTTCGGAAAATGGTTCAGATCTCTTCAAGAAATAATAAAAAAAAAATCAGGAATCATTTGGCCCCCCTCGATTATTCACGATTTTTTCAAGGGGTACCCTTGGAAAATCACGAAAAGAAGAAATTTGGGAGGAAGGGGTATTATTTTTTCTAAATTTTCTTCAGAGTATTCTGAACCGTTCTCCGGAGAGATTTTCACGATATCTCGAACGGTTGATCAACTACGTCCGAAAGAAAAGTGGAAATGTGAATTTTCCACTCTTCTCTCGGACGTAGTTGATCAACCGTTCGACATATCGTGAAAATCTCTTCGGAAAATGGTTCAGATCACTTCAAGAAATAATAAAAAAAATATCAGGAATCATTTGGCCCCCCTCGATTTTTCACGATTTTTCAAGGCTACCCCCTTGGAAAATCGCGAAAAAATTGAAATTTGGAAGGAGGGGGTTCAAATTTTTTCTATTTTTTTCAGAGTGTTCTGATCCGTCTTCCGAAGAGATTTTCACGATATCTCGAACGGTTGATCAACTACGTCCGGAAGAAGAATGGAAATGTGAATTTTCCACTCTTCTCTCGGACGTAGTTGATCAACCGTTCGAGATATCGTGAAAATCTCTTCGGAAAATGGTTCAGATCACTTCAAGAAATAATAAAAAGAATATCAGGAATCATCAGGCCCCCCTCGATTTTTCACGATTTTTCCAAGGAAAATCACGAAAAAGAGAAATTTGGGAGGAAGGGGTATTATTTCTGCTAAATTTTCTTCAGAGTATTCTGAACCGTTTTCCGAAGAGATTTTCCCGATATCTTGAACGGTTGATCAATTACGTCCGAAAGAAAAGTGGAAATGTGAATTTTCCACTCTTCTCTCGGACGTAGTTGATCAACCGTTCGAGATATCGTGAAAATCTTTTCGGAAAATAGTTCAGATCACTTCAAGAAATAATAAAAGAAATATCAGGAATAATTTGGCCCCACTCGATTTTTCACGATTTTTTCAAGGCTACCCCTTTGGACAATCACGAAAAAATTGAAATTTGGAAGGAGGGGGTTTAAATTATTTCTATTTCTTTCAGAGTGTTCTGAACCGTTTTCCGAAGAGATTTTCACGATATCTCGAACGGTTGATCAACTACGTCCGAGAGAAGAGTGGAAAATTCACATTTCCACTTTTCTTTCGGACGTAGTTGATCAACCGTTCGAGATATCGGGAAAATCTCTTCGGAAAATGGTTCAGATCACTTCAAGGAATAATAAAAAGAATATCAGGAATTATTTGGCCCCCCTCGATTTTTCACGATTTTTTCAAGGAAAATCACGAAAGAAAGAAATTTAGGAGGAAGGGGTATTATTTTTGCTAAATTTTCTTCAGAGTATTCTGAACCGTTTTCCGAAGAGATTTTCACGATATCTCGAACGGTTGATCAACTACGTCCGAAAGAAGAATGGAAATGTGAATTTTCCACTCTTCTCTCGGACGTAGTTGATCAACCGTTCGAGATATCGTGAAAATCTCTTCGGAAAATGGTTCAGATCACTTCAAGAAATAATAAAAATAATATCAGGAATCATCAGGCCCCCCTCGATTTTTCACGATTTTTCCAAGGAAAATCACGAAAAAAAGAAATTTGGGAGGAAGGGGTATTATTTTTGCTAAATTTTCTTCAGAGTATTCTGAACCGTTTTCCGAAGAGATTTTCCCGATATCTTGAACGGTTGATCAATTACGTCCGAAAGAAAAGTGGAAATGTGAATTTTCCACTCTTCTCTCGGACGTAGTTGATCAACCGTTCGAGATATCGTGAAAATCTCTTCAGAAAATGGTTCAGATCACTTCAAGAAATAATAAAAATAATATCAGGAATCATTTGGCCCCCCTCGATTTTTCACGATTTTTTCAAGGAAAATCACGAAAGAAAGAAATTTAGGAGGAAGGGGTATTATTTTTGCTAAATTTTCTTCAGAGTATTCTGAACCGTTTTCTGAAGAGATTTTCACGATATCTCGAACGGTTGATCAACTACGTCCGAAAGAAGAATGGAAATGTGAATTTTCCACTCTTCTCTCGGACGTAGTTGATCAACCATTCGAGATATCGTGAAAATCTCTTCGGAAAATGGTTCAGATCACTTCAAGAAATAATAAAAATAATATCAGGAATAATTTGGCCCCCCTCGATTTTTCACGATTTTTTCAAGGCTACCCCCTTTGGACAATCACGAAAAAATTGAAATTTGGAAGGAGGGGGTTTGAATTATTTCTATTTCTTTCAGAGTGTTCTGAACCGTTTTCCGAAGAGATTTTCACGATATCTCGAACGGTTGATCAACTACGTCCGAAAGAAGAATGGAAATGTGAATTTTCCACTCTTCTCTCGGACGTAGTTGATCAACCGTTCGAGATATCGTGAAAATCTCTTCGGAGAATGGTTCAAATCACTTCAAGAAATAATAAAAAAAAAATTATTAGGAATCATTTGGCCCCCCTCGATTTTTCACGATTTTTTCAAGGCTACCACCTTTGGAAAATCACGAAAAATTGAAATTTGGAAGGAGGGGGTTCAAATCATTTCTATTCTTTCAGAGTGTTCTGAACCGTTTTCCGAAGAGATTTTCACGATATCTCGAACGGTTGATCAACTACGTCCGAAAGAAGAATGGAAATGTGAATTTTCCACTCTTCTCTCGGACGTAGTTGATCAACCGTTCGAGATATCGTGAAAATCTCTTCGGAACATGGTTCAGAACACTTCAAGAAATATTAAAGAAATATCAGGAATCATTTGGCCTCCCTCGATTTTTCACGATTTTTCAAAGGGGGTACCCTTTGGAAAATCACGGAAAAAATTAATTTGGGAGGAAGGGTTATTATTTTTCTAAATTTTCTTCAGAGTGTTCTTAACCGTTTTCCGAAGAGATTTCCACGATATCTCGAACGGTTGATCAACTACGTCCGAAAGAAAAGTGGAAAAGTGAATTTTTCGATCTTCTCTCGGACGTAGTTGATCAACCGTTCGACATATCGTGAAAATCTCTTCGGAAAATGGTTCAGATCACTTCAAGAAATAATAAAAAAAATATCAGGAATCATTTGGCCCCCCTCGATTTTTCACGATTTTTCAAGGCTAACCCCTTGGAAAATCACGAAAAAATTGAAATTTGGAAGAAGGGGGGTTTAAATTTTATCTATTTTTTTCAGAGTGTTCTGATCCGTCTTCCGAAGAGATTTTCACGATATCTCGAACGGTTGATCAACTACGTCTGAAAGAAGAATGGAAATGTGAATTTTCCACTCTTCTCTCGGACCTAGTTGATCAACCGTTCGAGATATCGTGAAAATCTCTTCGGAAAATGGTTCAGACCCCTCCAAGAGATATTAAAAGAAACATCAGGAATCATTTGGGCTCCCTCGATTTTTCACGATTTTTTCAAGGGGGTACCCTTTGGAAAATCACGGAAAAAATTAATTTGGGAGGAAGAGGTATTATTTTTCTAAATTTTCTTCAGAGTGTTCTTAACCGTTATCCGAAGAGATTTTCACGATATCTCGAACGGTTGATCAACTACGTCCGAAAGAAAAGTGAAAATGTGAATTTTCCACCCTTCTCTCGGACGTAGTTGATCAACCGTTCGAGAAATCGTGAAAATCTCTTCGGAAAATGGTTCAGATAACTTCAAGAAATATTAAAAAAAATATCAGGAATCATTTGGCCCCCCCCCCCCCCCCCCGATTTTTCACGATTTTTTCAAGGGGGTACCCTTTGGAAAATCACGAAAAAAAGAAATTTGGGATGAAGGGGTATTATTTTTTCTGAATTTTCTTCAGAGTATTCTGAACCGTTTTCCGAAGAATTTTTCACGATATCTCGAACGGTTAATCAACTACGTCCGAAAGAAAAGTGGAAATGTGAACTTTCCACTCTTCTCTCGGACGTAGTTGATCAACCGTTCGAGATATCGTGAAAATCTCTTCGGAAAATGGTTCAGATCTTTTCAAGAAATATTAAAAAGAATATCAGGAATCATTTGGCCCCCCTCGATTTTTCACGATTTTTTCAAGGAAAATCACGAAAAAAAGAAATTTGGGAGGAAGGGGTAATGTTTTTCTGAATTTTTTTCAGAGTATTCTGAACCGTTTTCCGAAGAGATTTTCACGATATCTCGAACGGTTGATCAACTACGTCCGAAAGAAGAATGGAATTGTGAATTTTCCACTCTTCTCTCGGACGTAGTTGATCAACCGTTCGAGATATCGTGAAAATCTCTCCGGAAAATGGTTCAGATCTCTTCAAGAAATAATAAAAAAAATATCAGGAATCATTTGGCCCCCCTCGATTATTCACGATTTTTTCAAGGGGTACCCTTTGGAAAATCACGAAAAGAAGAAATTTGGGAGGAAGGGGTATTATTTTTTCTAAATTTTCTTCAGAGTATTCTTAACCGTTTTCCGAAGAGATTTCCACGATATCTCGAACGGTTGATCAACTACGTCCGAAAGAAGAATGGAAATGTGAATTTTCCACTCTTCTCTCGGACGTAGTTGATCAACCGTTCGAGATATCGTGAAAATCTCTTCGGAGAATGGTTCAAATCACTTCAAGAAATAATAAAAAAAAAATTATTAGGAATCATTTGGCCCCCCTCGATTTTTCACGATTTTTTCAAGGCTACCCCCTTTGGACAATCACGAAAAAATTGAAATTTGGAAGGAGGGGGTTTGAATTATTTCTATTTCTTTCAGAGTGTTCTGAACCGTTTTCCGAAGAGATTTTCACGATATCTCGAACGGTTGATCAACTACGTCCGAAAGAAGAATGGAAATGTGAATTTTCCACTCTTCTCTCGGACGTAGTTGATCAACCGTTCGAGATATCGTGAAAATCTCTTCGGAACATGGTTCAGAACACTTCAAGAAATATTAAAGAAATATCAGGAATCATTTGGCCTCCCTCGATTTTTCACGATTTTTCAAAGGGGGTACCCTTTGGAAAATCACGGAAAAAATTAATTTGGGAGGAAGGGTTATTATTTTTCTAAATTTTCTTCAGAGTGTTCTTAACCGTTTTCCGAAGAGATTTCCACGATATCTCGAACGGTTGATCAACTACGTCCGAAAGAAAAGTGGAAAAGTGAATTTTTCGATCTTCTCTCGGACGTAGTTGATCAACCGTTCGACATATCGTGAAAATCTCTTCGGAAAATGGTTCAGATCACTTCAAGAAATAATAAAAAAAATATCAGGAATCATTTGGCCCCCCTCGATTTTTCACGATTTTTCAAGGCTAACCCCTTGGAAAATCACGAAAAAATTGAAATTTGGAAGAAGGGGGGTTTAAATTTTATCTATTTTTTTCAGAGTGTTCTGATCCGTCTTCCGAAGAGATTTTCACGATATCTCGAACGGTTGATCAACTACGTCTGAAAGAAGAATGGAAATGTGAATTTTCCACTCTTCTCTCGGACCTAGTTGATCAACCGTTCGAGATATCGTGAAAATCTCTTCGGAAAATGGTTCAGACCCCTCCAAGAGATATTAAAAGAAACATCAGGAATCATTTGGGCTCCCTCGATTTTTCACGATTTTTTCAAGGGGGTACCCTTTGGAAAATCACGGAAAAAATTAATTTGGGAGGAAGAGGTATTATTTTTCTAAATTTTCTTCAGAGTGTTCTTAACCGTTATCCGAAGAGATTTTCACGATATCTCGAACGGTTGATCAACTACGTCCGAAAGAAAAGTGAAAATGTGAATTTTCCACCCTTCTCTCGGACGTAGTTGATCAACCGTTCGAGAAATCGTGAAAATCTCTTCGGAAAATGGTTCAGATAACTTCAAGAAATATTAAAAAAAATATCAGGAATCATTTGGCCCCCCCCCCCCCCCCCCGATTTTTCACGATTTTTTCAAGGGGGTACCCTTTGGAAAATCACGAAAAAAAGAAATTTGGGATGAAGGGGTATTATTTTTTCTGAATTTTCTTCAGAGTATTCTGAACCGTTTTCCGAAGAATTTTTCACGATATCTCGAACGGTTAATCAACTACGTCCGAAAGAAAAGTGGAAATGTGAACTTTCCACTCTTCTCTCGGACGTAGTTGATCAACCGTTCGAGATATCGTGAAAATCTCTTCGGAAAATGGTTCAGATCTTTTCAAGAAATATTAAAAAGAATATCAGGAATCATTTGGCCCCCCTCGATTTTTCACGATTTTTTCAAGGAAAATCACGAAAAAAAGAAATTTGGGAGGAAGGGGTAATGTTTTTCTGAATTTTTTTCAGAGTATTCTGAACCGTTTTCCGAAGAGATTTTCACGATATCTCGAACGGTTGATCAACTACGTCCGAAAGAAGAATGGAATTGTGAATTTTCCACTCTTCTCTCGGACGTAGTTGATCAACCGTTCGAGATATCGTGAAAATCTCTCCGGAAAATGGTTCAGATCTCTTCAAGAAATAATAAAAAAAATATCAGGAATCATTTGGCCCCCCTCGATTATTCACGATTTTTTCAAGGGGTACCCTTTGGAAAATCACGAAAAGAAGAAATTTGGGAGGAAGGGGTATTATTTTTTCTAAATTTTCTTCAGAGTATTCTTAACCGTTTTCCGAAGAGATTTCCACGATATCTCGAACGGTTGATCAACTACGTCCGAAAGAAGAATGGAAATGTGCATTTTTCACTCTTCTCTCGGACGTAGTTGATCAACCGTTCGACATATCGTGAAAATCTCTTCGGAAAATGGTTCAGATCACTTCAAGCAATTATAAAGAAAATATCAGGAATCATTTGGCCCCCCTCGATTTTTCACGATTTTTCAAGGCTAACCCCTTGGAAAATCGCGAAAAAATTGAAATTTTGAAGGAGGGGGTTTGAATTTTTCTATTTTTTTCAGAGTGTTCTGATCTGTTTTTTGAAGAGATTTTCACGATATTTCGAACGGTTGATCAACTACGTCCGAAAGAAAAGTGGAAATGTGAATTTTCCACTCTTCTCTCGGACGTAGTTGATCAACCGTTCGACATATCGTGAAAATCTCTTCGTAAAATGGTTCAGATCACTTCAAGGAATAATAAAAAAAAAATCAGGAATCATTTGGCCCCCGTCGATTTTTCACGATTTTTCAAGGCTACCCCCTTCGAAAATCGCGAAAAAATTGAAATTTGGAAGGAGGGGGTTCAAATTTTTTCTATTTGTTCCAGAGTGTTCTGATCCGTTTTCCGAAGAGATTTCCACGATATCTCGAACGGTTGATCAACTACGTCTGAAAGAAGAATGGAAATGTGAATTTTCCACTCTTCTCTCGGACGTAGTTGATCAACCGTTCGAGATATCGTGAAATTCTCTTCGGAAAATGGTTCAGATCACTTCAAGAAATAATAAAAAGAATATCAGGAATCATTTGGCCTCCCTCGATTTTTCACGATTTTTTCAAGGAAAATCACGAAAAAAAGAAATTTGGGAGGAAGGGGTATTATTTTTTCTGAATTTTCTTCAGAGTATTCTGAACCGTTTTCCGAAGAGATTTTCACGATATCTCGAACGGTTGATCAACTACGTCCGAAAGAAGAATGGAAATGTGCATTTTTCACTCTTCTCTCGGACGTAGTTGATCAACCGTTCGAGATATCGTGAAAATCTCTTCGGAAAATGGTTCAGATCACTTCAAGAAATAATAAAAAAAATATCAGGAATCATTTGGCCCCCCTCGATTTTTCACGATTTTTTCAAGGGGGTACCCTTTGAAAATCACGAAAAAAAGAAATTTGGGAGGAAGGGGTATTATTTTTTCTGAATTTTCTTCAGAGTATTCTGAACCGTTTTCCGGAGAAATTTCCACGATATCTCGAACGGTTGATCAACTACGTCCGAAAGAAAAGTGGAAATGTGAATTTTCCACTCTTCTCTCGGACGTAGTTGTTCAACCGTTCGAGATATCGGGAAAATCTCTCCGGAAAATGGTTCAGATCTCTTCAAGAAATGATAAAAAAAATATCAGGAATCATTTGGCCCCCCTCGATTTTTCACGATTTTTTCAAGGGGGGTCTTTGGAAAATCACGAAAAAATGAAATTTGGGAGGAAAGGGTATTATTTTTTCTGAATTTTCTTCAGAGTATTCTGAACCGTTTTCCGAAGAGATTTTCACGATATCTCGAACGGTTGATCAACTACGTCCGAGAGAAGAGTGGAAAATTCACATTTCGACTTTTCTTTCGGACGTAGTTGATCAACCGTTCGAGATATCGTGAAAATCTCTTCGAAAAATGATTCAGATCACTTCAAGAAATAATAAAAAGAATATCAGGAATCATTTGGCCCCCCTCGATTTTTCACGATTTTTTCAAGGAAAATCACGAAAAAAAGAAATTTGGGGCGAAGGGGTATTATTTTTGCTAAATTTTCTTCAGAGTGTTCTGAACCGTTTTCCGAAGAGATTTTCACGATATCTCGAACGGTTGATCAACTACGTCCGAAAGAAGAATGGGAATGTGAATTTTCCACTCTTCTCTCGGACGTAGTTGATCAACCGTTCGACATATCGTGAAAATCTCTTCGAAAATGGTTCAGATCACTTCAAGAAATAATAAAAAAAATATCAGGAATCATTTGGCCCCCCTCGATTTTTCACGATTTTTCAATGCTACCCCTTTGGAAAATCGCGAAAAAATTGAAATTTGGAAGGAGGGGGTTCAAATTTTTTCTATTTTTTTCAGAGTGTTTTGATCCGTTTTCCGAAGAGATTTTCACGATATCTCGAACGGTTGATCAACTACGTCTGAAAGAAGAATGGAAATGTGAATTTTCCACTCTTCTCTCGGACGTAGTTGATCAACCGTTCGAGATATCGTGTAAATCTCTTCGGAAAATGGTTCAGATCACTTCAAGAGATAATAAAAAGAATATCAGGAATCATTTGGCTCCTCTCGATTTTTCACGATATTTTCATGGGGGGGTACCCTTTGGAAAATAACGAAAAAAAAATTGGGAGGTAGGGGTATTATTTTTTCTAAATTTTCCTCAGAGTATTCTGAACCGTTTTCCGAAGAGATTTTCACGATATCTCGAACGGTTAATCAACTACGTCCGAAAGAAGAATGGAAATGTGAATTTTCCACTCTTCTCTCGGACGTAGTTGATCAACTGTTCGAGATATCGTGAAAATCTCTTCGGAAAATGGTTCAGATCACTTCAAGAAATAATAAAAAAAATATCAGGAATCATTTGGCCCCCCTCGATTTTTCACGATTTTTTCAAGGGGATATACCCTTTGGAAAATCACGAAAAAAGGAAATTTGGAGGAAGGGGTACTATTTTCTCTAAATTTTCTTCAGAGTATTCTTACCGTTTTCCGAAGAAATTTTCACGATATCTCGAACGGTTCATCAACTACGTCCGAAAGAAGAATGGAAATGTGAAGTTTCCACTCTTCTCTCGGACGTAGTTGATCAACCGTTCGAGATATCGTGAAAATCTCTTCGGAAAACGGTTCAGAACACCCCAAGGAATAATAAAAGAAATATCAGGAATCATTTGGCCTCCCTCGATTTTTCACGATTCTTCAAATGGGGTACCCTTTGTAAAATCACGGAAAAAATTAATTTGGGAGGAAGGGGAATTATTTTTCTGAATTTTCTTCAGAGTATTCTGAACCGTTTTCCGAAGAGATTTTCACGATATCTCTAACGGTTGATCAACTACGTCCGAAAGAAAAGTGGAAATGTGAATTTTCCACTCTTCTCTCGGACGTAGTTGATCAACCGTTCGACATATCGTGATAATCTCTTCGGAAAATGGTTCAGATCACTTCAAGAAATAATAGAAAAAATATCAGGAATCATTTGGCCCCCCTCGATTTTTCACGATTTTTCAAGGCTACCCCCTTGGAAAATCGCGAAAAAATTGAAATTTGGAAGGAGGGGGTTCAAATTTTTTCTATTTTCTTCACAGTGTTCTGAACCGTTTTCCGAAGAGATTTTCACGATAGCTCGAACGGTTGATTAACTACGTCCGAAAGAAGAATGGAAATGTGAATTTTCCACTCTTCTCTCGGACGTAGTTGATCAACCGTTCGAGATATCGTGAAAATCTCTTCGGAAAATGGTTAAGAACACTTCAAGAAATATTGAAAGAAATATCAGGAATAATTTGGCCCCCTCGATTTCTCACGATTTTTTAGATGGGGCACCCTTTGGAAAATCACGGAAAAATTAATTTGGGAGGAAGGGGTATTATTTTTCTAAATTTTCTTCAGAGTGTTCTGAACCGTTTGCCGAGGAGATTTTTACGATATCTCGAACGGTTGATCAACTACGTCCGAAAGAAAATTGGAAATGTGAATTTTTCACTCTTCTCTCAGACGTAGTTGATCAACCGTTCGAGATATCGTGAAAATCTTTTCGGAAAATGGTTCAGATCACTTCAAGAAATAATAAAAAAAATATCGGGAATCATTTGGCCCCCCTCGATTTTTCACGATTTTTTCAAGGCCCTTTGGAAAATCACGAAAAAATTGAAATTTGGGAGGAATGGGTATTATTACTCTAAATTTTCTTCAGAGTGTTCTGAACCGTTTTCCGAGGAGATTTTCACGATATCCCGAACGGTTGATCAACCACGTCCGAAAGAAAAGTGGAAATGTGAATTTTCCACTCTTCTCTCGGATGTGGTTGATCAACCGTTCGAGATATCGTGAAAATCTCTTCGGAAAACGGTTCAGATCACTTCAAGATATATTAAAAGAAATGTCAGGAATCATTTGGCCTCCCTCGATGTTTCACGATTTTTTAAAGGGAAAATCACGGAAAAAATTAATTTGGGAGGAAGGAGTATTATTTCTCTAAATTTTCTTCAGAGCGTTCTGAACCGTTTTCCGAAGAGATTTTCACGATATCGCGAACGGTTGATCAACTACGTCCGAAAGAAAAGTGGAAATGTTAATTTTCCACTCTTCTCTCGGACGTAGTTGATCAACCGTTCGAGATATCGTGAAAATATCTTCGGTAAATGGTTCAGATCACTTCAAGAAATATTAAAAAAAATATCAGGAATCATTTGGCCCCCCTCGATTTTTCACGATTTTTTCAAGGGGTACCCTTTGGAAAATCACGGAAAAAATTAATTTGGGAGGAAGGGGGATTATTTTTCTGAATTTTCTTCAGAGTATTCTGAACCGTTTTCCGAAGAGATTTTCACGATATCTCGAACGGTTGATCAACTACGTCCGAAAGAAAAGTGGAAATGTGAATTTTCCACTCTTCTCTCGGATGTAGCTGATCAACCGTTCGACATATCGTGATAATCTCTTCGGAAAATGGTTCAGATCACTTCAAGAAATAATAAAAAAAATATCAGGAATCATTTGGCCCCCTCGATTTTTCACGATTTTTCAAGGCTACCCCCTTGGAAAATCGCGAAAAAATTGAAATTTGGAAGGAGGGGGTTCAAATTTTTTCTATTCTCTTCACAGTGTTCTGAACCGTTTTCCGAGGAGATTTTCACGATATCCCGAACGGTTGATCAACCATGTCCGAAAGAAAAGTGGAAATGTGAATTTTCCACTCTTCTCTCGGATGTGGTTGATCAACCGTTCGAGATATCGTGAAAATCTCTTCGGAAAACGGTTCAGATCACTTCAAGATATATTAAAAGAAATGTCAGGAATCATTTGGCCCCCCTCGATTTTTCACGATTTTTTCAAGGGGGTACCCTTTGGAAAATCACGAAGAAAAGAAATTTGGGAGGAAGGGGTATTATTTTTTCTAAATTTCCTTCAGAGTATTCTGAACCGTTTTCCGAAGAAATTTTCACGATATCTCGAACGGTTGATCAACTACGTCCGAAAGAAGAGTGTGAAATGTGAATTCTCGGTTCATTTAACATTGGCCTCATGGGACTAAAACATGGTCCCGGTTTATCCCCCATTTATTCCAGAATTATGATGGGGGATTATTGACGACCGGTTCATAGGGACAACACAGTCCAAAGAAGCCGAAAATGGACTCGAAACCCTCTTAAAATTGTTCATCGACCACACCGCCACTGTGAAAAACCCTTATTTTGCCCGATATGCCCCTGCCGCCCGCATTGTTGGCGGTCGATAGGAATTTTTTAGGGACATGACGTGTCCATATTCGGTTTCATTGGACTGTTTTGCCCCTAGAAACTGGACTTCAATGATTTTCAGGGCGCATACTGGAAAGATATGGCAGGAAAACAGGAACCATGTTTTAGTCCCATAAGGCCAATGTTAAATGATCCGAGATTACACATTGGTCTCGTTTTTCTCCCATATCTTCCAGGATTATCTCCAGAATCATGTATCATCGCTCCAGGCCTAAAACAGACTGAGAAATTCGAATCTGGACTCAGAATTGGGATGGGCTCCTCGGTCAAAATTTTGTTTTTTTCGACTTGATTTAACATTGGCCTTATGGGACTAAAACATGGTCCCGGTTTATCCCCCATTTATTCCAGAATTATGACGGAGGATTTTTGACGACTTGTCCATAGGGACAACACAGTTCAAAGAGGCCGAAAATGGACTCGAAAACCCTCTTAAAAATTTTCATCGACCCCACCGCCACTGTGGAAAACCCTTATATAAATAAATAAACAAGCATTATATCTTTGATCCATCATCTTCTCCAGTTCCCCCCTCCCCTTCAATTCCTCAAACGAAGCCATTATTTGAAATACCCCTAATACTTGTCTGGCAGCTCTTCTCCAATCAGAGGGGGGCATTTGTTGTCAGATGAGCGCCATTGGTCAACTGTATTCGCGACAGTCGACTCCCTGGGGATTGTTGGGGGGGGGGGGGGGGTGAAAACAAAACAAGTCCAACGGTCAAACACGTGTTGTCAGTTGTCTTAGCAACGACAGTCGGATTTATTCTGCCGCTTCTCACGTTAATGCTTTTAACCGACGCGTGTTTTGGTTCCCACGCCAAGACATTCTTTCAGTTATTGTGTTGGTTCTTAGTTATTGCAGTTCAGTTAGTTTCTTCAGTTATTTTCAATTAATCATTTCATTTTCAAGTGTTGAACACGTTAAATTATTCCAATTTTCCATAAATTCTTCTTCTATTTATCGACTTTATTGTATATTGTGCCTTGAGTATCGCGCCAGACCGCGCTAGACCCAGTGGTCACTCGTGGAGGAGTGGACACCTGCTGCCAAACACACGGATCCATCTCGGGTAAGTAAAGCGACGCTCTCGCCAATTACCCGTCTGATCACCATTGCGCAGGCTTATTCATTTGATTGTAATTACTACAAGTTATAGTACAACCAACATTAGTGTAATTGTCGCGATTTAACGACAACAGTCTTTGGTCTACCCTATTATTACTATTCCGTTCTCTTTGCTAATGAGTCAGTGGTTATATTAGTGAAAATTTAGAACTGCGCATATGAAAAAATCAATTATATAAAGAGGTAGGTTCCGCGCGGATACTGGGAGGGGGGGGGGGGAGGGGATCCACAGCCCCGCAGGGAATTTTTTGAAAACTTTGTTTTTTAAAGTATCTTGTTACTATTTGGAAATATGTAGGGCCAAGGTTGTTGCATCATGATGCATCATTACTAATATGCATTATTAGTGTTATTAGTATAATTATAGTGCATTATTATATACAAAGATTTGATTTTACAGCTGCGCAAATTGAAATTAAGAGCTGCATTTTTGAAGTTTAGAACTGCGCATATTAGGGTCAACTGCGCACTAATATAACCCCTGTAAAGTAATGAGTGGTTTCCATCCTTGCACGCCTCGACACAACCTTCTCTCGTCTCAAAGCTCGGAAAACTTCGGTATACACGATTATTTGTTTCACTCTTGAAACTTCCTCCACACGAATCACACTCAAATGAATCTTCTTCAATAAATCACGGTATAGAAAGTATTTCAGAGAACCTTGTCGGCACAAGTTCACACTGACTCTGAGACTGAGAGTGACCTTGAGCCGGTCTGATAAAATCCCTCCCTCGCACAGATACGCCGAGAATAAATACCACAGTGAATGGTTGACTCCTCTTGAATATATATATATATATATATATATATATATATATATATATATATATATATATATATATATATATATATATATATATATATATATATATATGTATATATATATATATATATATATATATATATATATATATATATATATATATATATATATATATATATATATATATATATATATATAATATATATATATATATATATATATATATATATATATATATATATATATATATATATATATATGTATATATATATATATATATATATATATATATATATATATATATATATATATATATGTATATATATATATATATATATATATATATATATATATATATATATATATATATATATATATATACATATATATATATATATATATATAATCATCTATTTGTTTATTCATATTGGGTTCAAGACGCACTGTACCGATGACCACGATCTATTGACGCGATGAATGATGAATGATGAATGATGAATGAGATGATGAGATGAGAGGTTTTATTAGGCAGTTTTTTAAACAGAGGGAAGGAGTCGGTCGTGGCCCATTGTTAAGGAACCATGTATTGACAAAGAGAAACCACGACGCACAAGTGTCAGGATGGTCGACCATGGCGAGGATCAAACCCCGGTCTCCTGAATGACAGTTCAGCTTGTCTCAGTTAAATATAGCATCTTTTGTTTTCTTCATTGTCACATGAGAAGAATATCAGTAAATACAACACTCTAAAAGATGTACAAAGCCTTTAAAGGCTTGTCTGTAGAATAATACAATAAAATACCGAACTGAACAAGCACAAACGACTATAGTGGTGAACAATAAATAATGACAATATAAACTAAATGTTGTCATCCGACGATTAGAACCAGATAAGTTTTTAACCGTCAAGTTAAGAGAGTGTGACTGGCGAAAGGTTGAACATCAAACCAGAATATTTGTGCCCAAGAGAAGTTTCAGAAATACAATTCCTTTCACACTTACTGGGAATATCTGGGAATAACGTAGTCTTCTACTTCCAAGTGAAAGGTCTGATTGCATCCATGTGACGCGCGGTGAGTCATGGCCCGGTAGCCATGGCAACTGCCGCCTAGCCGTAGAGCGAGCTATAACGGTAGAGGAGCCGGGTGAAGTCGACTCGGTTGTGTAACATGGGTTTGGATGTACAACCTCGTCTGAACCCTAACAATGCACATTACATTGAAAAGCACCCCGAAGCCCATGTCACGTGACCGAGTCGACTTTATTCCGCGATACGCTCTTCAGTGCCCCTGTTTCGTTTATACATTATTTTGAATTTCTTCTGAATATTATATAAGATTGAATAATACTACTGATAGCTATCAGGCCTGTTCATGTTGTACGGCCGCCGTGGCTAGGCGAACTGAGGCACTGCTTTAGGAACTGGAGTCGAGTGGAGGGCGTGGGTTCGAGTCCCGCGCCAGGTTTGGTGAGAAATCACCCGGGTCAATAAAAGCCAGTGGGCTTTGTCGCTCCTAATAGCCCGCTTCAACTACTCACACATGTTTTGCTATGTATACATTTCATGTTCAATTTACAAGAATTTGTAACTCTAGTCAAACATTGTACATGTAACTGAATATACACATGCTGATTATTGTTTGTCAACGACCCCACCAACAGCTGGGTTATTTGGGGGTACGAATGAGCTCAACGACCCCACCAACAGCTGGGTTATTTGGGGGTACGAATTGGCTCAACTACCCCACCAACAGCTGGGTTATTTGACTGTACAAATTGGCTAAACTACCCCACCAACAGCTGGATTATTTGGGGGTATGAATGAGCTCAACGACCCCACCAACAGCTGGGTTATTTGGGGGTATGAATGAGATCAACGACCCCACCAACAGCTGGGTTATTTGACGGTACACATTGGTTCAACTACCCCACCAACAGCTGGATTATTTGGGGGTATGAATGAGCTCAACGACCCCACCAACAGCTGGGTTATTTGACGGTACAAATTGGCTCAACTACCCCACCAACAGCTAGATTATTTGGGGGTATGAATGAGATCAACGACCCCACCAACAGCTGGGTTATTTGACGGTACAAATTGGCTCAACTACCCCACCAACAGCTAGATTATTTGGGGGTATGAATGAGATCAACGACCCCACCAACAGCTGGGTTATTTGACGGTACAAATTGGCTCAACTACCCCACCAACAGCTGGGTTATTTGGGGGTATGAATGAGCTCAACTACCCCACCAACAGCTGGGTTATTTGAGGGTATAAATGAGATCAAGACCCCACCAACAGCTGTGTTATTTGGGGGTACGAATGAGCAGTTGATTATAAGACGTTTACAAAATACCATGACCCATGCGAGACTCGAACCCACGCCCAACGGTGACTTCAGTTTCTATAGAGGTGCCGTAATTGACTGAATACCTAAATTACCAACTTGAGAGTTCAAGCAGGGTGCAAGGCGGGTTGCCTACCTTGAACATATTCTATTGTTCGATGAATAGATTGGCTATTAATGAGCAACAGTTTAATAACATCTGATATGTTAATTGTTTTCGTTTGAGCACAGAAAATGTTCTCTTAAACATGGATGACAAGACAGCAAGCCTGTGTAGGCCTATTTACTGTTTTAAAAGCCAGTTCCAAACAGCTCATTTGTTTATTACTATATAGGGAGATTTGGGCTCGTCAGGTTTCCAAGGCAACTAGGAGCTAATATTGCAGTTGTGATTGGATATCACAACTCATTGTTGTACAATGATCACAACAATGCAACGTGTGACATCACTTGAAAGTAGCCTTCTGTAACTCACTCCTCATAGAGCTGTCACTTATCTATACATACAATCGACTGATAGTTTCTGATAGTTTTAATGATGGTTTCAATGCCTGATGATTCTAATGGAATGAAACTATCAGCAAACCAGAAATACGTTCATTAATAGATGTTTTTGTGTGCTTGCCTGGCTTTACTATAGCAAGGAAATTAATCTAGTTGATTATTTTACTTTACATAGGCCCTATATACTTCTACTTGGCTTTTCTTATGAACCTTGAAGCCTAATCCTGATCAATAGCAATGTCTTAGGTACTCCATCTCATAGTTTCTCAAAATATATACATTTTCTTACATCATTTCCTTTTATCTATATAGATTTCCCTATTTATTTCTGACCTGTCTTATACTGTTACTACAGCTGCTGTAGTAGGCCTACAATAATATTATTGACAGTCAAACCTTTATTCTAATTAACAGCTGACATTTTGATTTCTAATGACTCCAGACTTTCTAGTCTTACTGAAGAATATTTACATACTTAGATACAAGCAATGCATACTTAAATACACCTACAATTAGCTACCGGTATCATTTACTGGGGAAAACTTGATTACAGAGACAAGCTTTAGGAAAATCAGTTGTTGATTTTCTTTATTTTTATAACATCTCAGACCTTTTAGTCTCACCAAATAATATTTACACACTTGTATACAAGCAATGCATACTTGAATGTACTTACATCCTGGGAAAACTTAGTTTCACAGACAAACTTGTGTTGTCTTTAGGAAAATCAGCTGTTCCCTGAATAGGCGATTACAAGCAGTCCTAGCATGTCGTCCTAGATGGAAGCACACATCAATATCAGCAGGATTGCCTGTTATGAACATGACCCCTTCCCCACAACAGCTAGGCAATTTGGAGTACAATTAAAGTACTTTTAAAGACAATGTAAAATCAATATAATTAAACAATAATCTATAGATGAAATTAATCTTTCAGCCTGTAGGGCTAAATGTACTCATGTTGCTATTGTCACATGTGCTCACAGTATGACATATCTTCCATGTTGTACATATACCCTAATCATTTACACTATTTTATGATAAAAATAAACGGTATTTTCTTTAAAATGTATTTGGGCCCATCTTTGTTATCTTCTTGGAACCTGTTGAACCATATTTCTACATTATGAACAACTCTACTCTATATGAAACTTTATTTGTTGACTGGATAATTAGGTTTATCAGCAGCCTGTCTATAGGCCTATGTGGATCAAAGGCAATTGGCGTAGACTTGGAAAATGTAGTTGAATTGGGTGTGGGTTCGAGTCCAGCCTGATACATCGGATTTTCGTTCAACATCCCCTCATTTCTACCCCCAAATAACCCAGTTGTTGATGACGTAGTTGAGCAATTAAGCAACAATCGAACCACAGACAATCGAGCCATTATCTGTGATTGCACCAATCAGCTTCACAATATGTTATCTGAGATAAGGAATAAAAACGCCATTTTTCGAACTTTCTGGAAATGCAATGCCAGTACACTAAAATGCCACCCACTTATGCATTAGACCATGATGAAGATAACTAATCTCTAATTAGGTTTATTCACTAAGAGATGCGTAGAAAGAAATTATGAATAGCTTATGAACGTTGGCATTTTGTCAATGTAAGACCGGTATAGGCCTATTCTTAGGTCAGCCCTGGAGTAACAGCTGTACAGAATAGGCCTAGGGCTTGATATATAGATATAATAGTCCCTGGGAATATGTGGGAAGAAAACGAGAATAGCTTATAAATATTGATTTAATAGAAATATACAAAATTATGAATAGATTATGAACGTTGGCATTTTGGCAATGTAGAACCGGTAGGCCTATTCTTAGGTCAGCCCTGGAGTAACAGCTTTACAGGATAGGCCTAGGGCTTGATATATAGGTATAATAGTCCCTGGGGATATGTGGGAAGAAAACGAGAATAGCTTATTCACATTGATTCAATAGAAATATACAAAATCATGAATAGATTATAATCGTTGGCATTTTGTCAATGTAGAACCGGTAGGCCTATTCTTAGGTCAGCCCTATACTGAAATACCAGCTGTACAGGATAGGCCTAGGGCTTGATATATAGGTATAATAGTCCCTGGGAATATGTGGGAAGAAAACGAGAATAGCTTATAAATATTGATTTAATAGAAATATACAAAATCATGAATAGATTATGAACGTTGGCATTTTGGCAATGTAGAACCGGTAGGCCTATTCTTAGGTCAGCCCTAGAGTTAAATAACAGCTGTACAGGATAGGCCTAGGACTTGATATATAGGTATAATAGTCCCTGGGGATATGTGGGAAGAAAATGTGAATAGCTTATAAATATTGATTTAATAGAAATGTACAAACTTACCGGCTAAGCAGAATAGGCCCTTACGACAGATCTGAATACGAGTAGGCCTAGGCCTAGAACTCGGTAGGCCCACAAGTCTGGACATTTTACAGGCCTAGGCGAGATATTTTCAGCTGTATTTATACACAAGCCTATCGGATGGTTCAAGTTATAATTTGATGAGCTGTTAAGAGGCAATATCTTACATTAATGAGCCCGCAAGTAGCATTGTAATGTCAGAATATGCGTCTAATTCGGCGACTTGTACCAACAGCCGAGACTATTCTCACTGGCAGCAACAGGTAGTAGGATTAGATGTTTGACAGTAGTTTTTTCTGGTCTAATTGTATGGCACCTCTGAATAAATACCAATCTACGACTATCTGAGACTATCTGAATATACTTGTATGTGGGAAACTATGGGCGCATGTTAATTAATTAAATTCTTATTGGTACCGTGTCGGCTTTTGACAGACGTTTTCTTGCCATGTAATCTGATATTATAACGAATACATCTCAGCCTTTTGTTAAGCCTATTAAGATTTGATAGCATCAATTTGAAGGTAATTAAATTGTCTAAATCGTGATTACTATAACATCTATCATTATATTGTTTCTGAATGGAAATAATTAGCTTCAATTTGTGATTAGGGGTTGGTCATTAGTATTTTGATGGGGATAAATTTCTTCAAAATGATGTAAAATATGTCATTTCCGGTCTATTTTTCAGCTCATTCTAGCCAACTTTGACAAAAAATACCTGAAGTAAAAAACTAATTAGAAAACGCTTTTTTGAGATAAAGTTCATTAAATTCGCAGTCTAAATGGAAAGAAGAATTTTGGGAATAATTTTTAATTCGAAATTGAGTGTAAAACAAGCTTCATTGATGGACGAATGAATTTATCATATCTATTTCATTTTTATCAAGTTGATCAATATCACTGCGTTCGATTCGATATAGTTCCATAATTTTCAGCCAATCACAGGAGGTCTTGTTTGAGGTTTGGAGGCGGAAATGGAATGAAAATCAGTCTTCGGCCGACCTTTGACGAGACAACACCTCCACGGCAGAAGCTCCCGGAAAACGTTCGATTTTGGGGATTTTTTCTTGAAAAATCTCGCGCCATCGTGTGATTTTTTTGTTTGTGTTGTGGTACGTCCATTTTGAAAGTGTTATATTTTAATCGAATGGATTTTGTTGTGGTGAGACTGATTGGTTGTTCATTATTCAATCGAGTGATTGTTTTTAGTTATTTAACAAAGTGACTTTTATTTATTTAACGGACTAAATATTTTTTAATAATTTATTAATTTTTTTTTTTTTTTTTTTTTTCTTTCGTCTTACAGTATTTTTTAAACCGTGTCAATTATTTTATTCAGTGTCGACATTGAATACTTTCAACTGAGCATCTCCAGGATTATATTGCTCATCTCGGTAAGTTTCTATGACAACCTAACTCTGCTTTATCCTGATCCCGGCCCTTCCACCATCACATCCATACGTTAATAGACTGGCTCGATGACGATTGTTCGCTTGACGACCCCACCAACAGCTGGTTTATTTGGGGGTTCGAATGAGTTGGTGATAGATGAATGATATTACAGAAACCCGTGCCTTAATCGAATTCATGCCAGACTTGTGTCTTATATTCTAAAGCAGTGCCTTAGCTTACTGAGTCAAGGGGCAGCTTTTAATTTATATTTATTAGATTTTTAAAACTTCTTTTCGATTAAATTTACATATATATATATATATATATATATATATATATATATATATATATATATATATATATATATATATATATATATATATATATATATACATATACACATACATTCATTCATTCATTTATTGATCCATTTATATATTCATTCATCTTGGCCCATTCATATGTTTATGAATTCATTTATTCATTCATTCAATTATCTATTTATCCATTCTTTTCTTCATTCATCAATTTACCATTCATCTATTTATTAATTGATTGATTAATCCATCCATTGATTAATTTTCTTATGCATTTATTAATTAATTCATTTTTTTATTTGTTCATTCAATCATCCAATCATCTATTCATTCATTTATTTATTCATTCACGTTTACAAGTTTGAGCACAGTGCTATGAATACATATTTAAATTTTTTTTACCCAATTACTTAATTATTTTATTTTTTAGAAAATTTGTGTTCGTTTTCATTTTTTTTTTTTTTTTTTTTTTTTTGTCGGTTCTCCACAGGTCAAACGACTACAGCTATCAACTTCAAACTTTTTTTCATAATAGTTCCTTATCTAACTTCGATCTGTATAGTTTGTGGCATTATCAGATGGTAACTTTTTTTTTTATGAATTTTAGAAATTTAAAAAATACCCATTAGAATAACACGGCGGAAAAAAATTGAAACATTTTTATTTTCAAAAAGATGGAAATTTTGTGTGAAGTTGAATAACATCTTGATACACATGTCTAGAAATTCTCAGCTTGATCGGGTCAGCCATTTGAAGAAAAAACATGAAATGTGCTAAATTGGTACCACTCGAAGCCGTTTTCACCCATTTATAACTAAAATGTTACCCAATTGGCGAATTTAGGCAAAAGTTTGGCAATGAAGTCGACATACTATTACTTTCCGCTCGTCTAACAACGCGTAAATAGCGTTTTCCTAGTATTTATAATCATTTAATTATTATATATATTATTTATATCTACTATATTAACACTTCTTGCTATTGTAATTGTAGGCCTATTGACACGTTTATAGACCCTGGTTCACTTGACTATAGAAGACCCAGATAATTTCACACTATCCCGTTACCCCATTTCCAATTCAACCTGGATAATAACTTGTATTTGCCCTCATGCAATTTCATGCTCAACCCTTGATAAATTGGGAAGAGTAGGCTAATTGCCTTGGTACTTTGAATTGCTGATTTGATCAACTATATATATATATATATATATATATATATATATATATATATTAAATTATATTAATAATTATATGCTTGAATATATATATATATAAATATATATATATACATATATATATATATATATATATATATATATATATATATATATATATATATATATATATATATATATTTATAAATATATATATATATATATATATATATATATATATATATATATATATATATATATTTATATATATATATATATATATATATATATATATATATATATATATATATATATATATATATATATATATGTTTGACTTTAAGCTTTCACAACTCATTATATGCTATAAATTGAATATTTTTGGATGAAGTTGTGCAATAATAATGAAATAAAACAAACTCTTTCAATTCTATATTTAAAATAAAATAAAACTAATTATTTTAAATATAAAATTGACATTGAAAGAGTTTGTTTTATTTTATTATTATTACACAACTTCATCCAAAAATATTCAATTTATAGCATATGATATTGATTTGATATTCTGTGCATTCAAAAGGATCCAGTGAGTACCACAGATGTTCAGATGATTTTGTTAACAAAATACACTCAATCTTGTAATTTATATATAAAATGAAATGATTTAGAATAATCTTTCAAATAAAATCTTCAGAATAATCTGAATGCCCTGAATAAACCCAATGATATAATCCCTGATAATAGTTACAACACATTATATTTGTTTTAGGCCTATTATATTAATTTCATTATATTTATATCTTCATAATTATAATTATTTTATTTAAATTTATTCCAACCGACGAGATGGCAGCATAAGTTTGAAAAATAATAATCAGTTCAAAGTGGCATTGAAAATTCTAAACATGAATTAATACCTGTTGATTAAATTAGAACACCTGCTTTTGTGAGCTCCTTTTCTTATTGACAACGAATGTCACGGCCAATGAGATCAAGCCGGGGAACGCTCCTGCCGTATAACGTGTCATGACGTAGAAAACGATTCCATGCAAAACCGAGCTATGTTCATGTTGGAATGCCGCATTTATTAAATAATTTCCTAGGCAAGCAGTTTTCATTGGAAATTAGGAAAAGAAACGGTTTCACTGATTTTTAGTTGCTGAATACCAGATAGAGTAATACAAATATTCCATGCGTGTTGATCATTGTTGAATAACTGATTACAGACATTTCTAATCCATTGAATCGGGACACAATCGCTTCATGTGTTCCGGAAGGTGAGGGGCATATTGAACCTGATTCGATACTCGCCACCGTCTATCTTTACATTCTTTTTTTTTAATACACGCCACGACAGCTTCCTTCCCACTGTCTTCCACATTTCCCAAGTAACATCCATCTCATCATTCCATCATCTTATTAATCATTCATTCGACGCCAATAGATCTTAGTCATCAGTAGGCCCACAGTGCGTCGAGAAACATGATTTTATTAAACACAATTTTATAATTTGATTTGCAATTGTTTTGTTGTTACAGATAGATGGCAGCACAACTACTGGAACAGCTGTCGTCACATCGATTCATCCTCATCACCATGGAAACATCCGAGTATCGGCGCTCCTGGCGGCAACCATTGTAACTCGCAGATCACTTCTCGATCCTTGAGGACTTGTTCGAGATCTACATTAAATCGATACATTTCGATTTACAAGTACTTTGAAACATAAACAGAATGCTATTTCAAGAAAACTTGCTGAATATATATCACTTCGGTAACACTAACGTTAACGTAAAATTAAAAAGTAGAGTCAAAAACTGGTTGGATATTATTTTTCAATATTCTGTTTTCGAGGAAGAATGTATTATTCACATTCTCCTCACATCACTAGAAAAAGTGATGATTCAATTTTATATCTCCCTCATAGTTATGACCAAACACTAGGTTCTGAATGGCTAGATTCATGTTTGCTGCGTAAACTTCAAGTCTAAATCATGTGTTCAACTCTTCCAGTCAAGTCAGGGCTGGGCTCGTTGGGCTTTGGGTATAAGGCTCGGGTGAGGGTGGGCTTTAGGGTATGTGCTAGTTAAGGTTGGGTACATTTCGGGTGGAGAGGGGAGGGAAGGGGATTGGTCGAGTTGAAAGCAGATTTATTTCTTGTATTTTTATGTAAGCAAACAATTAGGAATTTGGTGCATTTTGACCTTCTGGAAATAACTTGGATCAGTTTTTTCAAATATTGATGGCGAATATTTTGAACGTAGCTTTAAACGTCAACCCGGAGTAAAAATCTCTGTGAATCTTTGCTGCTCGTGTCTTCTTAAAATAGCATCAATGGTTATATTAGAGCATGAATATATATATTAGCAGTAAGTTAGTTTATTGTAAGTTGTGAGTTTTTTAGTTCGCGATCACGGGTCTTGTCTTAATCGCGGCAGCCCAGCTTGCCACCCTTACGGTGAACAGATTTATCCCCTCTCTCTTCCACCCTCAGTGTCATCTACACTCTCTTTCACACTTTCTTCCAGTAGTTTCTTCCACACTAATACAGAGGATCCACACCATTTCCACTGCGAGGAGCAGGGACCGTGCCGGCATCAGCCCAAACTATCAAGCAAACCTCGGGAAAACCCCTGTGAAGAAGGACGGTGGCTCGATATGCCCCTCACCTCTCGGAGCGCGTTAGCATCTGAGCTCAACATCCTGGCAAGTTAATAATATAATAATATAATCGTATCTCATAGGCCCCTTGGAGTAGTAAGATGATTTGTTGGCCAATATATATAAGAAAGTTACACTGAAGTTCAACGTAGCAAGATGTGAAAAGTGAAAAGTTGAAACTGACGATCGAAAAATGTCTATTTGTTTCCGTTCCCTTAGTTTCCGCTTGCTGTAATAAACTCGGAGCTTGTGTGAAGAATGTGTATTTTTCAGGAGACACTGAACTGTCATTCAGGAGACAGGGCTTCGATTCCCGCCTTGGTCGACCCTCCTGATAGTGGCTTTGTCGTCAAAGTGCACGTTGGGATGGTTCTTCTAAGAGAGGCCACGACCGGTTTCTTTCCGCACTGTCCAAATCACTTGAGCCCGGTATTACCAAGTCTAGTTAGCCTTTTTTTGAACTTATTATCACCATGGTAACCTGTGGTATTTGTTTTCACCAATTCTCAGATAAAAACTAACTGGACTTGGTAATACTGGGCCTTATTGAAACAAGAAGTTATTTCATCTCTCCATTTCAATAATCATTCACCGACGCCAATAGATCTTTAGTTATAATGATAATGTGATTGGTATAAACTTGGGATAAAAAAGATTTTAATGTAATTTTTTCCTCTTTTGACAGTGACAGTGCCAGACAAGGTACCAACACTTGAGATGATACATATGATTCGCCACGATGCTGTATTCGCTCATCTTATTGGAGTCAAGTTGGCAGTTCCGAGCCACTGTAACACGCGGGGTCGGCAGTTCAGAAGTACGGGGCATCGACCGGAAGAATTATTCGGGTAAGGAACAACATCAATATTATTCAACATTAAATAATTAACCATTATTAATGATGAATTATTATTATAATAATAAAATAATAATGATAATATAATAAAAGATGATATAAATATTTCTTAGAAGAGTTTTTAGTACGCAGATGATTAGAAATTTACAGATATCAAATATCCACACAGTCATAACAAGACATGATAATCATAATAACAAAAACAATATATTATAATAATACAATAATGATAATTAATAATGATTGTTTATTGTTGGTTCACCATTTACATAGGATGCAAATACATTGTATAAATCAGGTCAAGATACAACAATTATAAAACTAAAGATTAAATATTTTATGTTCAATTTATGAGTTCAAATATTCGTCGATATTATAATGGCATTCCTCCATTAGGTGATGCTTGACAGCCATCTTGAATTGAGTCAACTCGAGTGATTTTATTGCAGCTGGTAGGTGACTGTATAATCGTCTGCATGACTGCAAGACGCCGTTTGACGTTAGCTTCTAGCGGCAGAACTCGTGGGCAATGTCTCTTGCATTCCTAGTATTGTAGCGATGTAGTTGTATTACAGTATTGTAGTATGATGACAATAATAATACAAATAGTAATTAATTTAATCAACATCAAATGAAATGATACTGATTTGAGAATATTGCCCATCGCTTAAAGAATTGAATTATTGATGACGATTTGAGAAGAAACTGACAAATGAAACAAAATGAATAAAAAGGATTTGAATTTTTCTTGACAGTGCTTCTTGTGTTGGAACAACGGAGGCCTTCACACACCCTGAGGCCTTCACACACCCTGAGGCCTTCACACATCCTGGGGCCTTCACACATCCTGGGGCCTCCACACATCCTGGGGCCTCCACACATCCTGGGGCCTCAACACATCCTGGGGCATTCACACATCCTGGGGCCTCCACACATCCTGGGGCCTCTATACACGGTCCCTTGTGCAGAGGATCCACACTGTTTCTACTCCGAGAAGCAGAGGATCGATAATCTTGAGAAGGAATCCTCTACTCGCTGTCCCAATCCAAGAGTGGATCATCGGTCTCAATTGAACGCCACCCGATGTGAGGCGAGAATTATGCAGGTGAGAACAAGTATAGCTACTCCGACATTATAGTAACATGTTGTTGCGATCAGAAGTTCATCGGAGCAACACGTACAACGTTACGTAATAAGCATAGAACAATCTCTCTTGAGGATCATATAACTGTAACTATAACATATAACATAACTGTAGTGTCCATATAGTTTAAGCCAGCAAATAAGTCTCTCATCTAGGTATTATTAAAATGATCAGATTCTATTAGTTTTATCACTATCACTGATCTATATCACTATATTAGCTACTATATTACTACCTACTACATTAGTTATTACTATCAACGTAAAGAATGTCGTTAAATTAATACAATTTGTTTCGTTATAACTGTTTATTCTATTATATTCACTATTATATTATATTCACCCCTATCATCACAAAACCGAGACGCGTGGCCGAGTGGTAACACACTGAACTGTCATTCGGGAGACCGGGGTTCGATTCCCGCCATGGTCGACCATCCTGACAGGGTTTTTTTGTGGTTTCCCTCTGTCGTTCAGGTTGATACTGGGATGGTTCCTTAATAACAGGCCACGACCGACTCCTTCCTACCATCCAAAACACCTAATAAAATAACCTTTCATCTCATCATCACATCATCTCATATATCATCCACCGACGCCAATAGATGAAAGCCATCAGTATAGTGCGTCGTTAAAACCCAATATAATATTATATTACTGATATGGTGCGAGAGGGGAAGCTCACAGTATTGTCAAATGACTAATGAGTGTGCTGTCACAAGCCAAATGGTAGGACAGAATACGAATATTTTGTCAGAAATTATCAACTATATGATGTCAGTTTTTTCAACTTTCTCACTCGTTGAATATCGTCTCATTGGGAAATGGATCATTTTAATTCGGGACGATGATTAGAGAATCTGAAATAGTTTGCAGCTGCGAGATCTTTGAAATCTATTCCAAATCGAATTTTGAAACTGTGATTTGATCCATTCGTATTGGGTACAACTACGCACTGAACAGATGACACGGATCTATGGGTGTCAGTGGATGATGTATGAGATGGTGAGATGAGGTGGCGGAAGATACTTTCTTTATGTGGAGTGGGAAGGAGTCGGTCACAGCCTGTTGTTAAGGAAACATTCCAGTATTGACCTGAATGACAGATGGAAACCAGGGAAAACCCTGTCAGGATAATTAAGCTTAGCAGGAATCAAACCCTGGCCTTCTGAATGACTGTTCAGTGTGTTAGCCATCGACTGCCGTCCAAATTAAAACTGTTGAAGTGATTGTAAATAAAACTGATGATGTTGTTATTTTACTCAGCAGTCAACCTCGTGCCGAAACCTGTGAGGGTGCTTGTACCAACACGTGCCGGGAAACTGACGCTGACAACAATGCTGTTCGTGGCTGTACCTCGTGGTGTTGGCAGTTCCGAGTCGCTGTACCTCGTGGTGTTGGCAGTTCCGACTCGCTGTTCTTCGTATGGTGTTTGCGGTGTTGCCGTATGGTGATGTGTTACACTCTACTACATGTATTTGTGCTTTGTTGGCATCGAGTCGGGAGTGTATGTCGTAGGGTTGCCCGGGCAACGGAACAAATGTTCAACACGTCCGGCACCTGGACCCTCAGTCCGCCCCAGCCCGCCGGACTGTTGATAGGTGGGAACAATTATTGACTCGATGTTATTAACACAACAATGCACAAAACTAGATATTTCCGCAGCTTTGATTAATTTCCCTCCTCCTTTCCCTCTTTCAGCTCCACGATAGGTTTTATCCCACATGTGCATGTTCCCTGTAACCCTCAAGCTGCGGAAATCTTGAGGTAGAACCAACTGATTTAAAGATGGTTTACCTTATTGAGAATATCCCATCAGGATATATCTTAGATCCGGATATAGATCGCTTCACTTATTGAGAATATTCCTTCAGGATATTTCTTAGATCCGGGAATAGAGGTCAGATAACTGATCGCAGAAGTGTGGTGTGGTGGGTTCAATTCCCATCACAGTGAACCTTATAGGTCTCTATAGGGCAACAGCATTAGTATAGGAAACCAGCTAGGTCAGGGGGGGTGGGTTCAATTCCCATCACAGTGAACCTTATAGGTCACTATAGGGCAACAGCATTAGTATAGGAAACCGGCTAGGAGTGGTGGGTTCAATTCCCATCACAGTGAACCTTATAGGTCACTATAGGGCAACAGCATTAGTATAGGAAACCAGCTAGGTCAGGGGGGGTGGGTTCAATTCCCATCACAGTGAACCTTATAGGTCACTATAGGGCAACAGCATTAGTATAGGAAACCAGCTAGGTCAGGGGGGGTGGGTTCAATTCCCATCACGGTGAACCTTATAGGTCACTATAGGGCTACAGCATTAGTATAGGAAACCAGCTAGGTGTGGTGGGTTCAATTCCCATCACAGTGAACCTTATAGGTCACTATAGGGCAACAGCATTAGTATAGGAAACCAGCTAGGTCAGGGGGGGTGGGTTCAATTCCCATCACAGTGAACCTTATAGGTCACTATAGGGCAACAGCATTAGTATAGGAAACCAGCTAGGTGTGGTGGGTTCAATTCCCATCACAGTGAACCTTATAGGTCACTATAGGGCAACAGCATTAGTATAGGAAACCAGCTAGGTGTGGTGGGTTCAATTCCCATCACAGTGAACCTTATAGGTCACTATAGGGCAACAGCATTAGTATAGGAAACCAGCTAGGTCAGGGGGGGTGGGTTCAATTCCCATCACAGTGAACCTTATAGGTCACTATAGGGCAACAGCATTAGTATAGGAAACCAGCTAGGTGTGGTGGGTTCAATTCCCAACACAGTGAACCTTATAGGTCACTATAGGGCAACAGCATTAGTATAGGAAACCAGCTAGGTCAGGGGGGGTGGGTTCAATTCCCATCACAGTGAACCTTATAGGTCACTATAGGGCAACAGCATTAGTATAGGAAACCAGCTAGGTCAGGGGGGGTGGGTTCAATTCCCATCACAGTGAACCTTATAGGTCACTATAGGGCAACAGCATTAGTATAGGAAACCAGCTAGGTCAGGGGGGGTGGGTTCAATTCCCATCACAGTGAACCTTATAGGTCACTATAGGGCAACAGCATTAGTATAGGAAACCAGCTAGGACAGGGGGGGTGGATTCAATTCCCATCACAGTGAACCTTATAGGTCACTATAGGGCAACGGCAATTAGTATAGGAAACCGGCTAGGTGTGGTGGGTTCAATTCCCATCACAGTGAACCTTATAGGTCACTATAGGGCAACAGCATTAGTATAGGAAACCAGCTAGGTCAGGGGGGGTGGGTTCAATTCCCATCACAGTGAACCTTATAGGTCACTATAGGGCAACAGCATTAGTATAGGAAACCAGCTAGGTCAGGGGGGGTGGGTTCAATTCCCATCACAGTGAACCTTATAGGTCACTATAGGGCAACGGCAATTAGTATAGGAAACCGGCTAGGTGTGGTGGGTTCAATTCCCATCACAGTGAACCTTATAGGTCACTATAGGGCAACAGCATTAGTATAGGAAACCAGCTAGGTCAGGGGGGGTGGGTTCAATTCCCATCACAGTGAACCTTATAGGTCACTATAGGGCAACAGCATTAGTATAGGAAACCAGCTAGGTCAGGGGGGGTGGGTTCAATTCCCATCACAGTGAACCTTATAGGTCACTATAGGGCTACAGCATTAGTATAGGAAACCGGCTAGGTGTGGTGGGTTCAATTCCCATCACAGTGAACCTTATAGGTCACTATAGGGCTACAGCATTAGTATAGGAAACCAGCTAGGACAGAAGGATGGGTTCGACCCCCATCACAGTGAACCTTATAGGTCACTATAGGGCAACAGCATTAGTATAGGAAACCAGCTAGGTCAGGGGGGGTGGGTTCAATTCCCATCACAGTGAACCTTATAGGTCACTATAGGGCAACGGCAATTAGTATAGGAAACCGGCTAGGTGTGGTGGGTTCAATTCCCATCACAGTGAACCTTATAGGTCACTATAGGGCTACAGCATTAGTATAGGAAACCGGCTAGGTGTGGTGGGTTCAATTCCCATCACAGTGAACCTTATAGGTCACTATAGGGCTACAGCATTAGTATAGGAAACCGGCTAGGTGTGGTGGGTTCAATTCCCATCACAGTGAACCTTATGGGTCACTATAGGGCAACAGCATTAGTATAGGAAACCAGCTAGGTCAGGGGGGGTGGGTTCAATTCCCATCACAGTGAACCTTATAGGTCTCTATAGGGCAACAGCATTAGTATAGGAAACCAGCTAGGTCAGGGGGGGTGGGTTCAATTCCCATCACAGTGAACCTTATAGGTCACTATAGGGCAACATCAAATAGTATAGGAAACCGGCTGGGAGTGGTGGGTTCAATTCCCATCACAGTGAACCTTATAGGTCTCTATAGGGCAACATCAAATAGTATAGGAAACCAGCTAGGTCAGGGGTGGTGGGTTCAATTCCCATCACAAGGACCTTATAGGTCACTATAGGGCAACAGCATTATTATAGGAAACAAGCTAGGTGTGGTGGGTTCAATTCCCATCACGGTGAACCTTATAGGTCACAATAGGGCAACAGCATTAGTATATAGGAAACCAGCTAGGTGTGGTGGGTTCAATTCCCATCACAGTGAACCTAGAAGGTCACACACAACAGGCACTATAGTGCATCAGAGATAGTATAGACAGTCAGCTAGGTCAGGGGTGGTGGGTTCAATTCCCATCACAGCGAACCTTGAAGGTCACACACAACAGGCACTATAGTGCATCAGAGTTAGTATAGACAGTCACGTGGGCCAGGGATGGTGGGTTCAATTCCCATCACAGTGAACCTTGAAGGTCACACACAACAGGCACTATAGTGCATCAGAGATAGTATAGGTAGTCAGCTAGGTCAGGGGTGGTGGGTTCAATTCCCATCACAGTGAACCTTGAAGGTCACACACAACAGGCACTATGGTGCATCAGAGTTAGTATAGACAGTCACGTGGGTCAGGGGTGGTGGGTTCAATTCCCATCACAGTGAACCTTGAAGGTCACACACAACAGACACTATAGTGCATCAGAGATAGTATAGGTAGTCAGCTAGGTCAGGGGTGGTGGGTTCAATTCCCATCACAGTGAACCTTGAAGGTCACACACAACAGGCACTATAGTGCATCAGGGGTAGTATAGACAGTCACGTGGGTCAGGTATGGTGGGTTCAATTCCCATCACAGTGAACCTAGAAGGTCACACACAACAGGCACTATAGTGCATCAGGGGTAGTATAGACAGTCACGTGGGTCAGGTATGGTGGGTTCAATTCCCATCACAGTGAACCTTGAAGGTCACACACAACAGGCACTATAGTGCATCAGAGTTAGTATAGACAGTCACGTGGGTCAGGGGTGGTGGGTTCAATTCCCATCACAGTGAACCTTGAAGGTCACACACAACAGGCACTATAGTGCATCAGAGATAGTATAGGTAGTCAGCTAGGTCAGGGGTGGTGGGTTCAATTCCCATCACAGTGAACCTTGAAGGTCACACACAACAGGCACTATAGTGCATCAGGGGTAGTATAGACAGTCACGTGGGTCAGGTATGGTGGGTTCAATTCCCATCACAGTGAACCTAGAAGGTCACACACAACAGGCACTATAGTGCATCAGAGTTAGTATAGACAGTCACGTGGGTCAGGGGTGGTGGGTTCAATTCCCATCACAGTGAACCTTGAAGGTCACACACAACAGGCACTATAGTGCATCAGAGTTAGTATAGACAGTCAGCTAGGTCAGGGGTGGTGGGTTCAATTCCCATCACAGTGAACCTTGAAGGTCACACACAACAGGCACTATAGTGCATCAGAGTTAGTATAGACAGTCACGTGGGTCAGGGGTGGTGGGTTCAATTCCCATCACAGTGAACCTTGTAGGTCACACACAACAGGCACTATGGTGCATCAGAGATAGTATAGACAGTCAGCTAGGTCAGGGGTGGTGGGTTCAATTCCCATCACAGTGAACCTAGAAGGTCACACACAACAGGCACTATAGTGCATCAGAGTTAGTATAGACAGTCACGTGGATCAGGGGTGGTGGGTTCAATTCCCATCACAGTGAACCTTGAAGGTCACACACAACAGGCACTATGGTGCATCAGAGATAGTATAGACAGTCACGTGGGTCAGGGGTGGTGGGTTCAATTCCCATCACAGTGAACCTTGTAGGTCACACACAACAGGCACTATGGTGCATCAGAGTTAGTATAGACAGTCACGTGGGTCAGGGGTGGTGGGTTCAATTCCCATCACAGTGAACCTTGAAGGTCACACACAACAGGCACTATAGTGCATCAGAGTTAGTATAGGTAGTCAGCTAGGTCAGGGGTGGTGGGTTCAATTCCCATCACAGTGAACCTAGAAGGTCACACACAACAGGCACTATGGTGCATCAGAGATAGTATAGACAGTCACGTGGGTCAGGGGTGGTGGGTTCAATTCCCATCACAGTGAACCTTGAAGGTCACACACAACAGGCACTATGGTGCATCAGAGATAGTATAGACAGTCAGCTAGGTCAGGGGTGGTGGGTTCAATTCCCATCACAGTGAACCTTGAAGGTCACACACAACAGGCACTATAGTGCATCAGAGTTAGTATAGACAGTCACGTGGGTCAGGGGTGGTGGGTTCAATTCCCATCACAGTGAACCTTGTAGGTCACACACAACAGGCACTATGGTGCATCAGAGATAGTATAGACAGTCAGCTAGGTCAGGGGTGGTGGGTTCAATTCCCATCACAGTGAACCTAGAAGGTCACACACAACAGGCACTATAGTGCATCAGAGTTAGTATAGACAGTCACGTGGGTCAGGGGTGGTGGGTTCAATCCCCATCACAGTGAACCTTGAAGGTCACACACAACAGGCACTATAGTGCATCAGAGATAGTATAGACAGTCACGTGGGTCAGGGGTGGTGGGTTCAATCCCCATCACAGTGAACCTTGAAGGTCACACACAACAGGCACTATAGTGCATCAGAGATAGTATAGACAGTCACGTGGGTCAGGGGTGGTGGGTTCAATTCCCATCACAGTGAACCTTGAAGGTCACACACAACAGGCACTATAGTGCATCAGAGATAGTATAGGTAGTCAGCTAGGTCAGGGGTGGTGGGTTCAATTCCCATCACAGTGCACCTAGAAGGTCACACACAACAGGCACTATAGTGCATCAGAGTTAGTATAGACAGTCACGTGGGTCAGGGGTGGTGGGTTCAATTCCCATCACAGTGAACCTAGAAGGTCACACACAACAGGCACCATAGTGCATCAGAGATAGTATAGGTAGTCAGCTAGGTCAGGGGTGGTGGGTTCAATTCCCATCACAGTGAACCTTGAGGGTCACACACAACAGGCACTATGGTGCATCAGGGGTAGTATAGACAGTCACGTGGGTCAGGTGTGGTGGGTTCAATCCCCATCACAGTGAACCTAGAAGGTCACACACAACAGGCACTATAGTGCATCAGGGGTAGTATAGACAGTCACGTGGGTCAGGTATGGTGGGTTCAATTCCCATCACAGTGAACCTAGAAGGTCACACACAACAGGCACTATGGTGCATCAGAGATAGTATAGACAGTCACGTGGGTCAGGGGTGGTGGGTTCAATTCCCATCACAGTGAACCTTGTAGGTCACACACAACAGGCACTATAGTGCATCAGAGTTAGTATAGACAGTCACGTGGGCCAGGGGAGGTGGGTTCAATTCCCATCACAGTGAACCTTGAAGGTCACACACAACAGGCACTATAGTGCATCAGAGATAGTATAGACAGTCACGTGGGTCAGGGGTGGTGGGTTCAATTCCCATCACAGTGAACCTTGAAGGTCACACACAACAGGCACTATAGTGCATCAGAGTTAGTATAGACAGTCACGTGGGTCAGGGGTGGTGGGTTCAATTCCCATCACAGTGAACCTTGTAGGTCACACACAACAGGCACTATAGTGCATCAGAGATAGTATAGACAGTCACGTGGATCAGGGGTGGTGGGTTCAATTCCCATCACAGTGAACCTTGAAGGTCACACACAACAGGCACTATAGTGCATCAGAGATAGTATAGGTAGTCAGCTAGGTCAGGGGTGGTGGGTTCAATTCCCATCACAGTGAACCTTGAAGGTCACACACAACAGGCACTATAGTGCATCAGAGATAGTATAGACAGTCACGTGGATCAGGGGTGGTGGGTTCAATTCCCATCACAGTGAACCTTGAAGGTCACACACAACAGGCACTATGGTGCATCAGAGATAGTATAGACAGTCACGTGGGTCAGGGGTGGTGGGTTCAATTCCCATCACAGTGAACCTTGAAGGTCACACACAACAGGCACTATGGTGCATCAGAGATAGTATAGACAGTCACGTGGGTCAGGGGTGGTGGGTTCAATTCCCATCACAGTGAACCTTGTAGGTCACACACAACAGGCACTATAGTGCATCAGAGATAGTATAGGTAGTCAGCTAGGTCAGGGGTGGTGGGTTCAATTCCCATCACAGTGAACCTTGTAGGTCACACACAACAGGCACTATGGTGCATCAGAGATAGTATAGACAGTCACGTGGGTCAGGGGTGGTGGGTTCAATTCCCATCACAGTGAACCTTGAAGGTCACACACAACAGGCACTATGGTGCATCAGAGATAGTATAGACAGTCACGTGGGCCAGGGGAGGTGGGTTCAATTCCCATCACAGTGAACCTTGAAGGTCACACACAACAGGCACTATAGTGCATCAGAGATAGTATAGACAGTCACGTGGGTCAGGGGTGGTGGGTTCAATTCCCATCACAGTGAACCTTGAAGGTCACACACAACAGGCACTATAGTGCATCAGAGTTAGTATAGACAGTCACGTGGGTCAGGGGTGGTGGGTTCAATCCCCATCACAGTGAACCTTGAAGGTCACACACAACAGGCACTATAGTGCATCAGAGATAGTATAGGTAGTCAGCTAGGTCAGGGGTGGTGGGTTCAATTCCCATCACAGTGAACCTTGAAGGTCACACACAACAGGCACTATAGTGCATCAGAGTTAGTATAGACAGTCACGTGGGTCAGGGGTGGTGGGTTCAATTCCCATCACAGTGAACCTTGTAGGTCACACACAACAGGCACTATAGTGCATCAGAGATAGTATAGGTAGTCAGCTAGGTCAGGGGTGGTGGGTTCAATTCCCATCACAGTGAACCTTGTAGGTCACACACAACAGGCACTATAGTGCATCAGAGATAGTATAGACAGTCACGTGGGCCAGGGGAGGTGGGTTCAATTCCCATCACAGTGAACCTTGAAGGTCACACACAACAGGCACTATAGTGCATCAGAGATAGTATAGACAGTCACGTGGGTCAGGGGTGGTGGGTTCAATTCCCATCACAGTGAACCTTGAAGGTCACACACAACAGGCACTATAGTGCATCAGAGTTAGTATAGACAGTCACGTGGGTCAGGGGTGGTGGGTTCAATCCCCATCACAGTGAACCTTGAAGGTCACACACAACAGGCACTATAGTGCATCAGAGATAGTATAGACAGTCAGCTAGGTCAGGGGTGGTGGGTTCAATTCCCATCACAGTGAACCTTGTAGGTCACACACAACAGGCACTATGGTGCATCAGAGATAGTATAGACAGTCACGTGGGTCAGGGGTGGTGGGTTCAATTCCCATCACAGTGAACCTTGAAGGTCACACACAACAGGCACTATAGTGCATCAGAGATAGTATAGACAGTCACGTGGGTCAGGGGTGGTGGGTTCAATTCCCATCACAGTGAACCTTGAAGGTCACACACAACAGGCACTATAGTGCATCAGAGATAGTATAGACAGTCACGTGGGTCAGGGGTGGTGGGTTCAATTCCCATCACAGTGAACCTTGAAGGTCACACACAACAGGCACTATAGTGCATCAGAGATAGTATAGACAGTCAGCTAGGTCAGGGGTGGTGGGTTCAATTCCCATCACAGTGAACCTAGAAGGTCACACACAACAGGCACTATAGTGCATCAGAGATAGTATAGGTAGTCACGTGGGTCAGGGGTGGTGGGTTCAATTCCCATCACAGTGAACCTTGAAGGTCACACACAACAGGCACTATGGTGCATCAGAGATAGTATAGACAGTCAGCTAGGTCAGGGGTGGTGGGTTCAATTCCCATCACAGTGAACCTTGAAGGTCACACACAACAGGCACTATGGTGCATCAGAGATAGTATAGACAGTCACGTGGGTCAGGGGTGGTGGGTTCAATTCCCATCACAGTGAACCTTGAAGGTCACACACAACAGGCACTATAGTGCATCAGAGATAGTATAGACAGTCAGCTAGGTCAGGGGTGGTGGGTTCAATTCCCATCACGGTGAACCTTGAAGGTCACACACAACAGGCACTATAGTGCATCAGAGATAGTATAGACAGTCACGTGGATCAGGGGTGGTGGGTTCAATCCCCATCACAGTGAACCTAGAAGGTCACACACAACAGGCACTATGGTGCATCAGAGATAGTATAGACAGTCACGTGGGTCAGGGGTGGTGGGTTCAATTCCCATCACAGTGAACCTTGTAGGTCACACACAACAGGCACTATGGTGCATCAGAGATAGTATAGACAGTCACGTGGGTCAGGGGTGGTGGGTTCAATTCCCATCACAGTGAACCTTGTAGGTCACACACAACAGGCACTATGGTGCATCAGAGATAGTATAGACAGTCACGTGGGTCAGGGGTGGTGGGTTCAATTCCCATCACAGTGAACCTTGTAGGTCACACACAACAGGCACTATGGTGCATCAGAGATAGTATAGACAGTCACGTGGGTCAGGGGTGGTGGGTTCAATTCCCATCACATTGAACCTTGAAGGTCACACACAACAGGCACTATAGTGCATCAGAGATAGTATAGACAGTCACGTGGGTCAGGGGTGGTGGGTTCAATTCCCATCACAGTGAACCTTGAAGGTCACACACAACAGGCACTATGGTGCATCAGAGATAGTATAGACAGTCACGTGGGTCAGGGGTGGTGGGTTCAATTCCCATCACAGTGAACCTTGAAGGTCACACACAACAGGCACTATGGTGCATCAGAGATAGTATAGACAGTCACGTGGGTCAGGGGTGGTGGGTTCAATTCCCATCACAGTGAACCTTGTAGGTCACACACAACAGGCACTATAGTGCATCAGAGTTAGTATAGGTAGTCAGCTAGGTCAGGGGTGGTGGGTTCAATTCCCATCACAGTGAACCTTGTAGGTCACACACAACAGGCACCATAGTGCATCAGAGATAGTATAGGTAGTCAGCTAGGTCAGGGGTGGTGGGTTCAATTCCCATCACAGTGAACCTTGAAGGTCACACACAACAGGCACTATGGTGCATCAGAGTTAGTATAGACAGTCAGCTAGGTCAGGGGTGGTGGGTTCAATTCCCATCACAGTGAACCTTGAAGGTCACACACAACAGGCACTATAGTGCATCAGAGTTAGTATAGACAGTCACGTGGGTCAGGGGTGGTGGGTTCAATTCCCATCACAGTGAACCTTGAAGGTCACACACAACAGGCACTATGGTGCATCAGAGTTAGTATAGACAGTCAGCTAGGTCAGGGGTGGTGGGTTCAATTCCCATCACAGTGAACCTTGAAGGTCACACACAACAGGCACTATGGTGCATCAGAGATAGTATAGACAGTCACGTGGGTCAGGGGTGGTGGGTTCAATTCCCATCACAGTGAACCTTGAAGGTCACACACAACAGGCACTATGGTGCATCAGAGTTAGTATAGACAGTCACGTGGGTCAGGGGTGGTGGGTTCAATTCCCATCACAGTGAACCTTGTAGGTCACACACAACAGGCACTATAGTGCATCAGAGATAGTATAGACAGTCAGCTAGGTCAGGGGTGGTGGGTTCAATTCCCATCACAGTGAACCTTGAAGGTCACACACAACAGGCACTATGGTGCATCAGAGATAGTATAGACAGTCACGTGGGTCAGGGGTGGTGGGTTCAATTCCCATCACAGTGAACCTTGTAGGTCACACACAACAGGCACTATGGTGCATCAGAGTTAGTATAGACAGTCACGTGGGTCAGGGGTGGTGGGTTCAATTCCCATCACAGTGAACCTTGAAGGTCACACACAACAGGCACTATAGTGCATCAGAGATAGTATAGACAGTCACGTGGGTCAGGGGTGGTGGGTTCAATTCCCATCACAGTGAACCTTGTAGGTCACACACAACAGGCACTATAGTGCATCAGAGTTAGTATAGACAGTCACGTGGGTCAGGGGTGGTGGGTTCAATTTCCATCACAGTGAACCTTGAAGGTCACACACAACAGGCACTATAGTGCATCAGAGATAGTATAGACAGTCACGTGGGTCAGGGGTGGTGGGTTCAATTCCCATCACAGTGAACCTTGAAGGTCACACACAACAGGCACTATAGTGCATCAGAGATAGTATAGTCAGTCACGTGGGTCAGGGGTGGTGGGTTCAATTCCCATCACAGTGAACCTTGAAGGTCACACACAACAGGCACTATAGTGCATCAGAGATAGTATAGACAGTCACGTGGGTCAGGGGTGGTGGGTTCAATTCCCATCACAGTGAACCTTGTAGGTCACACACAACAGGCACTATGGTGCATCAGAGTTAGTATAGACAGTCAGCTAGGTCAGGGGTGGTGGGTTCAATTCCCATCACAGTGAACCTTGAAGGTCACACACAACAGGCACTATAGTGCATCAGAGATAGTATAGACAGTCACGTGGGTCAGGGGTGGTGGGTTCAATTCTCATCACAGTGAACCTTGAAGGTCACACACAACAGGCACTATAGTGCATCAGAGATAGTATAGACAGTCACGTGGGTCAGGGGTGGTGGGTTCAATTCCCATCACAGTGAACCTTGTAGGTCACACACAACAGGCACTATGGTGCATCAGAGTTAGTATAGACAGTCAGCTAGGTCAGGGGTGGTGGGTTCAATTCCCATCACAGTGAACCTTGAAGGTCACACACAACAGGCACTATAGTGCATCAGAGATAGTATAGACAGTCACGTGGGTCAGGGGTGGTGGGTTCAATTCCCATCACAGTGAACCTTGTAGGTCACACACAACAGGCACTATAGTGCATCAGAGATAGTATAGACAGTCAGCTAGGTCAGGGGTGGTGGGTTCAATTCCCATCACAGTGAACCTTGTAGGTCACACACAACAGTCACTATAGTGCATCAGAGTTAGTATAGACAGTCTGCTAGGGTACTTCTAGGACCTTCACACGGCTTGGGGCTTTCACACACCCTGGGACCTCACACACCCTGGGTTCTCCACACATCCTGGGGCTTTCACAAATCTTGTGTTCTCCACACATCCTGGGGTCTCCACACATCTCGGGGACTTCACACATCCTGGGGCCTTCACAAATCCTGTGTTCTCCACACATCCTGGGGACTTCACACATCCTTTTGCACCCACACATCCTGGGGCCTCCACACAACCTGGGGCCTGTACACATCCTGTGTTCTTCACACATCTCGGGGACTTCACACATCCTGGGGACTTCACACTTCCTGTGGCCTCTACACATCTTGGGGCCTTCACTCATCCTTGGGCCTTCACACATCCTGGGGCATCTACACATCTTGGGGCCTCACACTTCCTGTGGCCTCTACACATCCTGGGGCCTCTACACATCTTCGGGCCTCCACATATCCCGGGGCCTTCACACATCCTGGGGCATCTACACATCCTGGGGCCTCCACATATCCTGGGACTTCCACATTTCGTGGGACCTTCATATAACCTGGGGTCTTCCTATCCTGGTGCCTTCACTCATCCTGGTGCCTCCACATATCCTGGGTCCTTCACACATCCTGGGGCCTTCACTCATCTTGGGGCCTTCACACATCCTGGGTCCTTCACATATCCTGGGTCCTCCACATATCCTGGGTCCTTCACACATCCTGGGGCCTTTACTCACTCCCATCTACAGCTGATCCACACTATTTCTACTCCGAGAGGCCTGAGATGCTTGATAGGGAATCCTCTACTCACCGTCCCAATCCAAGAGTGGATCACCGGTCTCAATTGAACGCCACCCGATGTGAGTCTCGAGAATCATGCAGGTGAGAACAAGTATAGCTAACTCCAACGTTGCATTGTTTAGGAACATGTTGTTACGGTCAGAAGTTTATTGGACCAATACGAATCACTCGTACAAATATATTTTAGTTTCTATTCTGCGCTAGAGTTTGTTGATACTGGATTTTAGTAAATTCATATCAATTGATTTTACCTGTCTGTGTATGGACATATTTGGCAACTCGTTTTTTTGTTTTTCAATTGATTATCTATATTTTCCAGCCATCTATATTTATGTGTCAACGTGTCTATATTGTGGTAAAAGTAATCGGAATAATTTAAATTCTATTGATTTATCTCAATTTCGTATCAACTCATCTGAAATCTTTTAATGTATCATTATCTGTTGTATTATTTGTTTGATATACTATAATTACCAATTTGTTGATGAATCATGAATGATGGCTTACTGCCAAACTCAATTGTGATTCTATTCATAAGTTATATTGTAAAATATTTAAATTTCGTACCGATTGCCTAGAGAGAGGGTCAAAGGGAAAACACTATTAATACTACTACTACTGAAAAAAAAAAAAACTCCCACTATACGTTGGCATAGATCAATCTCTCATGAGAATTATATATCCGTGTTCATTGAGGTTAGCTGTGGCTAGAAATGTCTATAAACTGTTCAATTTGAAACATTCAGTTCGTAAGAGATAAAGATCATTTGACACAGCCTGAATAGTAATTTCAGAGTAATGAATATATTTGATCCTGTTCATTTGTAAATCCAATAGAGTGTACCACTGGTTCAGGATTAAAAGCTCTATATTCTTCTAGATATAGAGAAATGTCCTCGTCTGTTGTATATATTCTCATTGGGACATGAATTATATTAATTGGGACGATGAATAGAGAAAGAATAGTTGACACCCGCGAGCTCTTTGGAGATTTGTTTGATCAAGGTTTGAAACTGTAATTTTGTCCATTCATATTGGGTTTAACGACACACTGTACAGATGACACAGATCTTTTGGCGTCGGTGGATGATAAATGAGATGGAGAGATGAGGGGGTGAAAGATCGATTTTCGATGTGGTTTTGGATATTAGGAAGGTGTCGGTAGATAGATGACAACCAGGTATAAACCCAGTGAGGAAGATCGGCCTTAGCGGGAATCGAACCCCGAGTTCCTGAATGACTGTCCAGTGCCATTACCACTTGTCTCCATCGAAACTGTTTGAGTGATTGTGAATAAAACTGATAATGTTGTTATTTTGCTCAGCAGTCAACCTCGTGCCAGTACCTGCAAGGGTGCTTGTACCAAGACGTGCCGGGAAACTGGCGCTGACAACAATGCTGTTCGTGGCTGTACCTCGTCATGTTGGCATTTCCGAGCCGCTGCACCTCGTCATGTTGGCAGTTCCGAGTTGCTGTACCTCGTGGTGTTGGCAGTTCCGAATCGCTGTACCTCGTGGTGTTGGCAGTTCCGAGTCGCTGTACCTCGTCATGTTGGCAGTTCCGAGTCGCTGTACCTCGTGGTGTTGGCAGTTCCGAGTCGCTGTACCTCGTGGTGTTGGCAGTTCCGAGTCGCTGTACCTCGTGGTGTTGGCAGTTCCGAGTCGCTGTACCTCGTCATGTTGGCAGTTCCGAGTCGCTGTACCTCGTGGTGTTGGCAGTTCCGAGTCGCTGTACCTCGTGGTGTTGGCAGTTCCGAGTCGCTGTACCTCGTCATGTTGGCAGTTCCGAGTCGCTGTACCTCGTCGTGTTGGCAGTTCCGAGTCGCTGTACCTCGTGGTGTTGGCAGTTCCGAATCGCTCTTCTTCATATGGTGTTTGCGGTGTTGCCGTATGGTGATGTGTTACACTCTACTAGATGTATTTGTGCTTTGTTGGCATCGAGTCGGGAGTGTATGTCGTAGGGTTGCCCGGGCAACGGAATAAATGTTCAACACGTCTGGCACCTGGACCCTCAGTCCGCCCCAGCCCGCCGGACTGTTGATAGGTGGGAACAATTATTGACTCGATGTTATTAACACAACAATGCACAAAACTAGATATTTCCGCAGCTTTGATTAATTTCCCTCCTCCTTTCCCTCTTTCAGCTCCACGATAGGTTTTATCCCACATGTGCATGTTCCCTGTAACCCTCAAGCTGTGGAAATCTTAAGGTAGAACCAACTGATTCAAAGATGGTTTACCTTATTGAGAATATCCCATCAGGATATATCTTAGATCCGGGATTAGTGGTCAGATAACTGATCGCAGAAGAAAAGAAGACGGCCCCTTGGGGCAATCCTGGGGACTCGACACATCCAGAGTCTCCACACATCCGGGGTCGACACATTCCGGAGCTCTGACACTTCCGGGCTGAGCCTCAATCTATTCATCAGGTAACTATTTTTTATTTCCCCCTATTAGCATATATAATAATCAGTGTTTAGTAGGAACTTTTAAAAAGAAAAGCGTTCCTCTTTTTCTAAAAGGAACTTTTAACCTTCGAGTAACAATTTCCGGGAACTTTTAATATAGACGTAAACGTTCCTTCGAAAGTTCTTTCAGGCATTGACTGAACCTCATTTTAGAAATCTCGAATCTGATCCATTTGTCATTAGTCATCTGTTTGAAATATTCAAAAATAGAAAATCATTCAGAATGTCTAGTCTTGGAATGTGGCAAACCCTGATCACTCACTAAAAGCTTATTGGCACTGGGATAGGGAATAGATGATCACACATGCAAGTGCGTGGTCTAGACTAGTTGTTGTTATCCGCAAGTTCAGAACTCGATCGATACTGATGCCTTGTCAACGTCCCTGATTAGTTTGTCAAACTTGCAGAGTTCTCTATTATTAAATAAACTTTTCATAAAGTACAACAGAATATTTAATGCAAGAGGGCTGATTTTCAGTAACCGGCATGGCCGCATGTCAGATCGAAATTTTTAATTCACGCAGATCAAAGATTGGCATGTCAAACGATAGGATGTGTCCAATTGATTGAACGATGCATGTTGTTCTCGCGACCAAGCGGGGGCAATTTCATTGACCTATATCCTATATGCCGTCATTTATCCGCAAAGTAACGTTGAATAGTAACTTTTTAATATTTAGGAACTTTCAAGTTCCTTTTTTTTCTGTGGAACTGTAACTTTCAAAAGTTCCTTATAAACATTGAGGAACTTGACTTTTGAAAGATATAGATATAGATTGATGTTCATTTCTCCCTATTAATTATCTCTGTATTTCTTCTCAAATAGTTTGCTCTTCCAAAACATCTAAGAAGATTCCAGTCAACGTCAGCATCCCGTGTTTCTCTCACGTCCAACTGTGACCAACACGAACCCTGCTACGAGTCCAAGATGCCAATAGATCTTCGAGTCGGCCGTCTGACCCACCTCCATTGAACTAGCAGCTTCTTCTATATTTCCATGTAAGTATCATCGTTCTATCGTACTCAGTACTGGATTGAACGATACTCGTCAATTATATCTTAGATCTATTGGTGTCAGAGAATGAGGTATAAGAGGATACAAATCTGAGATGAACTCTTATTCAATTTGGTATTTTGTGCACTGAAAGGATTTGTGAATATCGTAGATTCTCTACCCACATTTCTGATAGACTACCCATTAATTGCTAATGCAATTGATCGATTCGGTAAGAACAAAAAATCTCGGCCCAGTTTCCTTCTTCAGAAAACACTTTTCTGTTTTCCTCATTTTTCTCACACAGGAATAAGTCTTATATCATTCATAATATGTACCAGATTTCAATTCAATCTATGTTATCATTATTCTGTCTGTAACTGATATGAGCATGTGTGTATAGGAAAGAAGCCTGAGGCTGAATATATGAATTGGGAGAAAGGGAGAGTGAACAGCAGCTTACTGAGATTTAGTGGAGAGCCCGCAGATAGAACACATAGAGATGAAAGGTACACATAGAGATGAAAGGTACACGAGATTCCGACGTTTCGGCTATTGCCTGGGTCACAGTAGAGTAGTCTACTGTGACCCAGGCAATAGCCGAAACGTCGGAATCTCGTGTGCCTTTCGTCTCTATGTGTTCTATCTGCGGGCTCTCCACTATGAGTAGGCCTTTCTTTACATCATACATCTCGGTAAGCTGCTGTTCTCTCTTTCCCTTTCACCCAATTCATATAATATGAGCATGTATATTCATTCAAATGCATATCAAACATTAACAATTGTTAATAAAATGAAAATAATAAAACTTTGCTCGCGGCCACTAAATTTGTCAACGTTGGTCAGCAAACATCTTAGGCCAGTAGTGAGTATTACCAAACTACAAGCTGGACTAAAGTGGGAGTCGTTAACGACCTGTAAGGCTCAAGTGAGCCTCAAGTCTCTGTACAGAGCTGCTACAAAACAACCAGCATGGTTGGTGGTCACCGCCCGTCTCGACAAGCTTTCTCTATCGGCAGAAATAACGACCAACTCAAGTTGAACCAATCCCATCACAATACGGATAAACGTTGAAGTGATTGTAAATAAAACTGATAATGTTGTTATTTTGCTCAGCAGTCGACCTCGTGCCAGGGTGCTTGTACCAACACGTGCCAGGAAACTGACGCTGACAACAATGCTGTTCGTGGCTGTACCTCGTCATGTTGGCAGTTCCAAGCCGCTGCACCTCGTCTTGTTGGCAGTTCCGAGTCGCTGTACCTCGTCTTGTTGGCAGTTCCGAGTCGCTGTACCTCGTGGTGTTGGCAGTTCCGAGCCTCTGTTCGTCATATGGTGTTTGCGGTGTTACCGTATGGTGATGTGTTACACTCTACTACATGTATTTGTGCTTTGTTGGCATCGAGTCGGGAGTGTATGTCGTAGGGTTGCCCGGGCAACGGAATAAATGTTCAACACGTCTGGCACCTGGACCTTCAGTCCGCCCCAGCCCGCCGGACTGTTGATAGGTGGGAACAATTATTGACTCGGATGTTATTAACACAACAATGCACAAAACTAGATATTTCCGCAGCTTTGATTAATTTCCCTCCTCCTTTCCCTCTTTCAGCTCCACGATAGGTTTTATCCCACATGTGCATGTTCCCTGTAACCCTCAAGCTGCGGAAATCTTAAGGTAGAACCAACTGATTCAAAGATGGTTTACCTTATTGAGAATATCCCATCAGGATATATCTTAGATCCGGGAATAGTGGTCAGATAACTGATCGCAGAAGAAAAGAAGACGGCACCTTGGGGCAATCCTGGGGACTCGACACATCCAGGGCACTCGACACATCCTGGGGACTCGACACATCCAGAGTCTCCACACATCCGGGGTCGACACAATCCAGAGCTCTGACACATCCGGGCTGAGCCTCAATCTATTCATCGGGTAACTATTTTCCCCTATTAGCATATATAATAATCAGTGTTGAGTAGTAACTTTTAAAAAGAAAAGCGTTCCTCTTTTTCTAAAAGGAACTCTTAACCTTCGAGTAACAAATTTCCGTGAACTTTTAATATAGACGTAAACGTTCCTTTGAAAGTTCTTCTAGGCGTTGAATGAACCTCATTTTAGAAATCTCGAATCTGATCCATTTGTCATTAGTCATCTGTTTGAAATATTTGAAAATAGAAAATCATTTAGAATGTCTAGCCTTGGAATGTGGCAAACCCTGATCACTCACTAAAAGCTTATTGGCACTGGGATAGGGAATAGATGATCACACATGCAAGTGCGTTGTCTAGACTAGTTGTACTTATCCGCAAGTTCAGAACTCGATCAATACTGATGCCTTGTCAACGTCCCTGATTAGTTTGTCAAACTCGCAGATTTCCCTATTATTAAATAAACTTTTCATAAAGTACAACAGAATATTTAATGCAGGAGGGCTGATTTTCAGTAACGGCGTGGCCGCATGTCGGATCGAAATTTTTAAATTCACTCAGATTAAATATTGGCATGTCAAACGATAGGATGTGTGCAATTGATTGAACGATGCATGTTGTTCTCGTGACCAAGCGGGGGCAATTTTCTTGACTTATATCTTATATGCCGTCATTTATCCGCTAAAGTTACTTTAAATACAGTAGTAACTTTTTGATATCCACAAACTTCCAAGTTCTTTTTTTTTCTGAGGAACTGTAACTTTCAAAAGTTCCTTATAAACATTGAGGAACTTGACTTTTGAAAGATAAAGATAAAGATATAGATTGGTGTTCATTTCTCTCTATTAATTATCTCTGTATTTCTTCTCTAATAGTTTGCTCCTCCAAAACATCTAAGAAGATTCCAGTCAACGTCAGCATCCCGTGTTTCTCTCACGTCCAACTGTGACCAACACAAACTCTGCTACGAGTCCAAGACGCCAATAGATCTTCCAGTCAGCCTTCTGACCCTCCTCCATTGAACCAGCAGCTTCTTCTATATTCTCATGTAAGTATCATCGTCCTATCATACTCGGTATTGGATTGAACGATACTCTTCAGTTATTTCTCAGATCTATTGGCAGGAGAGAATGAGGAATAAGAGAATGCAAAATCTCAGATGAACTGTCATTTAATTCTGCATTTTGTGCACTGAAATGATCTTGTGAATAACGCAGATTTCCTACCCACATTTCCGATTGACTATCCATTAATTCTCAACACGATTGATCGATTCGGTAAAAACAAAAAATCTCACCCTGATTTCCTTCTTGAAAAACACTTTTCTGTTTTCCTAATTTTTCTCACACAGAAATAAATCTTATATCATTCATAATATTGATATGTACCAGATTTCAATTCAATCTATATTATCATTATTCTGTCTTTAACTGATACGAGAATGTATATCAAGCATTAACAAACAATGATAAAATGAAAATGATAAAACTTTGCTCGTGGCCACTAAATTTGTCAACGTTGGTCAGCAAACATCTTGGGCCAGTAGTGAGTATTACCAAACTACAAGCCGGACTAAAGTGGGAGTCGTTAACGACCTGTAAGGCTCAAGTGAGCCTCAAGTCTCTGTACAGAGCTGCTACAAAACAACCAGCGTGGTTGGTGGTCACGGCCATATGGATACTGGCCTCCATCCTTGCCCAGGTAGATCCATTCCTCCGTGGAACAGCATCCTGAAGGATACAATGGGGATACTTCTCAATCAACAATATACCATCAGAGCTGAACAACAATAATGCACCCAATTTGTTTTTGTAGCATTAGCATCTTCATATATCCATATATTTCATTCATGATTATATTTATCAATCATTCAATAATCAATCGACAATCGTTCATTTATTTCAATTATTCAAATTCAAATTATTTGTCATTTCATTTGTGAAAATAATGATGTATAATAATATCAGTAGGGCTACTTGTTTGTGATTAGAAATTTGTCCAATTCAATTTGCAATTGTTTTGTTGTTACAAATAGATAGCAGCACCAGTATTGGAGAAGTTGTCATCACTGGAATCAGCTGCCTGTCAGTGCTCCTGGCGGCCACCATCGTAACTCTCAGAACACTTCTCGATCCTCAAGGGAGACCCGCCCTCAACGTAACATATGAACGATCTTACTGACTTTCTCTCTGGACATATTGTAGTGGTTCCACTTCACAGCATTCAGAGGAAGTTTCTCTAAAATGCTGTCGATCCACAGTAAACATTCACAATATGCCACGTGTTATTTGTATGTGACGGTACGCCGTGAGGTAAACATCGATGGTGAAAATATCAAATGTTACTGTGACATATAAATGATCTTTCCACATATTTGTCATTATAAAATTCGAGTCATTAGAATATTCTACAAAATCTTATGACATGTATGTGTTCATTTTTTACTCTGCACTGTTCAAGTTCTTTGACCATTTATATCTGTGAAACCCCCTGGCAGGAACACTCTGCCCTGCGAAGACTGGGCACGCCTTAAGACTTGCTCAAGAAACATTTTATCGGTACATTTAGATTTATAAATACTTTAGAATGTGAACAGGATGCTATTTTAAGAAAACTTCATGAAAATGTTGGACTTTCCTAACATTAGTGTAAAATGAAATAGTAGAATTTCAAGTAAAATATTATTTTTCAAATACCGGTATCAATTTTTTAAGAAGAATGTATTTATTCAAATTCTTCCATCATTACTCGTAAAAGTGATGATTTAATTGTTTGTCTCCGTCTAGTTATGACCAAACATTAGGTTCTGAATGACTAGATTCATGTTTGCTGCGTAAACTTCAAGTCTAAATCATGTGTTCAACTCTTCCAGTCGAGTCAGGGCTGGGCTCGTTGGGCTGGGTTGGCTTTGGGTATAAGGTTTGGGTGAGGGTGGACCTTAGGGTATGTGCTAGTTAAGGTTGGGTACATTTCGGGTGGAGAGGGGAGGGAAGGGGATTGGTCGAGTTGAAAGCAGATATTTCTCTTGTACTTTTATGTAAGCGACAATTGAGAATTTGGTACATTTTGACCTTCTGGAAATAACTTGGATAATTCTTTTTAAAAAATTCATAACTAATACCTTGAACGAAACTTTCAAGGTCAACCCGTAGTTGGAATCCTAGTGAAGCGTTGCTGCTAGCTTGTCTTCTTAAAATAGCATCATTGGTTGAATTAAAACATACGTGTATTAGCAGTAAAATAGTTAATCGTAAGTTGTTAATGTTTTAGTTCGCGATCACGGGTCCTGTCTTGATCGCGGCAGCCCATCACTTGCCACCCTTACGGTGAACAGATTCAATAGTTTCAGTTACGTAAACATTCTCATCTTGTCCAAGACTTGGTGTGTAAAGGAAAATAGCCTGAGGCTTGATATATGAATAGGGTAAAAGGGAAAGAAAGAACTGTGACCACGGCAACAGCCGAAACCGTGAAACCTTCTGTCTCTATTTCATATTCACACCTTGAATAGGCCTATCTACTTATGAACCTCGGTAAGTGGCTGTATCTTCTTTCCCTTCCACCCAATTCATTCATAATTTGTATTATTCAAAGTAATTTAAGGCCCTTTTTACATCCAATTTGGTCTTAGTTGTCAGATTTGTGGTAGAGGAATGCCTATTTCTGTGAGGCATTTAATGTAAAATCAATAGCTAGCTCATTTCTTCAGGTGAATGTAACTTGATCTTCTTCTCCGAGCGGACGAGTGGTGCTGAGAGTATTCAGGATTGTCTGAACATAGATAAATATTACCGAGATACGTTACTCAACGTTGAAAAGGCGTACATATTTGTGTCTTGGCAGTAGCTTCACACCGCTTTGCAATCCGGGAAGTTTCCGCCATATTCAATACATTCTAGTGATAATATAGATAATGCCTTGCTTAGAATCTATTTTTAAATGTCCAATATGGCTGCCGAGATTGGAACGAGCATATGTCGCCATTGGCTGCAGGAGTAGCGTATCTCGGTAAGGTACCGGTAATATGTATCTATGGTCTGAATGTAAACGCGAGTGAGTCTAGTCGTCTGGGTGAGAGCTTTTCATGGTTTGCCTCACCAGTTCGATGTTCGATACTGCTTCTTTAAAAGCCAGACTAAACTTATCCAGGTATATTAAATAATACCTACGGCCATGACCTAACATACTAGCTCACTCGAGAGTATATTTCTAATTCATATAATAATTGCATAATAACATTAATAACACAATAACTAGCTGTATGATCATTCTCTTGTCATCCATCCTAATTTCTTGCCAATATTCCATTTTGTCATAAATTTGTCATATCGATAAAATGTTGCTATCGTACCATGGCAATCGACTACGACTGCTTTCCATATAAAAGACAGCTAGTGGATTTGACACACGAAGCCCTGCAATAGACCTTCTTCAGAATTCAATTCTCATATTAATGTTGTAACTACTATCATATTACAAGTAAATTCGTTCACTGTAACGCACAATGATATCAACCATTTGTGATTAATATCGTTGGCAGCACGGGACTTTTAAACGCGGTTACTGACATTCCGCTCCAATTCAAACGTTGCGGCTAGATGTCTCTTTCATTTCGAAAAGGGTCTATTCATGGAATCCGGTGTTCAAACATCATAACGGATGGCAAGAGTAAAATCGTAGTAAGATCCCTGATCTATATTACAATCTAGCCAAAGATTCTGTTGATTTTCCCAAAATACTGTATTTCTGATATTGTGTAATAAACCCTACGTATCTCTGAACAAGTGTTGGTTTGATAATGTTTCGTATAACCCCTGACAACATGACTGTACATGTATCCTGTCCTTGTTTGTATAATCATCATCGTCCTTCAGAGATTGGCCAGGAAGTCCCTTCCGTCTCCACGGCAACCATCCTTTCCTCGGTCCACCAATGTGACATACGGTACCGGAAGCTCATTCTCATTCACCATTTTTCCAATCAATAATGATCATTGTTTTGATATAGAATTTATCGAACATCAAACTTTCCGATTCGACGTTGATCTTCCTGTGTCGATGTTTTCTTTCCCTGATCCCTTGAAACTTCTCCCCCTCTCCCTTGCCCTTGGAAGTTTCACTGTGACAGATATGTCTTGTGTTAGATCTTGGATTATAGCTAATCGTACCGATGGATTAGCAACAGCGTTCCAGAGCTGTGCAACCAGTAAGAATGTGATCTTATACTGCGATACAAATAACTACTTGATATATTGTACTACGCATTCAACGTATATTTAAAATTATCAGGCAGGGAAACAAGGTAGGCATTATAAAAGATACTTTGAAAGCATTGCAACACTAGTGAAACTAAGAAAGAAAAACTCGGTTACAATGTCATGGGATTATGCCGGAACGCGAACTGATGTAGAGAAACTTGAGTACAATCTAAAAGTCTAAAACCTCCAGATCAATAATTTACATTCATGGCAGAAGATTGGCCAAAGTAGGTTCTTAGATTCAATAGATTTGTTGCCAACCTAATTAATATTCTACAACAATAATCTTTTCATGTCAAACTTGCCGTTAAGGTTTTATTTTTCAAAAATAATATTTCATTCAATGCCTAGCTCAGTTTTATGAATTGGCAAGTGTTTTTGAAATATAACACTTTTAGTGAAATAACAAGTTTATGGTGCTATAAATCTATTATTCCTTTTTTCTTCATTTTCTTATTCAAACATTATAAGCTACATTGATTTACTTATTTCCATTTTTTTTCAATTCTCAATATCATCATTTCATTTCGATTACCACCATGCTTAGATTTCATCAAGTTATATTTTGTTTCTCGTCCTATTATATTTATTTTGTTATTCATTCTAAAATGTTATTATTGTTATTTTTTATATTTTAATTAATTGATTTTTATTCTGTGTTCTTTACAATCCTACTGAGGGCAGAATCTTGAATGAAGATATCATACAGTACAGTATATATGAACCATGATAGCATGGTATAATAATAGTAATAATGATGTTGAACGAATCAAAATTCCATGAAACAAAGAAAAACATGAAGTTTACTTGGATTTATAACATTTTCAGCCAGTGCTAAATTTCTGCACATTGTTTGAAATAGATGCAAAAATGTCGCTGTGAGCGCTCAGTTCGTTTTTTTCGTGCTAGACGACTTGTGGGATAGGTCAGTGCACTTTCACTTTCTGAATGGGTCTGAATAGATACCTAGAAACAGCTGTGTTGCAAGTACAACTCGGCCAGCGGCCCTTTAATCAATGACCGTCGCTCGTTCAGCAGTCGAGTCTGTTTTGACCATGACATATTTAAGTTCTATCAAAGGTTCTATTAACTGAAATCGGCTGCTCTATGATTGCGGTACAGAGTTTTCTAATTATTTCCGTTAGTACATGATACGAGAGCTTGCATTCACTTGCTGTCAAGTTTTGTTAATTTCCCTATATTAATAGATACTGTTTCCTAACTCATTACTCAAGCTTGCTTTAATCCATCGGAAAATGTGTTGGTCCACATATTTCATTTTTAGTGAAACTATATTTATTTATATTGGGTTCTGACAATGCACTGTAATAATATTCAAGATCTATTGGCTTTGGAATTGTAGATGTTTCTTCTTAGAACTCAACTTGGCAAATTATAATTTTCCATTTCAGGAGAATATGCTGGAAAAAGGATCTTATGAAGTGCAAAAAAATTATCCATCTTTAAAGATATAGATATAATATGATGATTCGTCATTTGTTTTTCATCTTTTCTGGATGGAATCTTTGTATATATATTTTTTTCTGACAAAAGGTATAATAAGCCAACTGTATAAATCAAAGTATAAATATTGGCGCTGATATTTTATTTTTGTCATGTTGGTGACATGGATTTCGACAAGGCGGTGAATTCACATCTCGGCTTCTTCGCTTCACCTCTTTGGCCTTTACTCTTTGGAATCAGGCTTCTTCTGAATTGCGATGCAATTTTTCATTTTTCTGTAATTAATTTTGAGTGTAAAAGGCGAATGCTATGAATAAAGAACAATAATATATCATTTAAAACGAAGAAAGAATACAGCTACATCCAGATGATAACAGGAAACTTATACTGAGTGCAATGAGGTGAGCTAGGCCTATAATATCGGAAAGCGTGGCCCAATTATCAATGCCACCATCCATCATAGATCTATGCATCCATGCCGCACTTTCCCTCCTCGTGGTGGTACTGGGTTAATTCAAGTTATTCAACTGCATTAGGCACTGGTGACGGGTAATATAATGTATAAAATGGTATATATAGCCTAGTAAGCACTAATCAACTTCTTGGCACCAGTACTGAGACGAGTGGTCGAGTGGCTAGCACACTGAACCATCATTCAGTTGACTGGTACTTTTCCCACCATGGTTGACCATCCTTACTGTTTTTTTGCAGTTTCCCTCTGTAGTTCAGGTCAATACTGGGAAAGTTCCTTTACAACAGGCCACGACCAACTCATTCCCTTTATGCAAAAACACATCATAAAATGACCTTCCTTATCATCATATCATCTCGTATATCATTAACCGATAGGCCTACCAATAGATCTTATCAATACAGTGCGTCGTCGTAGATTCATTCAGTCTCGTCAAGTAGTCTCTAGATGGGCAACGCCCTATAACAGCCTATAATCACCAACAATGATGAAGTTGGCTGATCAGCACGCTTGAGCAGCATTCACTCGCAATAATGCTGTAGCAGGCGGCATTTTCTTGCTGATCTATTGGCTGAACATTTGTATTCTTTCAAAATAATGTCGACTTTCAATTTATTTCATGAAATAAATTGAAAGTCGACATTATGAATAAACGCCATTAGGCCTATGAATAGGCCTAATAGCGTTTATTCAGACGAAAGTTCTGTCAACGAATAGACTAATTCCAAGTCGAGTGACAAATGGCAGTTGTTGATTAACCGACTCGACGATATAAAATGCTTTGTTCGACCATTAATATAAAACTTGGCTGCATGAACATGAATATGAAAATGTGAAACGGGATCTTGTCTCGATTTTGGTATCAATTATCAATAAAAATGTTGGGCCTAATGTATTTTACCAGTAGAGATGAAGATCATATATCCAAGCTCACTGCAGCAATTCCTTTCCATCACCTAGGAAAACCTTCATCTCCATCTGATCATTCATCCAACACCAATAGATCTTGGTTGCGTTTTTAAGCCCTTATGAAATGAGAAATGTGTCATTGTACTAACAGGTGATTTCTGTCCAGGCTGCCAACGTTATGAAGAGCCGTTGACCTCCGAGTTGGGTCCACCGCGAGCTACGAGTACGAGCTTATTGATGACAGCTGTCTTGCCGGAGGCGGCGAGATGATTCCAGGTAGGCATGAAGACTTGTCCCTAGCGACAGACTGGTGGGTTACACTCGGTACGGGCTTCATATGAAGCGACCAATGAGGTGTAACCGTACGTAGGTCAGGGCCCCCAGCTGTTAAGGAATGCTCCAGCTAATAGAACTGCACGTTAGTTAGTGAACGCTTGTCCTAACCGGTGGGCTTGCCATGTACACCCGAGTCCTCGTTAAGACCGTACAGACAAGTCCTGCTGGAGATTGTACTGACTTCGTAACGATTCAAGTGTAACCTGTCTTTGTAACTTCATCTTGGTCAGTCATCGTCTTGTACATACAGGCCTATTGTTAGCAGTTTAGGAGTTGAAACAGCTTAAAGTTGATTGTCATGCTTTTGAAAGTAGAATACAAGTACAGTGAAACCTCTACGCATCATTCCCGGATCCATCGTTTTCCTGCTTATCATTCATTTTTCCTCCCCTCACTCCCATATAATCAATGTTAAATTTTCCGGGATGGGTGTTTTTCCTGCATGAATGGTTTAGTTGTCTTGGTCCCTTGAAATACGATGGATAGAGGTTTTACTGTAGCCAAGCTGCGCCTGTGTTACAAATACATCAAGGCTCCTGTATTCATTCATCATTACTTTTGATACTAATTTAATTTATTTTGTATTCAAAAGACTTACAACTATTGTATCGGTATATTACAAATAGAGTAACAGCTCCTGTGATTAATAACAAAGGTTAATTAACAAACAAAGGTTAATAAATTTACAACAAAATGTTCCGATTTTCGAAAATCTTGTTGAAAATAGCTGAAAATAATGTGAAAAATGTGCTGAAAAGTGACAGAAAATTCGAAATAACCGAATTTTGAAATATAAATCACTTCGTTATAGCTCTTTCTTGAACATTGTAAGGATAGGAGATTTGAAGGGGAATGGTAATTGATTTGTTAAAACCGAGTTTGTTATATGTTGGCACGACTGTATTATAATTTCTTGAGTTCTTGGAAAAGGTAGGAACCAACCAATCTGCGCCTAGTTTAAACGTACGGTTACTGCCATTTTGTTGCAATGTGTCCAGCCTATTGTTTGCTTACAACTAGCGACAACATCGGAAGCAATACTCGGTGCTGTGAATTACTGCATTGTCTGAACAGTATTAGCTCTATAGCTTCGCACATACAGTAAACCCTCGTTAATCCAAAATTCAAGGTGCCCCAAAAAGTGATTTCGATTTATAAAAATTCGGATTAACCAAAAAACTCCTTTTCCACGAAAATCATCACACTTCCTAGTTAGAATTGAAGCAATTTCGTATTAAGCGCGAGAGAAAGCTAGATGCCACATGTGCGAGGAACCGCATCACTGATCGTGTGTATTAGGCCTTCTTTGACAGCAAACGAACGTTGGATGGCCAGCTTTCATTGGCGCTCGGCTGTTCCGAGTGATTGAGTGTTCCAAGCTTACCGCTCGTCAAGTCAAAGACAGACAGAGCGACCAAAGACCTTGGTATCTAACTCAGCGAAGTTAGATACGAAGGTCTTTGGAGCGGCCCGAGGCAGCGAACAGCTGAGCTGGCTTCGGCCTATTGTTACGCGTCAAATAAAAAGGATGGAATTCACGAAAATAATGATCAATTGAAGGAATTCACTCGGATCTATTTCGGATTATCCAATCCGAAAACAGTGCTAAAGCAATTGAAGGGTCAATATATTAGTTTGAATTACGGATTAGCTGGAATTCGGATTAACCATATTCATTAACATTGAAATGCCTATACCTTCAGCCGGAGACCGACTTCAAGTTCGAAGTATGTCAAATTTCGGATTAACCGAGTTTGGGTTAACGATGGTTTACTGTACATTACAAGCCATGCAATTGCAAGCTCTCACCAGACCTGGGGACATGACTTGTAGGTTATGTTGCACTCCGGTTATGTGCACTGTGGTGTCACAGCGGTGACAGCTGTAGATGGAGCTGATTGGAGTTGGACGCACGAGAAGAGTAATCTGAATGACGTAACATTTTATGTAGTCAGTTTACAGCATCAAGTTCAAAGTCCCGTCTAATCGAGAATCTGCCACATGCCGTGTTGTCTGTTTGTGTGGTGCATGCTTCTTTAAAAGACTATCAAAGACGAGAGAATTTCAAGCGACGTGTTCTCAATGTTTTAGGCCACACGCTAGCTTCTGATTGGCTGGTTCATCGTGCTGACTTCTGATTGGCTGTCTTACTACTCGCACCCATCATGCTGATTGGCTGGCTCACAAACGCTATTCACTGGTAAGCCCTTAGTTTGCCAAGCGTAGAATAAAGTCCCCCGGAGAAGCTTCAAGCAGTCACGGCTTCTCACCAAATACACGGGCAACGACAACATTACATGGTCAACGCCTAAAGGAGAATAGCCAGGGGCTTGATATCTGAATCGGGGGAAAGAGAGAGAAAGAACAGCAGCTTACCAAGTAGAGAAAGGCCTACTCACAGTAGAGCCGTTGACAGAACGCAGACGATTATAAACACAAGATATTTCGACGTGTCGGCTGTTTGGTTGCTGTAGAGTAGTATTCTACTGTGACCAAGGCAACAGCCAAAACGACAAAATCTCGTGTGTTTATAATCATCTGCGTTCTGTCAACGGCTCTCCACTGTGAGTAGGCCTTTAAACCTTGATTCTTTCTCCTGATACATATAGCATGGACGGTTAATAATAGAGATCAGTGCTTTGGTTGGTGGGGTCCTGCTGTCATGGCTTCTACAATTGGGATATGAATGAGCAGGTGATTGCTGATTATTGTTGGTTTAACGACCCCACCACAGCTAGGTTATATGGGGATACTAATGAGCAGGTGATGGAATTATTTTTCTACCATTTTTAGATTAAATTAAATAGAATCTACAGATATTATCTTGTGTTAATTTTTCATGATTATTGCTGATTATTCTTGACCTAACGACCCCACCACAGCTAGGTTATATGGGGGTAGAAATGAGCAGGTGATTGAATTATTTTTCCACCATTTTTAGTTGAAATTAAATAGAATCTACAGATATCATCTTGTGTTAATTTTTCATGGTGATTGCTGATTATTGTTGGTTTAACGACCCCACCACAGCTAGGTTATATGGGGGTAGGAATGAGCAGGTGATGGATTGTTCGGGGTCCACAGTATAATCCACTTGAAAGTTTGTCAGCCAACATAACTCCCCGTTATATTCGTATTTATATGGGTTCAACGATGCACTGTACTGATGATTAGGATCTATTGGCGTCGGTGAATGATGTAATGGGAAGATGATTTGAAAGGTTATTTTATTAGGTGTTTCCGGATAGTGGGAAGTATTCGGTCGTGGCCTGTTGTCAAGGAATTAATCCAGCCAGTATTGAACTGAACGACGAGAACCCTGTCAAGATGGTCGACGTGGCGGGAATCGAACCCCCAGCCTCTTGAATGATGGTTCAGTGTGCTAGCCACTTGACCACTCATCCCCGTTATATTTATACAACCAAACTATTTCAGGGACTTGTTTTTATTCAGGACAAGATTTGCCATGAGAAACACAACTATGTCTTTCAGAAGCATTGAGCTTTTCAAGTTTAGCGACATTTTGTAATTACCCAAGTTTTCACAGTTACTCAGTTGGTATGTGCCCTCCCCTCGTAGATACGAGTATATACCGTAGTTCACTGAGAAACAAAAGTACAAACTAGTTTCTCCTAAATTACTCCTTGACTGTCCACTAATCAATGTGAAGACTTAACGAACTTGTTTCCTATTGTTGCAGGTTGTCCCAGCTGTTGGACACACGTGGATGAGTGCACTCGTCCCAGCCTGCCGTACGAGACACGCCTTGCCGCCGACTTCAGGATCATGTCGGTGTCAGTTGGTCCGTCGCAGCAATCAACGCTGTGACGTCAGCCAGTCAAGCAAGCAGCTGGTCAAGTCAGCCTGCCGTACGAGACACGCCTTGCCGCCGACTTCAGGATCATGTCGGGGTCAGTTGGTCCGTCGCAGCAATCAACGCTGTGACTTCAGCCAGCCAAGCAAGCAGCTGGTCAAGTCAGCCTGCTGTCTTGTGATTGGTTGAATGTGAATTGGAACATGAGTGGATTGAGACAAGAGTAATAATGATGTGTAAACAAATATATTGTGATTGCATGATTTATTGATGAAACTTGTACAGAACAATGAATAAACTGATGAGTTACAATGACTTGATGTGTTCTGACTTGTGACGATCCTGTGGCTCCCAGTAACCCAGTGCAGCGCGCAAGGGAGGGGCGGGAGAGACGTGGAGGGGTTGCCGCAGCTTGACCTTGAACCCTTGCGTGCAAGAGAGGCTCATGTAGCTTCCGAGAAAGCTACGCAAGTCTCTCTCACACGGTCGAATACAAGGTCTCCGCCACAACCCCTCCAGCGAATCTTAGATGGTGATCGGACGCATGACAATGTACCCTTGAATGCAAGACAGGCTCATGCAAGTCTATCTCACACGCAAGAGTAGAATGTCTCGCCCGAGGGCCATCCAGACCGTCTCCCCCGCCCCAGCGAGCCTTTTATCCACATGCTCGGGTGTTGCATCGATTGCTTAAGCTCGAGGAGATGCCTTTCCTGTCGTGGAGCTTTAATCAACTTGGTTTGAGACAACAGGGCTGATCATACCACGCTAGGCTGGCCTACCCGGCTCAGGGATCATTTTACAATGGGCTGAATCACACCTGGGTGCGCGCTGCACTGGGGACAGTTTACCCACATGCCGGTGCATTACCCGCTATCTCGTAGTCAAGTAGTGAGTCTTCAAGGTAAGCTGCAGCCTGCAAACAGGAAATTATCGTAAATAACTTGCTTCAAATTCAATAAATTGAAAAAAATTCAATGAATTATCTTTTGAAAATGGCTACTTTGTGTGCACATCAAATTTGAGACGGATGAAATTATTAAAAAGAGAAAATATTCCAAGTCATTTTTTGCTCTAAAATATTTAAATTCAACTCAATTTTGAAACTGATACCTGATTTGTGTTCTGTATTGATTACTCTACATACACATAACTACAGAACTGAGAAATTCAACAAAAAATTTCAAATCACAAAAAAAATTGCCAAAATGAGAAGGGTGTATGTATTACACTAGTTTTTGACCTTTCGCAATTAATTTCTATGGACTGGTGAGACCTACGAGGCTATAGTATTTTTTTATATTTATAACTTGATGATCTTTAAATCGTGTGCAAATTATGCCAAGATTGTCCCAGCCATTTCCAAGAAAAAAGTGTGTGAATAACCAAAAAAAAGGACATTTCCAGCGAGTTTTCAGAACGGACTTTTGAACGAACAAGATATGCACAATTATCTTCAGATATTCAGACAGAGAATTCAATTCCAAGCTAGAAAATATGTTTCTGTACATTTTAAGACCAAAATTGAAGTCAGAAATCAAATTTGAAAAAAGTGAAAAAAATAAATCGTAAATTTTGATTTTGCTAAAATTTTGTGAGGCGACAAAAGGACAATTGAAAGAGCTAAATCTGTTGGAATTATACTCACAAAAAATCTTTCCGAGTAATTACAAGGATTCTAAAATTCTATATATGGTCCCATATGATAAATATGCAAAGTCATTTTTTGCTCTAAAATCTTTAAATTCAACTCGATTTTGAAACTGAGACCTGATTTGTGTTCTGTATTGATTACTCTACATACACATAACTACAGAACTGAGAAATTGAACAAAAAATTTCAAATCACAAAAAAAATTGCCAAAATGAGAAGGGTGTATTACACTAGTTTTTGACCTTTCGCAATTAATTTCTATGGACTGGTGAGACCTACGAGGCTATAGTATTTTTTTATATTCATAACTTCATGATCTTTAAATCGTGTGCAAATTATGTCAAGATTGTCCCAGCCATTTCCAAGAAAAAAGTGTGTGAATTACCAAAAAAAGGACATTTCCAGCGAGTTTTCAGAACGGACTTTTGAACGAACGAGATATGCACAATTATCCTCAGATAATCAGACAGAGAATTCAATTCTAAGCTAGAAAATATATTTTTGTACATTTTGAGACCAAAATTGAAGTCAGAAATCAAATTTTAAAAAAGTGAAAAAATTAAATCGTAAATTTTGATTTTGCTAAAATTTTGTGGGGCGACGAAAGGACTTTTGAAAGAGCTGAATCTTTTGGAATTTCACGAAAAAAAAATCTTTTCAAGTAATTACAAGGTTTCTAAAATACTGTATTTATGGTCCCATATGATAAATATGACAAGTCATTTTTTGCTCTAAAATCTTTAAATTCAACTCGATTTTGAAACTGAGACCTGATTTGTGTTCTGTATTGATTACTCTACATACACATAACTACAGAACTGAGAAATTGAACAAAAAATTTCAAATCACAAAAAAAATTGCCAAAATGAGAAGGGTGTATTACACTAGTTTTTGACCTTTCGCAATTAATTTCTATGGACTGGTGAGACCTACGAGGCTATAGTATTTTTTTATATTCATAACTTCATGATCTTTAAATCGTGTGCAAATTATGTCAAGATTGTCCCAGCCATTTCCAAGAAAAAAGTGTGTGAATTACCAAAAAAAGGACATTTCCAGCGAGTTTTCAGAACGGACTTTTGAACGAACGAGATATGCACAATTATCCTCAGATAATCAGACAGAGAATTCAATTCTAAGCTAGAAAATATATTTTTGTACATTTTGAGACCAAAATTGAAGTCAGAAATCAAATTTTAAAAAAGTGAAAAAATTAAATCGTAAATTTTGATTTTGCTAAAATTTTGTGGGGCGACGAAAGGACTTTTGAAAGAGCTGAATCTTTTGGAATTTCACGAAAAAAAAATCTTTTCAAGTAATTACAAGGTTTCTAAAATACTGTATTTATGGTCCCATATGATAAATATGACAAGTCATTTTTTGCTCTAAAATCTTTAAATTCAACTCGATTTTGAAACTGAGACCTGATTTGTGTTCTGTATTGATTACTCTACATACACATAACTACAGAACTGAGAAATTGAACAAAAAATTTCAAATCACAAAAAAAATTGCCAAAATGAGAAGGGTGTTTTACACTAGTTTTTGACCTTTCGTAATTAATTTCTATGGACTGGTGAGACCTACGAGGCTATAGTATTTTTTTATATTTATAACTTCATGATCTTTAAATCGTGTGCAAATTATGTCAAGATTGTCCCAGCCATTTCCAAGAAAAAAGTGTGTGAAATACCAAAAAAAGGACATTTCCAGCGAGTTTTCAGAACGGACTTTTGAACGAACAAGATATGCACAATTATCTTCAGATATTCAGACAGAGAATTCAATTCCAAGCTAGAAAATATGTTTCTGTACATTTTAAGACCAAAATTGAAGTCAGAAATCAAATTTGAAAAAAGTGAAAAAAATAAATCGTAAATTTTGATTTTGCTAAAATTTTGTGAGGCGACAAAAGGACAATTGAAAGAGCTAAATCTGTTGGAATTATACTCACAAAAAATCTTTCCGAGTAATTACAAGGATTCTAAAATTCTATATATGGTCCCATATGATAAATATGCAAAGTCATTTTTTGCTCTAAAATCTTTAAATTCAACTCGATTTTGAAACTGAGACCTGATTTGTGTTCTGTATTGATTACTCTACATACACATAACTACAGAACTGAGAAATTGAACAAAAAATTTCAAATCACAAAAAAAATTGCCAAAATGAGAAGGGTGTATACACTAGTTTTTGACCTTTCGCAATTAATTTCTATGGACTGGTGAGACCTACGAGGCTATAGTATTTTTTTATATTCATAACTTCATGATCTTTAAATCGTGTGCAAATTATGTCAAGATTGTCCCAGCCATTTCCAAGAAAAAAGTGTGTGAATTACCAAAAAAAGGACATTTCCAGCGAGTTTTCAGAACGGACTTTTGAACGAACGAGATATGCACAATTATCCTCAGATAATCAGACAGAGAATTCAATTCTAAGCTAGAAAATATATTTTTGTACATTTTGAGACCAAAATTGAAGTCAGAAATCAAATTTTAAAAAAGTGAAAAAATTAAATCGTAAATTTTGATTTTGCTAAAATTTTGTGGGGCGACGAAAGGACTTTTGAAAGAGCTGAATCTTTTGGAATTTCACGAAAAAAAAATCTTTTCAAGTAATTACAAGGTTTCTAAAATACTGTATTTATGGTCCCATATGATAAATATGACAAGTCATTTTTTGCTCTAAAATCTTTAAATTCAACTCGATTTTGAAACTGAGACCTGATTTGTGTTCTGTATTGATTACTCTACATACACATAACTACAGAACTGAGAAATTGAACAAAAAATTTCAAATCACAAAAAAAATTGCCAAAATGAGAAGGGTGTATGTATTACACTAGTTTTTGACCTTTCGTAATTAATTTCTATGGACTGGTGAGACCTACGAGGCTATAGTATTTTTTTATATTTATAACTTCATGATCTTTAAATCGTGTGCAAATTATGTCAAGATTGTCCCAGCCATTTCCAAGAAAAAAGTGTGTGAAATACCAAAAAAAGGACATTTCCAGCGAGTTTTCAGAACGGACTTTTGAACGAACGAGATATGCACAATTATCCTCAGATAATCAGACAGAGAATTCAATTCTAAGCTAGAAAATATATTTTTGTACATTTTGAGACCAAAATTGAAGTCAGAAATCAAATTTTAAAAAAGTGAAAAAATTAAATCATAAATTTTGATTTTGCTAACATTTTGTGGGGCGACGAGAGGACTTTTGAAAGAGCTGAATCTTTTGGAATTTCACGAAAAAAAAATCTTTTCAAGTAATTACAAGGTTTCTAAAATACTGTATTTATGGTCCCATATGATAAATATGACAAGTCATTTTTTGCTCTAAAATCTTTAAATTCAACTCGATTTTGAAACTGAGACCTGATTTGTGTTCTGTATTGATTACTCTACATACACATAACTACAGAACTGAGAAATTGAACAAAAAATTTCAAATCACAAAAAAAATTGCCAAAATGAGAAGGGTGTATGTATTACACTAGTTTTTGACCTTTCGCAATTAATTTCTATGAACTGGTGAGACCTACGAGGCTATAGTATTTTTTTATATTTATAACTTCATGATCTTTAAATCGTGTGCAAATTATGTCAAGATTGTCCAAGCCATTTCCAAGAAAAAAGTGTGTGAATTACCAAAAAAAAGGACATTTCCAGCGAGTTTTCAGAACGGACTTTTGAACGTACGAGATATGTACAATGATCCTTTGATATTCAGATATAGGAATGAATTCTGAGCTAGAAAATATGTTTTAGTTAATTTTAAGACCAAAATTGAAGTCAGAAATCAAATTTGAAAAAAGTGAAAAAAATAAATCGTAAATTTTGATTTTGCTGAAATTTTGTGAGGCGACAAAAGGACAATTGAAAGAGTTAAATCTGTTGGAATTTTACACACAAAAAATCTTTCCGAGTAATTACAAGGATTCTAAAATTCTATATATGGTCCCATATGATAAATATGCAGTCATCTTTTTGCTCTAAAATCTTTAAATTCAACTCGATTTTGAAACTGATACCTGATTTGTGTTCTGTATTGATTACTCTACATACACATAACTACAGAACTGAGAAATTCAACAAAAAATTTCAAATCACAAAAAAAATTGCCAAAATGAGAAGATACACTAGTTTTTGACCTTTCGCAATTAATTTCTATGGACTGGTGAGACCTACGAGGCTATAGTATTTTTTTATATTCATAACTTCATGATCTTTAAATCGTGTGCAAATTATGTCAAGATTGTCCCAGCCATTTCCAAGAAAAAAGTGTGTGAATTACCAAAAAAAGGACATTTCCAGCGAGTTTTCAGAACGGACTTTTGAACGTACGAGATATGTACGATTATGTTTGGATATTCAGACAGAGAATTCAAATCCAAGCTAGAAAATCTGTTTTTGTACATTTTGAGACCAAAATTGAAGTCAGAAATCAAATTTGAAAAAAGGGAAAAAAATAAATCCTAAATTTTGATTTTGCTAAAATTCTGTGGAGGGACAAGAGAACATTCAAAAGAGCTAAATCTGTTGAGATTTTACGAAAAAAAAATCTTTTCTAGTAATTACAAGGATTCTAAAATGCTATATTTATGGTCCCATATGACAAATATGACAAGTCATTTTTTGCTCTAAAATCTTTAAATTCAACTCAATTTTGAAACTGAGACCTGATTTGTGTTCTAGATTTAGTTTGTAACATACATGACTACAGAACTGAGTAAGTGAGCAAACATTTTCAAGTCGCAAAAAAATATGCCAAAATGGTGAGGGGATTACTAGTTTTTGACCTTTCGCAATTAATTTCTATGAACTGGAGAGACCTACGATGTTCGAGTATTCTGTATGAATATTACTTCAGGAATTAGCAAATATTGCTACGCTCGCCCCAGCCGTTTCCGCGAAAAAATGTGTGTGATTTACCAAAAAACCAGTCCTTTTGTTAGTCGATTCTCAGAATGGACTTTTGAAATTATGACGTATGTGGAATTATGTTCAGATTTTCAGATATAGGAACTAATTCTGAGATGGAAATTATTTTTTTGTAAATTTTAAAACCAAAATTAACATCAGAAATCAAATTTAAAAATTTATTTTCATTACTTCTCATTCTGGATCTTCTGGGATCTCTCCTCTTCTCTGTGGTCTCCTCTCCTCTCCCCTCTCCTCCCTGCGCCTCCTCTCCTCTGCGAGTCGTTCAGCTCGACCCCGCCGCTGCGTCCTCGTCTCTCAGCCGTTCCCTCTTGCCACTCGCTGGATTCCACCGTCACATCTGTCAGGCAAACAAGGGAACACTGTCAATGCCCGTAGCAGTCATGCCAACGCGATCAAGGTTGTCTCGTGAGACGTTATCGATCACCAACGTGGTGACGCTTCTAATCGCTCGCAATCAACAACGTTGTCGTCCTCTCTTTGTAGCTTTGACATGGAGTTTGGAACATGGAGTTGGCAATATTAACCCACTTATTGTTGGCCTGATTGAAATACTAGAACCCTTGTTGAGATCAAATTACCTTGGCTACACCTGCTTGAAATGTAGTTGATACTGACCTACAAACTTGATCTCGTGCGTATGGGTATACTTGTTCTTCTGTGTGACACGTACTGTAGTCTAGGTCTGCATGTACACTCTAGGCCGGACCTACTGACTGACTGTGACAACATAGGCCTACAGTGAGCCAGAGGAGTCAACGACCCGGTGTACGAGCGAGCGGGTGATAATAGCAGCGGGACTCGAACCCACGACCGTCTGGCTCAACAGGTCAATAGACACAGTGTTCACTCAGTAGCGTAGGCCTAGTATTCATCATACCAACTATTGTCTCTTGCTCCTTCTATCTACTGATGTTAACTTGTTTCTACAACAATTTTATTTGTATTTCATAATATTCTGTACACGATGATGGCAATATCATCATGAACACGATCAATTCTGCTTTAATAAACATTATTACAGAATTACGTGGGCCCATCATTATTATTATTACTCACTACGCCCAGAGTACCGCTAATATTACCGATATTTGTACAGAGCGTAATTAACTGCTCGTTAGGGTTGGTTGGGTACGGTAACATTTAGAACTGTCAAATGGAATGAGACTGTAATTATTCCAGTGGTTTTATTCAACCCTAACTTCATTGATCACCAATAAGAGACAATGGCAAACTCTGACACGCCTATGTTGGTATTCACCTTTCAGCATCAAGTATTACTGTTTGCTCAACGCTTCAGTCAACAGCTAGGTGTAAGCCGAGCCCATCTGTTTTAGGGTTATGGTAGGACATGGTGTCTAGGTTAACGATTAGATAATATCTAACAGGATCAAATCTGAGCGTAATGGAAGAAGAGTCCAAGTATCACTCACCTTGGCCCTCACAACGATCACTACGATATACAATAAACTTATTGGTAAAAGAACAGTTTACCCTCTCGAACCTGAATTCATTTTTACTCTGTGGAAGTGATGTTCTCTTATGTAGGCCTACCTTGATTAGATCTATTGAGCGGAGAATATGCGATTGTATAATTACTCACTTGAATATGTTTTTCCGACATCAATGAAACTCCGCCCATTGTTGGTTAGGTTCAGGTTGTCGAATTGACATCAATGAGCTGTAAATCACAAGAGGAATCATATGTTATTCGTTTAGGCCTATGACGTCGGTAATTGTACAGAATATCAAACACGGAATTTCTGTGAAATATTTCTCAGTAAAATTACCTTTTCAAGTAGGTTTTAGTGAGCCATTTGAGGAAGTGGCGGCGTACGTAGGTAATTGAGGCGTTTATTGGGTTTTTGAAAATGCCGATTTGTGTGTATTTTGGTCGAGGCAGTCATTTTCAGGTTAGGGGATGTGGCTTTGATTGTTAGAATAGTAACACAGCTCTGACGATGGCAGAGTATGTGTCAAAATCTCAATCCTTTGTCCTAAAAGTGTGAGCAAAACCCAAACAAATGCCCAAGATACCTAAGTATGCTAGGGGTCTAGGCCTACCACTCATTTTATTGGTTCAGGCCTTACCCAAACTTACCAGAAAATGACACTTCCCATAAAATTTCACATGATCTCTATATTTGATATCATCAACGTCTACTGAGAAACTGAATTTATATATAATAATAGTAAATACTTATTTACCGTAGCCAGTTGGGCTCAATGGCAGGACTGTCACATCGAATGTAAAATAGTTGGGTTAAGGATGAGCTGTCATGACTTATATCCTTTATTACATTACTACTGATGAAACTTGGTGTGCTTCAACATCAAGTGTAGTAAATATAAACCAATCAAAATTAAATCTAATCAATTAGTATAAATACGTACATCATTGTCCTTTAAATCAGTTGGTTATATGCTCAAGAAAACAATAACACCGCCATTTTATTATTATAAGCATTGGTATCTAGGCAAGGCCTTCTATATTATTATAGAAGGCCTTGATCTAGGGGACGTTGGCCAAATGTTATTTGCACCGTGTTGGGACTATTTGAAAAACAAACTTCAAATTAATTCAGCACAATTGAAAAAAGTCTCTTCATAGAAAAAGCCCAGGATGAATCTTGTTCAGAGTTGAATTCTCTCTCTTAATGGCCAAATGTTATTTGCACCGTGTTGGGACTATTTGAAAAACAAACTTCAAATTAATTCAGCACAATTGAAAAAAGTCTCTTCATAGAAAAAGCCCAGGATGAATCTTGTTCAGAGTTGAATTCTCTCTCTTAATGGCCAAATGTTATTTGCACCGTGTTGGGACTATTTGAAAAACAAACTTCAAATTAATTCAGCACAATTGAAAAAAGTCTCTTCATAGAAAAAGCCCAGGATGAATCTTGTTCAGAGTTAAATTCTCTCTCTTAATGACGAATAATAAGTTATGATGTCATTTTATTCAACTATTGTCTTATAAATATTTAAATATTAAATATGAATATTGACTTATTGTATTATATAAGATCTAGATAGATCTCAGCCACCAGAAATAGTTTTTGCATAATTTTAGAGCATATAATTAATTATCTCTCTGCAAGTGGCAGCACGCAAAAAAAAACTCATTAATAATGCTTGTATATTAGTTCCACCTTCAATTAGTCTTACAAGATACTGCACAGCTGAGGCAATTCTGACAGTCGTCATTGTTTCTCCAAGTAGTAGTAGGCCTAGTAGTAGTAGCAGTAGTAAAATCATTTATTAGCAGGCTAGCTATTTTCTTGTCACAAATACAACAACATTACAAAATGAATTCACATTTTTGACAATATTAAATAACAAATATCACAACAGATACAGCCTTATTCTAGATTATTATCATAATACTTTTTATTTAAAGTTAAAGGTAGCAACATTTAGTGTTTATCCCAGAACCCTACATTGATATCTGCCAGGGGGTCTTGTTTCCACAAACAGTTTTTAATTTATTGCAATACATTCTCGTCTGAAAATCGCTACTTTATCAACATTTTTAATTCAATCCGGCAGCTTGCTGAACATTTTTATTCCTTTAAAGAAAAGAGAATTATTGCCAAAAGTAGTTACTACCTTTTGAATCGTGATGTCCCCGTGGCATCTATTACTGTGCACATGAGGTTTCTCAGGTACCAGCTTATCAGTGAGGTATCGTGGTGCCATCTCTTTTGTAACTATATATAAGTGCTAAGGTGTTCAAGAGAATTATTCTCTGTTTCACATTAATCCAGCATAACGCACTATTCATCTTGCAGATTGATGTGCTCCTATCCACCCAGATTACGCTTCTCATTACGCTGTCCTGGAGCTTCTGACGTTTGCCAATAGGCTTCTGTCAAGTGACGTCGCCCATTGTTGAAATAGATAGACAACAATGTCCATCAGTTGGAATTGACCAATCAGCATATTTGGTAGTCCACCAGTTCGCTGTGTTGCTATGGTAACGATTGTTTGCCATTTGTTACGTGACAGAAGCCTATAGCATTTTGATTAAGTAAGAATAATACTGAACTACAGTAGTCGAAATGCGGAGTGATAATTGCTTGACAAATGAGTGTTTTGCTCATTAATGGTAGAGAACTACAGTTCCGTTGGAAAAGTTTGACTTTCTTCGCTACCTTATTTATTATGTATTGTGCATGGTTTTTTAGGACTAACTGATCATCGAGTATGATGCCTAGGTATTTGTATTCTTTTATATTTTCTACTTCCGTTCCATTTATTAGTATATTGATGTTGACGTACACTTGATTTTCCTTTCGAACACCGTAATTACAGAAAACCATGGACTTGGTTTTAGTTACGTTCAATTTGAGCTTATGTGAAATTAAACATTGCTCTAAAGATCTAATATCATCTGCCAGATATTCATGCACTAGTTGAGGGTTCTTATCACTATAAATTAACAATGCATCATCCGCATATAAATGGATTGCACAATGTTTAAATATATATCCCAAGTCGTTTATATACAATATGAATAGCACTTCACAACAAAAGTACTTGTAATCTCTATTCTCTATTACAATCCTATATAAAAAAATAATATAATAAATATAACATATATAATAAAATCCTAGTGCTCACTGATTTTGAGGTGGGCTAAAATAGGTCACATTTTTGCTCTCCAAGAGACCGTGACTGTTATTATCTCGTACTGTCATGGTATTCATCTCTCCTAGATAACAGTATCCAATCAAAGATCTTGGCCTCTTGGAGCTAGTCCAACTAGGAAAGTCATCGATGACAGCCAACATGGCGCCTGATTGCCGCCGACAGAATGCCACCAAATCACCCGAGCGTGGTATGTGATGTAACGATTACCTCGGAGTACTGACGTCGGACCTTGTTGGGGGTCGTTGTCGATGGCGTCAATTACACCTGGACATGATCACAGGGCCCTTATTCCTGGAAGATGTCACTTGGTGACATGAGTCACTTGTCGGTTTATCTCACTAAAATGGCCAATTGCTATTCCCGATTTCTTAATGTGAGTCACTTTCTCCAGATTACAACAAAAAGAATACAGAGCTAATAGAGATTATAGAGACAAGAATCTTAAGGGACAAGAAAAGTACTTGCTCTCGCCGCGCTCAACACCTCAAGAACTTCACAACAACTTGATCAAGAACGTGACAGCAGATTGAAAATATGCAAATCATTGAAAATCTGTTGATTCGATAACATCTTGCGCTTCCGAGAGGCTTTTTTGTTGGTAACAACGTCACGGTCCATAATCTAGTACAGGAAGACGCTCCTGTCGTTCAAGGTATCGTGACGTAGTATATGTGATTATAAAACCGAGCCATATCCCTGCTGGAATAGAATATATCTACGATAATTTCGTGAGCAATTAGTTTTTATTTGTAATGAAAAATGAATGGTGAGGAAATATTGATTTTTAGTTAGTGATTACGTACCACATTGCCTAATGTCAGTAAAAACAATGGCCAAGTTAGAACCTTCTTGACCGCTAGGTGCGTTGAGTCACGACTCTCTAGAAGCCTGGAAAGCATCACTCCATAGGGAGCTATACGTACCGGACTGGGCTTTGTAGCAATATATTCTAGGGGATAGAGGTGGTCAAAATGTCTTGATCACATGGGTAGGGAACTTGCCACTGCGCTCTCATGTGCAACTGCAAGAGATGTGAATAATAATACACACGCCTATACACGTGGATTGGGAAAAATAGAATAAAAGATCAACATAAAATTAAAACAGTAGGGATCATTTTATGTAATGGACTGAAGGCATTTAAGAAATAAAAAGAACATGGTGATTTTTTCAATTGATAATAATTATTAATGGTACTAAAGTAACGGTACATGTTTGCTAGAATGGTAAGACTGACTGCTCGGCAACAAGGCCTGAGGTTGCTTGCCAAGCCGTGCAAGCGACACAAGCCGCTTGTTCCCGGCTCGACGCAGCGCACGCGTGGAGAGCAACCTCTACACGAGATCCAGGTTCTCAATAGTCCGTTACGCCAATCAACTGATCAATCAATAGACTAACACAGGTAACCAAGGGCGATAAACAGTTGACCAACTTTCAACAAACTACTGAAAAACCGGACCTAACGATAAAGAGAGACATCTTGAATAGAATACATTGGAATCTTGTCATCACATCTTCTACTAAGTAAAGAATTGTGATGGATGATATGAGATGAATGACAATTGATGGATTATTATTATTGTTTGCTTAACGACCCCACCAACAGCTAGGTTATACGGGGGTACGAATGAGCAGGTGGTTATGAAACTATGAAGTGATGAGAAGTGAAAGGATGTTTACAAAAACCCATGCCTTATGTTATGGGACTCGAACCTACGCTCAACGGTGGCTTCAGTTTCTGAAGCGGTGCCTAAGCCGACTGAGCTACGGAGGGCAGCTGATAATTGATAGATGATAATACAGAGTAAGAGGAACAAGTGATGTGAGATTAATGAGGTTGGAGGAAACAAATTCACTTGGTTCTCTTACTCTGATCATCATCTAACATTCATCTCATATTGTTCATCACAAAATTATTATTCTTTAAATCAAGTCCTACTTTCCAATACTGGACTTCATTTCAACAAACTTACGCAGAAAATACAAAAATTGTATTACAGTATATAAAAATATGTGAAGACCGCGATCGACACATTTGAGAATAAAACGGGCATGAGTATGGCTAAGAAGTACACTTATGTGAGTCCCGGCAGTGTATTCGGAAAACAGCTGTAACGTCCACGCTTACATACAGCACAACGAGCACGACCGCAGCATTCCTTCAGTTCACTCTCAATACTAATGTTGGCCAGACAGGTTGGTAATATAAAGTTTCATATCTAGAAACGTGTTCTGAACAAATTGGTAACTGAAATACTTTCACCTGCAGTGAAGAATAATGGTCACAGACAGTGCAGTCTTGATGTCAAAGTTCACTGTCATTGATTTAAAATAATCTATATATTTTTATTTATATTTGGTGACAATACTGCTTAGAAGACTTGAAACTGTGAGTTGTCACTTTTGAATGGTCTTATCAATAGTTATATATCAATAAGGAATAACATCAATCAATTGACCACTAGTGATAGGCGTGGCTTGTCGGCAGGCCACCTGGATCTATACTTCATGTGGGCATTCAGAGATACTCTGATAGTGATAGGTAAATGTGAATTTTCCCACATAACAACGCCCATTTGATTGGTTGTTCTGTTTTGTGACGTTTATGGGCGGGCCAATCACTAGTCGTCAATTGAGGATCGATTAAGTTTGGTTAACCATTTCAACCAATCATGAAATTAAAAGTCCAATCTTTTTTATATTTTTGTTCCAACCTCATTTGAATGTTTTTTCTTATAATTCTTGTAGCACTGATATATTATCTCCCAGTGTGGTTCACGCACGCTTACCGCGACTGTCACTTGCATAACGTCCTAGGACTGGCTGGCTCCAAGAGACTTTCATTGGTTATTATTTACTAATAGAGCTACATTCTATGACGATATGTCCAGTTCTTGTGTATTTCCATTATTGTTAACAAAACATCCTAGCCCTGTTTATGAGGTGGGCTACGAAATATGTTGTATTATTGCAGTTCAAGAGAAAGTGACTTTGTTATTATTTTGTATTGTCATGGTATCTAGCTCTCCAAGTGACAATTAACCAATAAAAGTCCTGGTCTGTTGGAGGTGGCTAGACCTAGGACGTTATTCCAAGTGACAGTCGCGGTCTCTTGCTAGTTCCATCGCCATCACAAAGCTGGAGTCTCGGCAATGCACTAACAGCGTGATGTCTACCTTGGGCTCAACAGTGGAAGAGACTAGAACTCACGACAGGGCAAGCTGTGTCTTGAGACCGTATCATACAAACCTCGGTTTAATTACGATAAATAGACCGAATACAAGACAAATAATCGGGGTTATGTTCAAATGCCTGACCTTCTAACGCAGCTAAAATATAACACTTTGTTTTAATGTGACTGATAAATTATTCAGCTTTGCTCTTTTAGCGCGTCGAGACGATGATATTGCAGAACAACACCTGCACGAAACTGCGTGCTTGTTGATTTGTCAAGAAATCAGTTCCGAGCGGCGAGACATCGTACGATAGAAACACAGATCTCGTTATACCTTCAAGACGATATGTGACACGTATTCTACAGGTATTGTGTACAGTGTGAGGCCGAAGTAAAGTAGGCCTACAGTTTATACACTACACCTTATTCAAGCCATTCCCCCCCCCCTTCCCTTTTCACCTCCTATCTAATCTACATTTGTCACACAACCTTCAAGATGACATAAGTAGACACTAATAAACTATTACGTTTTTCAGGGGACCAGACAAAAAACTTACTAAAGAAACTATTCAACAAGTGGGAGCATATAGATGGGATCAAAGAATAAAACTTACCAAGGTGAAAAATGTACCAACGAGAACTTACTAAAGAGGTTCCACTGTATTCAACTTATATTGCATGAGTTGACAGTTCCACGGCTAAAGAATCACATCTTCAGCTGTACACCTGTAGGCAAGCTGGAGTCCAAGGCTAGCAGTTTTATGTCACCGGCACAGTAGCTGAGTGGTTAGCGCACTTGCTTCGTGCGATCCGGGAGGTGAAGGGACATATCGGACCCGGTTCAATCCCCGCCACCGTCCATCTTTACATAGGTTTTTCGTGGTTTCCCTCTTTAGTCTAGGGTAATGCCGGGATGGTTCCCACAAAATAGGCCACGACCGCTTCCTTCCCACTATTCCTCCCACAACCCATAAAAAACCTTCAACTCATCATCCCATCATCTCATTAATCATTCATCCGATGCCAATAGATCTTAGTAATCATTACAATGCATCGTTAAAACCAAATATAAAAAAAAAAAAAAAAGTTTCATGTCACACAAGTTTGATGGTATTAAAGAGATCCGTGTTTCTCCCGCGTTAAATCTTTACATCTCATACTGTTCACAAGTTATCATCGGACATTTCATTAAACGTTAACAAAAGTAATGTCAACTGCTGAGAGACGTCACAACCCTGAAACTAGATTTAAACGAATAATTACGATATTCATTTTCAGAGAAAACTAGCAATCATCGTCTCAATTTCAGAACTCATGACTCGACCCTTTTTTCTTGGTCGTGACGTAGACATTACTCGGTCTGTTCATGTTTCTATACGGAATAAATGATGCCTACGTCATGACTCGTGGTCTCTGGAAGACACCAAAATCAATTATAATTTCCGAAATTGACGGTTTCTAGTTCTCTCTAAAATTAGTCCAATAAATATCGTCATTACTCGGGTGAAATTTAGTTCAACGGAATGGCTCCGAACACACGGCCGTTGAGCGAGCGAGGTCAACGGGGTCACCAGCGCAGCAGCCGGCCGGACGTGGCGTTGACCTGGCCAACGTGAGACTTGGGGTCAGGGGTGAACGAACTCCACGCGGCGGCGGCACACGGCTCCAGGCCCGGCAGCGAGGCGTCCGACGCAACACACGACGCGCGCGTGCGGTAGAACCTGCGGCAAGACCACTCGTGTCATCGCGAGCACTCAACAGTTTCCATTCAAGGCCAAGCAGCTATACTGTACTTTTAAACAATAACCAATTAGAGTCTCTCTGAGACTCTTGGAGATTGGGCAGTTGAGGCACGATGTATAGGTACCAATATACATTATCATAACATAAAGAAGGTGTACCAACTCGCGTCTTCAGAGTGAAATATTTCAGGGGTCAGAATCTGAGTTTAGAAAGAAAATTTGTTCACAATAACTGACTGACGCAGACTGACTTGTGATCGAACGTTTGGTGGTCGATTGAATCGCCGGCATTACTAATAACAGTACAATTCAACCGTTCTTTAGAATCCACAGAATGTAATACCAGGCTTTAATCAGTGGCTTCAGTTTATTTAAAATGCTATGAGAAATAATCTGGTTGATTAGAAAGATCTGACGTTGCAAGAGGAACCTATCTAGACTTTGCGTTGCACCGAGAAGAGATGCCAAGATTGTCCGCAGGTCGTTCACACTTCCTTCTAAACTATCAACACGAGAAAAGCACAAACTCACCGTTTGGTGAGAGAGTCAAGCCACGCCCCCAAGTCTTCCCCGACCCTCTTCGCGTTAAGCTCCGCCCCTCTCAGCAGAGCCTCGCGTTCTGATTGGCTGGGCAAGAACTTCTGCCACTCTGATTGGCCGTCGTGGTTAGGAACATTATTCTTATGAAGCAGCCTGCAACAAAATAACAGTAGTCATTAGTTACTAGTACAGTAAACCCTCGATAATTCAAGCTCGGTTAATTCAAATATCGCGCTAATTCAAACTAGAGAAATGACCCCGGCCGCTGGTATAGGGATATTGTTTATTGTTGGTTCACAATTTTCTCAAGACACAAATACATTGTATAAATCAGGTCAAGATACAAAAATTATAAAACTAAAGATTAAATATTTTATGTACAATTTATGTCAAGTTTGAATATTCATCAATATTATAATGGCATTTCTTCATTAGTAGAATATCAATGTTAATACATTTTGATAATTTAAATTTTCATTATTTTGAATTTTGAACTGATAATCAGTCCAAACTACTGTTTTATCATTGTTTCATGTTTGTTCAATGCGAATTTCAGCAAAAATTACGAATACAAGTTGTCACAATTGAATATTTTATTACGTGAAATACTTAGAACTACGTGAAATGTCGTCCACATTCCCTATCCTAAACATTAGCGGTCAGGCGTCTCCGCAAGCTAGAGACTCATCACAGCCACATGTGCAGCGCGCGCTGGCAAAAGCATATGCCAATGTTTTAAAAAACGATATAATACAGTTTCAGCTGTTATTTCAGAGCCTCGTACTAGGCTATATGGATCAAACTGACGAGCCTCTGAATGCTAAATGACAGTGACATCAGGGAATTCATTGTTTCACATCAAGTCCAAGAGTATTTCGATACAATATGACCACTTGTTACTGCTGTAAATGTTATGACATGCCATGTAAACACAAGTACCGCGCAGTGTGACCTGAGAATGAGCCGGCCTGGGAGGTGGGTCAAGTGGTTAGATTGAGATGGTAACGTACCACGCCGGCGTGTGCTTGAGCTGCTCTGATTGGCCGGGCAGGTAGAGCGGCGTGACGAGGAAGCGTGCGCTGGCCATCGGCGCGCCGTTGTGCACGACCTTGACCTCCCACACGCCCGGCTGCAGTGGCTCGCCCAGCCCCGCCGCCTTCACACTGCTCAGCTGCAACACAACGCACACGTCAATAACCTGACATATATATATATAACCTCACCGAGATACGTTACTCCTGCAGCCGATAGCAGCATATGCTCGTTTCAATCTAGGCGGACATATTGGACATTTACAAATAGAATCCAAGCAAGACATTCTATATCACCACACGGAGACACGTTACTCCTGCAGCCGATAGCGACATATGCTCGTTCCAATCTTGGCTGCCATATTGGACATAATAGAATATAGAATGAAATTTCTAATATGGTGGAAACTTCCTGGTTTGCAAAGCGGTGTGAAGCTACTGCCGAGACACAAATATGTATACCTTGTTAATGTCGAGTAACGTATCTCGGTAATACAGATCTATTATATAACATTACTACATGTTCCTTGAGTGGGTCTGGTACTAGGCAAATGCAGTATATGCGTTGTAAAATGAACGAGATATTTTATTAAGTATAATTGAAAACTCTACACAACTTGACACATATAAAATATACTGATTTGATAACTTGATAGTCTGAAAGAAATTGATTTTTTTCATTTCTTATGCCATACCATAAGCCATGGTACGCACTCGCTAATATGTATCTTCAATACAACTCATCCAATGTATGTGAAACTTTGGAAGTAGGTGTATAATTCATGTACTTGAATTTAATAGAAATTTGAATTTATTCTGAGAATTTTTTCTTCATTTTTGCCTCTTTGGTTATTTATATGAGGTTTTTTCAACATTTTGACATTCATTTTCTCATAAATGGTTCATGTAGGATGTGGGGATGAGGGACCGTGTGAAGAGGTTGAATGCAAGGCTTCGGTGCAAACAAATGGAGGAAGGACGGAGTGGTTTGCTGTAAAGAGTCGAGTTGGGCAGGGCAGTGTCCTATCATCTATATTGTTTGTAATGGTAAGACAGTAGAGAAGAGGTGCAAGAGAAAAGAAACAGGTGAGAAAAAATGACCAGGGAGTTTGGGATGAAAATTAGAGCGGAAAAGAGTAAAATAATGGTGATGAGCAGAGAGAAGAGAAAGATTCAAGAAAAAGTATGGCTGTAAGGGAGAGGCGCCTGAGGCGGTATCGAGGGAGATAGAGGAGGTAGCGAGGGAGAGAGAGGGGGTGCCAAGTGTAGCGAGGGAGAGGGGAGAGAGAGGAAGAAGAGGGGGGAGTGAGGGAGAGGGGTAGCGAGGGAGGTAGAGGAGGTGCGAGGGAGAGAGAGAGAGAGAGGGGGGAGCGAGTGAGAGAGAGGGAGGTAGAGGGGGAGCGAGGAAGAGAGGAGGTGCGAGGGAGAGAGGGAGAAGAGGGGGGAGACAGGGAGAAGAGGGGGGAGCGAGGGAGAGGGGGTAGCGAGGGAGAGAGGGGGGAGCGAGTGAGAGAGAGGGAGGTAGAGGGGGAGCGAGGAAGAGAGGGGGAGCGAGGAAGAGAGGGGAGAGAGGGGGATGTTGTACTCACAAGACCGCTGGCCGTGTCTACGTGGATCTCCTGCACGTCTTGCAGCTGCCCGGACGGGTCGAGCCACAGCACGGTGGCGTTGTAGGGCGGGGCGTCGGCAGGCAGGGTGGCCACCACGAGCACCGGGCCGCTGTAGGGACCCAACGCGCCCAGCAGGTTGTGGCACACCTGCTCCTTCACGTCAAACTCCGAGCTCACCACAACCCCCTAGCACACACGTCAACGTTCTTTACACCGTCTCTAGCCCCAAGAGACTTTCATTGGTTAGTATTACTGTAAGAGCTAAATACTATGACAATACGAGATAATAACAAAGTCACGGTCTCTTAGATCATGAGTGATACCAGCAGACTCTATCATAATATAAAGAAAGTGTACCGACTCGTATCATCAAAGTGAAATTTGTCTGGCGTCAGAATCTGAGTCCAGGGTCCCGAATGCATGTAGCGCAAGCGATTACCCAACTTACCTGGCGTACAATTAGAAACTAGACAGTGTGCATTTATAGAGGCATGACATTTCTGAATTAGCTAAAAGTGCAATGTAATTGAAAGTTATCTGAAAACATAGCTTTTGTGTTATCTAATCAGCTTCATACTTTGTAATATTCAAAACTATTCAGGGTCAAGTTATTTTTTTGCTATTTACAGCGATATAAACCTTTACAACAATAAATCAACATTCACCTAGAATATGTGCTATTTGTAAAAAGATGGACATTTTTCTGAAAACATTGTCAGTTACACTCTTTTTTTTCAAATCAGATAGGCCTACCCCAAATCTTTCATTCCAATTCGTTTGAATGAAATATTTAGGCCTGCGTATTTACAAACATTTGTTGGCCTGTGGCAGTCATTCACAAGCTGTAGTAGTTTGTGCGGTGCAATTAGTGTTTCAATGTGGGGCATATTGACGTCGGTGTGTAAATGTCTTTTCAGAACTTGCTCACTGCTCAAGGTGAGAATGTGTGGAAAATAGCTTCCAATACATGCGTGGGCCTACATCATTTATATCCCAGAACCTCGACATTTGTCAGAAGACTTTTTGATGCTAGATTCATCAAGGCTAATTTCAAATTATACTAACTCCATAGAATACCATTTTTAATATCCAATGCTATTAAACGAGATAATTAATTTCATACCGTCACTCACGTATTACCGGTAGTGGTAGATATTTATCTGGAACCAATGCTATTAAACAAGATAATTAATTTCATACCGTCACTCACGTATTACCGGTAGTGGTAGATATTTATCTGGTACCAATGCTATTAAACGAGATAATTAATTTCATACCGTCACTCACGTATTACCGGTAGTGGTAGATATTTACCTGGTACCAATGCTATTTATGACGTACATATAATTACAAACACTTTCATCACAATAACGCATTTTAATGTGACTTTAATTTTCATTTGACTTGATCGGCCATTTTATTCGACCTTAACCGTACTTTTGTCAATATTGGTGAGACGGTGAGTTCACGTTGTAGCGATACCAACCTATTTATCATAATATGAAGAAGGTGTACCGACTCACATACTAATAACATGGACGGTATTTGTGGTTTCTTGCGGTCAGTTCAGAGCCAAAGGTCTCGATTGCCTGTCGCGATTTAGCAGATTCCCTTGTGAACTAGATGTAGATAAGAGTGGCTACAGTATCGGTGGCATTGTTGAACTAACAAAATCTATAATTCTCGCAATCTACTAAGCCGTGTATAGCATTGTTGAGCATTGTTGTTTTAAATAGTTCGATATAAAAGCAATAGTTGCGCTGTGGGCAATCGAGACCCTGGACCCTGGAAATATTTCACTTTCAAGGCCCGAGTTGGGTCACCTTCTTTATATTATGATAAATAGGTTAGTATCGCTACATCGTGGTGAGTTGAAGCACCGTGAGCCACCGGCTGCCCTCCAGCTTACCTTGATGCTTGCCTGGCCCGGCTCGTGTATCGTGACGTCAGGCTTGTACTGGATCCACGTCTCCACGGTGACGGGCAGATCGTTCTCGTCCGGCGACAGCTGGAACTTCACCAGAGCTCCCTGTGGACAACAACAGCAACGCTCACAAGGCAACTCACCAACTGTGGTGTAACAAGGCAAGAACCACGTACAACGTCAAACGTTGGAACCGTATCAACCACTTGACAGCTGGGTTACCCTCACCTACCTCCCAGGCCGGGTTGTTTCCCCGTTATAACGCACAGATACCTGTGTTTATGTGGCCTCTTATAACAATTGTAACAGAAACAAATGTTTTTTTTGCGTCGATATATATATAATATATTTTTGTTGTTTATTTTGTGTTTGTTTATTTTTGTAGTTTATATTTTTTTTTTTTGTATTATATATATTTTTGACATATTGTTGTGCTTGATACATGAAACAAGGAATTTGGCCAAATCACTTTTATTTAGTGTTAAGAGGCTTGTCAATTTGATGCACTTAGCCTAGAACAATGTCTTGGAATAACAGCTGACCATATTTGATCATTTTCTAAAATACATTAGCACATTCTATCGCCCCCAAAAGATATTAAACTCGCTTCTCAATCCATCTACCAGATGTCGCTGGCTCAATCAACTGCGGCTCAGCGTCATTCTGTCAAGATATAAAATGAAACGTTATGGAATGTGCGAGGACGCGCATGCGCCAGTGGCTTGTTGAATCTTTCGTGGATGGATTGTTTACTGGTCCCTTGAGAAACAATGAAGTTTCAGTTGACCTGGAAGAGATCGCAAGTCGCCTGCCATGCAAGGACGGTTCGAGGTAGACCTGGTGACCTGACGCCTTTACGGTACCATCTCAACCAACCACCGATCACGTTAAATACACAAACCGATTGAAAGTGCAACTGTTATAAAATAAACAGATCAAATAATAATAATGTTAATTTTATATTTTTATTTTTTGTTTCATCCACATCAAGTTCTTAATATACAAACAGTAAACCTTATGAATTATGATCAACGATAATGATGTATTGACCTCGTGTAACTTTCATCTCTGTGTTCTATTTACGGGCTCTCCACTACGAGTAGGCCTTTCTCTACTCATAAATGTCGGTAAGCTGCTGTTCTTTCTTTCCCTTTCACCCAATTCATAGATAATGATGAATTAATCTTCAGTAGAAATGTCAGCAGACAGTCCAGGCACAGTAATGGAGATACAGTGAAACCTCTATGCATCGTTGCCACATCCTCCGTTCTCCTGGATGGATGGTTTATTTTTCCTGGTTCCTTGAATAACGATGGAAAGAGGTTTCACTGCATTGAGGATCACAGATCGCCTGCGGTGCGAGGACGGCTCGGGGCCGAGGAGTATTACCTCGTAGACGTCCTGCAGGAAGTAGGAGGTGACCTCCAGGAGGGTGACCGTGGTGACCTGGGTGTGCAGGCCGCGGGCCACGGCCATGGCCAGGCTGGCAGCCACGCTGGTCACCGCCTGGTCACCGAGCGGTGACAGGTCCGCATGGTGGTACACCGACTGCCAGTAGCGGGACAGGCTGGCAACGTCTGGAACAATGCCATCTCGGAACATTACTTCTATTTTATGTTTGGTTTGAATATAACAAGAACAACATAACAACTATCACAAGTATTACAGAACGACTATTTTCTTCTATTTTGTGCATTATGATAAACTTTACATCTGCTGTTAAAGTCTAACAGCTGTTTGGTCAGCAGAGTCAAATTAATTTTGAAATTAATTCTACATTGGGGAAGTTTGAGTCAAGCTTTAGTAGGAAGAGAGATAGCTATATGGATACGTAACTCACGATGCAGTGACACCAACAGACTTCATCATGATGTAAAGAATGTTACCCAACTCACATACTAATAACATGGGCTGTATTTGTGGTTTCTTGCGGTCAGTTCATAGCCAAAGGTCCTGATTGCCTGTCGCAATTCAGCGGATTCCCTTGTGAACTAGATGTGGATAAAAGTGACTATGGTACCGGTGGCATTGTACAGCATTGTAGTTTTGTATAAAAGCGATAGACAACAACAGAATGGATAAAACAACAACAACAGCAAGTATCGGGCTGCGTAGCTCACCTGCAGGATAGGGTCCGTAGAGCCACTCGTCGAGGCGTTGGATCACGTCCTGGCTCACGATTGGCTCAAACTTGCGAGCAAAGTACAGCTGGCGCCCCGAAGTGCCCTGGCGACAAACAGTCACAACCATCAACAGACAGTTCAGTCAACAGTCAAGCTAGTTTCAACCCTAATTCTAGAGGAAACAAGGGATCATCATCTCAATATCAGGAACTATGATTTGACGTCTTTATTTGACGTCTGCCCTCGTTTCTGAGTCATGACGTGGGCATTGCCCCCAAATATGAACATTATCCATTCAAACCTCCCCCCCCCCCCTCCTTTAATTTAATGTCAACTTCTTGTTGTTCTTGTTGTGTGTTTGAACGTCCTTTCACTTCTCACCACCTCACAGTCTCATAATCACCTGCTCACTCGTACCCCCGTATAACCTAGCTGTCGGTGGGGTCATCGAGCAAACAATAATCATTATTCACCATCAATTAATTCAAATTTCCAATACTGAGATGATGATTGCTAGTTTTCTCTAATATTAGGTACGGTAAATAAATATTGTCAATCAACAATGGAGCTAAGAGAAGAGTTGGAAGACCAAGAGAAAGATGGTGGGAGGGGTTCAGGGTTTAACCGAGGAGTAAAATGGGGGAAAGTGGTAGACGAGAGATGGTGGGAGAATAGAGAACAACAGAGGTAACAGGTCCGTGAACCTGGCCCCCCACTATCAGCACAAATGCTGAAACTTTGTTCAGAGTTGGTGCCTGTAGATTGAATCCCGAGACTACGAGAATTTGTGCTATGTTGTTCATGTGATAATTTGTTCATTATTTTCTGGGGGCATTTTTTTAGCTGTTATTTGAAGAGATTTCTGCAATCTCTCGAATGGTTCATTTACTACGCAGGGCACAAAAGTGAAAATAAACATGGGTCCGGCTATTTTCCCTTATCTTCCAAACTCCAAATCGGGATATTTGGTTGAATTTTTTCTAGATGTAAAACAATCCGTTAAATCCGAATATGGACACGGCATTATGCTAAGAAATTTTGATCGACCGCAACGTCGCCGGGAATTTGGGCACTCTTTGGCCGCCACGGCCGAAATGTTCGGGGAAACATCCTCCTCTATCCAGCGGTTTTAACTGCAATCAACTCTGCACACCCATTCGCCCCCCACCGCATATGAACAAACACCCCACATTAAAAAACCCCACATTAAAAAAAAATTCATGAATTGATTTTTTTCCGGACTATTTTTTTGACATTTGTACATTATTGCATCCTTATTGTCGTGCTGGAAACCCAGCACAATCGGGTGACTAGTGTGGAAATGGCGAGCATTTCACTTTCGGAAAAAATCTGTTCCAATTCATGGTCTTTGTGGGAAATTCTTCCAAGTCAATTAACATTGGTCTTATGAGACTAAAACATGGGTCCCGTTTTTGGCCTGTATCTTCCGGACTTTGGATGAGAATTTTTGATTGAATTTATTCTGGATGAACAACAGTCAGTTGAATCCGAATATGGACACGGTGTTACGCTTAAAACTTCCGGTCGGTCGCAAAGTCGCTGTGAAAACCTCTTCTGGCTGCCACGACCGACACCTTCCGGTGACGTTGCGGTCGATAGGAATTTTTTCGCGAAATACCGTGTCCAGATTCGTATTCAACAGTCCCTGTTCCATTTCAAAAAAATTCATAACCAAAAAAAAAAAATTGAAAAAAAAAAATTCCGTCAAGAAAAACTTGAGAAAACTAAAAGCAAAAGAAAAAATGGAGAAAGAAAAGAAACTTGAAGACAGTTCGAGGAGAAAATTATCCTCCATTTGGCGGTCTTCACTGCGATAAATTCCGCCAACCCATTCGCCCGCCACCGCATTTTTCTGTTGTGACCACGGCAACCACATTTTTAAAAAAATCATCAATTATTTTTTTTACGGATTTTGTTTTCTTGACATTCGTACATCATCTCATCTGAATTCACGTGCTGAAAAACTAGCCCAATCGGGTGACCAGTGTGGAAATGACGAGCATTTCACTTTCGGAAAAAATCTGTCCCAATTATTCGTGATCTATAAGAAATTCTTCCGTCATTTAACATTGGTCTTATGAGACTAAAACATGGGTCCCGTTTTTGGCCCATATCTTCCGGACTTTGGATGAGAATTTTTGATTGAATTTATTCTGGATGAACAACAGTCAGTTGAATCCGAATATGGACACGGTGTTACGCTTAAAACTTCCGGTCGGTAGCAAAGTTGCTGTGAAAACTTCTTCTGGCTGCCACAACCAACACCTTCCAGCGACATTGCGGTCGATAGGAATTTTTTCGCGAAATACCACGTCCAGATTCGTATTCAACAGTCCCTGTTCCATTTCAAAAAAATTCATAACCAAAAAAAAAAAATTGAAAAAAAAAAATTCCGGCAAGAAAAACTTGAGAAAACCAGAAGCAAAAGAGAAAATGGAGAAAGAAAAGAAACTTGAAGACAGTTCGAGGAGAAAATTCTCCTTGATCTGGCGGTCTTCATCGCGATAAATTCCGCCCACTCATTCGCCCGCCACCGCATTTTTCTGTTGTGACCAGGGCAACCACATTTTTTAAAAAATCGTCAATTATTTTTTTTACGGATTTTTTTTCTTGACATTCATACATTATCTCATCTGAATTCACGTGCTGAAAAACTAGCCCAATCGGGTGACCAGTGTGGAAATGACGAGCATTTCACTTTCGGAAAAAATCTGTCCCAATTCGTGGTCTATAAGAAATTCTTCCAAGTCATTTAACATTGGTCTTATGAGACTAAAACATGGGTCCCGTTTTTGGTCCATATCTTCCGGACTTTGGATGAGAAATTTTGATTAGATCCTCCTCTATCCGGCGGTCTTCAACGCGATCAATTTCGCTCATCTGTTTGCCCGCCACCGCATTTTTCTGTTGTAACCACGGCTGCCACATTAGAAAAAAAATTTCGTCAATTAATTTTATTCCGGATTTTTTTTTTTTGACATTTGTACATTATCGCATCCAGATTCACGTGCTGGAAAACCAACACAATCGGGTGACCAGTGTGGAAATGGCGAGCATTTCACTTTCGGAAAAAATCTGTTTCAAGAAATTCTTCCAAGTCAATTTAACATTGGTCTTATGGGACTAAAACATGGGTCAGAGTTTTTGGTCCATATCTTCCAGACTTTGGATCAGAAATTTTGATTTGGTTAATACTAGATGAACAACAGTCTGATAGACCCTAATATGGACACGGCATCACGCTAAAAAAATGCGGTCGCCGGCAACGTCGCCGTGAAAACCTCTTCCGACCGACACCTCCACGGCGACGTTGCGGTCGACAGGAATTTTTCAGAAAAATTTCGTGTCCAGATTCGGATTTAGCTGTCCCTGTTTCATCTCAAAAAAATTCAATTGAGAAAAAAAATTGAAAAAAAAATTGAAAAAAAATTTGTCAAGAGAGAAAAACTTGAGAAAAGTAAAAGAAAAACTTGAGAAAAAAAGAAACTTGAGATAAGTTCGAGGGGGAAATTCTCCTCTATTTGGCGATCTTCCCTGCGATCAATTTCGCTCATCTGTTTGCCCGCCACCGCATTTTTCTGTTGTAACCACGTCTGCCACATTGGAAAAAAAATTCCGTCAATCAATTTTATTCCGGATTTTTTTTTTTGACATTTGTACATTATCGCATCCGGATTCACGTGATGGAAAACTAGCCCAATCGGGTGACCAGTGTGGAAATGGCGAGCATTTCACTTTTGGAAAAAATCTGTTCCAAGGAATTCTTCCAAGTCAATTAACATTGGTCTTATGGGACTAAAACATGGGTCCGGTTTTTGGCCCATATCTTCCGGACTTCTGATCGGGATTCTTGGATGCAGTCTGATAGACCTGAATATGGACATGGCATTACGCTTCAAAATTCCGGTCAACTGCAACGTCGAAGTGAAAAATCAACACGACCAACACCTTTACGGCGACGTTTTGGTAGATCTAGGTAAAAAGTAAAAACCCAGTACAAACATTGCGTTCATAGAAGGTTGAGTTTTTTTCTATTTATGTTCTTCAAATTTGAATACATTCATCTCGAAACGTTTCTGAAACTCTCGACCTAAGAGTTTGGCGAACATATGTGTGCAGTTTCAGAATTTGTGCCGACGCTGTGTGAACTTGACATCTCGTTTCTGACAATCGGTTTCCTCGGAAAGTTACCCAGCACAAATTCTGGAACTCTCGGCATAAAATCTAGAGGCCTAGCTCTAACACTGGGCAAAGAGTCAGAATTTGTGCTGACAGTGGCGGTGGGGGGGGGGGGGGGGGGGCAGGTTCACGGACCTGGAGGTAACTCGTAGGAAGAGAAGAAGCACCTGGTAGAGGAAGAAGTTGGAACTGGCAGGAACCGATTCATACAAGAAGTCTGACCTAGAAGAAGTGGCGGAAACCCCCTGGCCCAGTTTAATTGGTAATCTGGGTTTGAGAGATCCTGCTTGTATTCTGTGTCCCGAGTCGAACAAACGAGTGTTCTTCCTCGCTGAACAGTCTCGTGCTCGGCAAGGTCAGACAAGGTCAGACCACACGCAGTAGGATGACACACCATGCAGCTAACAGCTCAGCGTCCTCATGTTTATTACTGCGCGTCAAATAAAAATGATGGAAGTTGGGAAAACCATGCTTCTTCATGATAAAACATTTATTAAACGTGTTTTTAGTGGAATATCTCGCGGTCTCAACTTGATTCGGTTGTGTACTATGCCCAATCAAAATAAGCAAAAACCATATTCTTAACCAATTAAAGGCCGGGATCCGCATATAAGCCGAGGGTGACTTTTGGGCTTGGAATTGCGAGAAGAACCCTCGTCTTATATTCGGGACAGTGGGTTAGTTTGACGGCTGGCGTGTGAGAGAGTGAGAGAGAGGCTAGTGGGACAGAGCGTGAGAGAGAGTGAGAGAGAGGCTAGTGGGACAGAGAGTGAGAGAGAGGCTAGTGGGACAGAGCATGAGAGAGAGTGAGAGAGAGGCTAGTGGGACAGAGCGTGAGAGAGAGCGAGAGAGGCTGGTACCTGCAGGCGAGGCCAGTCGTCAGGCTTGAAGTCGTTGGGGGAACAGCCACACCAGTCCACCACGTGCTTGTACTGGCACTTGCAGCCCAGCTTGCGCTTCCAGTTCGTCACATGCAAGTTGTTGTCAACGTACGACGAGCAGAACGCCGTGTTGCGCAGCACCGTGTGGAAGAACGACTGGAACAATACACGCACAAGCACCATTCAATTCAATTCTAGAATATACAAGTTCAATCATACATCTATACTGTGAAACCTCTATGCATTGTTTTCAGATCTATCATTTTCCTGTTTGTTTCATTCATGTTTTCTTGCCCCACTTCAATATAATCAATGCCTAATTTTCCTGGATAAATCGATCTCCTGGATGGATGGTTTTATTTTCCTGGTCCCTTGAAAAACGATGGATAGAGGTTTCACTGTATTACCTCACCGAGACACGTTACTCCTGCAGCCGATAGTGACATGTGCTCGTTCCAATCTTGGCGGCCATATAGGACATTCACAAATAGAATCTAAGCAAGGCATTCTATATTATCACTAATATATATGTCTGATATGTGGGAAACTTCCTGGTTTGCAAAGCGGTGTGAAGCTACTGCCGAGACACAAATGTGTACGCCTTATTAACGTTGAGCAACGTATCTCGGTGATATATAGGCCTATCTATGATTCAATCAAATCCAACTTGGGTTTTCCCAATGAAGAATAATTTTAAAAATTATTCTTGACTGTCGAGTAATCGATGGAAGGACTCAACGAGTCGAGAACGCGTGGGAACTTTTGAACAGTATGAGATATCAGGTGAGAAAAATCATGACATATCAACTAGGGATAACATCGATTAATCGAGAATCGATTAAGAATCGATTCTGATGTAAAACAATTCTCAAATCAAAAAATCGATTTTTCAAAAAAAAAACATTTTTTCTTTTTTTTGGTTCTGTGCTGTACTTCTTTACGTCGTAATAAGTGCTCATTTCGTTGTCTATATTATTCTGTATTGTTAAGATATTACTAACTGGACAAAAGCTATCCCTTCGGTTACGTCTGACAGCCGAACGCTGACGGAAATACCCCAATGGTACAGTACAGTTCAAAGAAGTCTCTAGCAGCCATTTTTCACGTGAACGCCTTGGGAAAGTTGAAAAAAAAAAGTTTCAAATTACACTACTTTTTAAAAAAAAATTTAAAATTTTTTTTTTTTTTTTTTTTTCAAAATCGATTTTTAATCGGTTCTGGAGCATAGAGAATTGATTCCCAATTTTGAGAATCGATGTCATCCCCAATATCAACGTTACTTTCAAATAAACTACACTACTTTGAAATAGGATGATCAGGTTATCCAAGTCATGCTGATTATGTTGGTCAATTTGCATTGATTCAGGCCAAGCTAAGGGCACGCAACAACAACAACAACAACAAGGGATGGCATAGTCTGATGAAGAGCAGCCGCCGCTAGCTCCGTCTTGGGGAGGTTTGCTTCTGAGGAATGGGGTCGGGGGAGTCACGGAGGTTGCCTACCAGGAGAGGGTTGGAGGAGTGGTACGATATAAGCACCTTGGGCATTATTGGTGCCAAGAGGGCCGAGATGAAACAACAATGTATTGATTGATTGATTGATTGTTGGTTCACTAATTTTCATAGGACACAAATAAATACATAGTATAAATCAGGTCAAGATACAAAAATTATAAAAACTAAAGATTAAATATTTTATGTTCAATTTAAGTCAAGAGTTTAGGTATTCATTGATATTATAATGGCATTCCTCCATTAGGTGATGCTTGACTGCCATCTTGAATTGAGTCAACTCTAGTGATTTTATTGCAGCTGGTAGGTGATTGTATAATCGTCTGCATGACTGCAAGACGCCGTTTGACGTTAGCTTCTAGCGGCAGAACTCGTGGGCAATGTCTCTTGCATTCCTAATATTGTAGCAGTGGTGACTGTTATCGTTGAAGAGAGCTGCATTAGTCTTGGTGAAAATACAAATGGCTTGAATGTACAGGCATGGAAAGGGAAGAGTTTTTTGCTCCTTGAACGCTGATCTGCAAGATTCTCTTGAGCTCATTGATAGCATTGAACGTATCACTCGCTTCTGGGATCGGAAGACCTTGATGCTTTGTGAAGCCGAGGCCCCAATATGATGCCATATTGTAGAGTAGACTGCACGCTAGCAAAATAAAGAGATCTGATTCTTGGCAAGTTGACTTGGCGAGCTAGAGTTCTTGAAAACTAAAAAGTTATGCAGAGAATGATCATTATATTTTGTAATTCATAGAATTCCCTATTGATTAATTATCCAACATATTTGCTTAGCTTTGATAAATTATAATTAAATATTAGTTAATCGTAACAGGAGTCGTCACGCAGGTTGCGTACAAGGGGAGGGTTGTGGAGGGCTGCCTACGGTAGAGGGGCTCACCTCGGCAGGGAGCAGTGTGTGCTCGAAGATGACCATGAGGCTCTGGACCAGCCCGGCCGCGGCCTGCTGGGCGGACACGTACTGGACGAAGGGGCGGGCCAGGGCCATCCAGTCCGAGCCTCCGTCCATGGTGACGCCCCACGGCAGGACCCTGCTGCCCACGCGCCACATGTGCTGGTCGCACTCCACGAACGTCTTGTCCAGCCCTGGCACACACAACACTCACTCAACTAACGCGCTTTCAAAACACTCGTCAACATGTCGGCATGCAGTGGCGTAACTACCAGAGGGGCAGCTGCCCCGGCTGTAAGATCGCTCTTATCTTTGAAAGCCCCTGGTGGGGACTGTTTGCCCCTATTTGGACTGTTTGCCCTATTTTTTTTTTTTCAATATTATTCAACTGATTATTTATATTATCTAGCTATATATCTATGTATCAGAGTGTCTATATATACAAGATCTATTGATTTATCTCAGTTCCGTAACGATCAATCTGAAATCTTGTAATGTATCATTATTTTGTTGTATCATTTGTTTGATAAACCATAATTACTAATTCGTTGATAAATCATGAATGATGGCTTACTGCCATACTCAAATGTAAAGCTATTAATAAGTTATATTGTAAAATATGTAAATTGTGTACCGATTTCCTTGAAAGAGGGTTAAAGGAATAAACACTACTACTACTACTACTATTACGGAGGCTGGGGACGAAGGATGAGTTGACTGCTGCTGACAGGCCTTGACCTTGAGTGTGCCCGACTCACCTTGTTTCTGTATGAACCGCTGCACCTCTCGGCCGTGGCACTTGACGAAGTTGCGCCCCTTGTTTGCGGCCAGGAACGCAACCAGCGCGTCGTTGGTCCTGAAACAGCAAACTCATGTTTTATAAAACTATAGATCTATATCACCGAGATACGTTACTCGACGTTAACAAGGCGTACATATTTGTATCTCGGCAGTAGCTTCACACCGCTTTGCAAACTGGCAAGTTACATTCGACATTTTCAAACCAATTCCTTGTATTATTAAATTGATAATTTAATGATATAAAAGGCCTTGCTTAGAAGCTATTTGTAAAGATCCAATATGGCCGCCAAGATCGGAACGAGCGTATGACGCTATCGGCCTCAGGACTAACGTATCTTGGTAACTAATATATATCTATGATGTTGTGACCACGTTGTATCGACCACGTTGTATCGACCACGTTGTATCTACCACGTTGTATCTACCACCTTGTATCTACCACGTTGTATCTACCACGTTGTATCTACCACGTTGTATCTACCACGTTGTATCTACCACGTTGTATCTACCACGTTGTATCTACCACGTTGTATCTACCACGTTGTATCTACCACGTTGTATCGACCACGTTGTATCGACCACGTTGTATCTACCACGTTGTATCTACCACGTTGTATCGACCACGTTGTATCTACCACGTTGTATCTACCACGTTGTATCTACCACGTTGTATCTACCACGTTGTATCTACCACGTTGTATCTACCACGTTGTATCTACCACGTTGTATCTACCACGTTGTATCGACCACGTTGTATCTACCACGTTGTATCTACCACGTTGTATCTACCACGTTGTATCTACCACGTTGTATCTACCACGTTGTATCTACCACGTTGTATCTACCACGTTGTATCTACCACGTTGTATCTACCACGTTGTATCTACCACGTTGTATCTACCACGTTGTATCTACCACGTTGTATCTACCACGTTGTATCTACCACGTTGTATCTACCACGTTGTATCTACCACGTTGTATCTACCACGTTGTATCTACCACGTTGTATCTACCACGTTGTATCTACCACGTTGTATATACCACGTTGTAATACGATATTCCTTCAATAACTTCTGAGAAATCAAACCTTTCATTTAAACAAGCCATACACGATCAACATTTACCCGTCAACATATTGACAGCTAGTAGATAACACGTACCGTACCGTATTTCTGATCTTGCCTATACACGACGGCAATATGTTGATGGCTGCCGTCAACACATTGCCAAGAATTGAGCATGCTCTTCAACATGTTGACAGGTAATGTTGATCGTGTATGTCGTGTTTCAGAAAAAAAAGAAATTCACAGATTTTTTGTCACCATATAAAATACTGAGAATATTTCATGAATGTTATCATTTTTAATATACCTATTGTTGTATATCGTTTCAAACACCTGAGGTTCGAACTAAACCATTGAAGGAACAACAAGTTACCTCCGGGGGTAGACTGGGAATTGTTTACAATGCATTTTCTCTGAGGAAAAAGTTGTTAAACTGTTCATGATGATGATTATTGTTGCCATGATCACCCCACCAACAGCTAGATTATACTTTTTCATGTTTTTTGTTGTTTATTTGTCAATTTAAAATTGAAGTGAGTTTCGCCATTGTGCGTGGACTCACTTGACGGGCAGGTCCGACTCGGAGAGGTTGACGATGAAGTCCCACTGCCAGCCGAGCTGCAGGATCTCGCGCATGGAGGCCAGCAGCATGTGCAGGAGGGAGGCCCCCCCCCAGATGGTGGCCCAGCGGCGGCGGGCCAGGCGCACGTTGGGCAGCGCGCGCTCCAGGGGCAGCAGCTCGCGGAACATGTAGTCCTGGCGCTGAACAACACGCGACAGACATGAGCAACTGGGCAACCAATCGGGTGCGAGGATGAGCTCAACACTCGCTTGCCTGTTTCACTGTTGTATTGGCAACACTTCTTATATTATGGTGTACTTTAATTTTAATTTTTTTTTTGTATTGAACAAAATGTCATAAAACCATAGAGCCATGTACCGGTACTTCCGGTTACTTCCAAACGGCGGCCATGTTCTTGATTCAACTGCCAGTTGGAGCTACTTCCACGCTGGCGAGGCCTTCCTCATCATTACGTATCAGGTAATGATTTAGAAGGCCTTGATTTCAGTTACTGAATATAAAACAAATTTCTGTAGGCCCACACCTGACAACAATCAGTTTGAGCAGTGAACATAGCTGCCGTTACCCACTATTTGAAGTGACCAAGTGGGTTGAGCTTTCAACACAGAGTTATCCCTCCATAACAATACAACTCCATGATAAAACATACTTAGGCCTATAAATAAATGATTAGTCACGTGATGTCCACAAAGCCCTGAAGAGCTTGACTGTGGATTAAATATGAAAAATAATGGGAAAGAATATTGTGTAATGCGATCATTTATCATTCGTTCTATTTGATGTCACATTATGTTACAGTAAACCCTCGTTAATCCAAACTCGATTAATCCAAAATTTGACATATTTCGAATTTAAAATTAGTCCCCGGCTGAAGGTATAAACATTTCAATGTTAATTAATATGGTTAATTCAAATTCCAGCTAATCCGTAATTCAAACCAATATTTCGACCCTTTAATTGCTTTAGCACTGTTATCGGATTGAATCATTCGAAATAGTTTGAGTGAATTCCTTGAATTGATGATTATTATCCCAGTTTCCATACTCTTTATCTGACGCGGCCAGCTCAGCTGTTCGCTGCTTTGAGTGTGTCATAACACTCGGGACGGCCGAGCGCCAATGGAAGCGAGCTGTAACGATCGTGCGTTGTCGGCTAGCTGAGAGCTTTCTCACACGTGCAATACGAACAAAATTGCTTCAATTCTAACCAGAAAAAGTGATGATTTTTCGTGGAAAAGGAGTTTTCAAGTTAATCCGAATGGTTATAAATCGAAATCATTTAAGGGTTCTCTTGCATTTTGATTAACGAGGGTTTACTGTATAAACAATATGAAGTTTGGCTGAAGATGACATAGAGAAATGCTCTAGATATGTCTCTACAGCAGCCATCATGCTCCCGGGGCACGCAAACGACAGGAAATTGTATTGAACTGAGCTCACGCACACTTACACACTTCACAAGACCAACATTGATCACGCATGCTAGCAACTGTTCCAGCGTTACAATGGAAGACCAAGTATACATGCAGTGAAACCTCTACGCATTATACTCGCATACATCATTTTCCTGCTTCAATCATTTACTTCATCCCACCCCACTTTCATATTATAATTTGATTCAATTCAATTTGATATGCATTTTAATCACGCATGACACATGAAAAACATACGATACCGATAATACAAAAATACAAAATACAAAATAGTAATAAACATTTAGATGTGTGAAGCCCACGTAAGGATAAACCTTGTGTGTAGGCTAGGTAACAGACAATGATAAAATAATTAATTAATTAAATTATAAATTGATGAATAAATTAATTGATATTAATAGCCTTTTAATTAATATAGGCCTATTAATAAATGTAAACTTTTTCTGTGTGGATCATTTTCCTGCATGGATGGTCTTCTTATCCTGATTCCTTGAAAAATGCTGCCATTCTCTGTAGTACCTTACAACAATTAAACATATACGCAACAAGTAGGCCGTGACATGATGGACGTGTGCGTATAGCTTGCCCGGACATGGGTACTCACCGCGTCGACGTGTATGAAGAAGTAGTGCTGCTCGTGGTACAGCAGCTTGATGAGCCGTCGCACCTGTCGCACCGCGCGACCGTTCAAGGTCAGCAGGAACACGACCCGCGCGGCCGGCTCCGTCGGCGAGTCGGGCTTCTCGCGCGCCATCTGCGGGCTGAACTCTGGAACCACACGCGGGCCAGCGTTAACATCGGTTTCAACTAGCGGGCCAGCGTTAACACTGGTTCTAGCGAGTAATTGTTGAGCTCGGGCACATTTTACCCTGCTAGCAAAACCGCCGGAAGTGGTTACTACCGCTTGAAACATGATCAAAACGTTCTAAACATTCCGCTAGCAAAACGTTACACAAGCGATTCAAGTGAATTGCTAACAGCGTTCATGGATCTATTTATTTTAATGCTGCTTTTTTGCAATTTATTTATCCTCCAGGACCCACCCTCTTTCTTAGTTGTGACTTGGTTCTTAGTCTATATTCCTGCAACTCTACTCATGTCCCTCCTGACGAGCAGGTTGTGGAGGAGTACTCACTAGCGATGCCCGTGTGGAAGGCAGAGAGCGCGAGGGGGGGGAAGAGTGCGAGGGGGAGGGGGAGGTCACTCACTAGCGATGCCCGTGTGGAAGGCAGAGAGCGCGAGGTAGCCGCCACACGCCTGGGCTGGGTCCGCCGGGCACTTCATGTTGCAGGAAGAGTCGGACACGCGCGATAGCAGCGGAGGCTCCTCGTGGCCGCAGAAACACTCCGTCCTGGACACACAACGCACACAGCTCTCTTCATTCATCGCACATCAGTACATGGTTATCACATTGGCTTCATACAAGATGCATTGAGGGTTGCGTTTGCCCGTTGGAGATGGTGTCTTCACTTCATATCCCTCCCATGTTAAAAATATGTTCCGATTCACGGTCCACGTTTAAAGTACTATTGACCGTGCGTAGATAAGTGGTGATAGAAGGAACTAACGTTACGTTCAAGGCCGGCTCGCTGTCATCAAGTTTGCCAGCCTATCAGCTGTTTCTACAGAAAAACATCAGATAGAGCAGCGATCCATATTACACAGAAAAGTACTCATAAAATGGAACGAGTTTTCGAATTAGTGGAGTCACCATCTCCCGGCGGCAAACCAACGCAACCCTCAATGCATCTTGGTTTCATCAAAAGCAAGGGCAGAATATAAGGTGATAATACTGTAGTAGTACATGATGATAAATAATAATAGGCCTAACAATTAATAATCAAAAATAGAATGAATCGACAAAACTGTATGGATTCAAAACTAGGAACTGGCATTACGACAAAACTATAATTGAAGGTTGTAAATCTGATGGATTTGGAGAGCTGTAATGTGTAACCCAAACACTGGAAAGTACCAAACAAAATAAAAAGGTCAGTAAAGGTGGAATAAATTGAAACAAAAACTTTTGTCAGAATTTATATAGCAGAAAGACGCTTGTAGAAACTCACAACAGCAAAGATGTATTGATATAGAATTTGAATCACCAAGTTCACGCACAAACCAGTGTCATTGAATGAAAGAGTAAACCGACTTCAAGATAATTTGACGCTCTTCAATTAATATGACATTTGATTCTTGTGAATTAAATCAGTTCTAAGATAGGCCTAATGCATAAATCAATACCAAGAATGAGATGAGATTCATTCACGTATTATCTTAAAACTGATTTCATTCACAAAAATAGAATTTCAAACTAACTGAAGACCATAAAATCATCTTGGAGAAGAGACACTTTTTTATTCAATACTAACAACACTGGTACACTACTACACTGGTAACACTGGTTAGTGAACAAACAAATAGTAAAATTAATTCCTCTATGGTATAAGTACCATATAATGTGTTCCGGACTTTCGGAAACTGAAAGACTGTTATCTGCGGCGGAAAGTTATGGTCACCGACAGCGCAGTCCTGGTGTTGAAGTTCACTGGTTTTAAATAATTGAAATGGGGTGGTAAGATCGCCCTTGTGGTGCCCCGTCCAAACGATCCTACTTTTCATCCTCAGCCTTAATTGGGGAACAATGATTTTGTATCAAGTTTCGATGTTATTAAAAAAAAATAGAAATAAGTACTGTACATGCATCCCCTTAAGTGCCCTTCAGACGGTAAATTTCTATTTCTAGCAATTATTGATGCCAAGTAGTGTACACACTATTCCTACAGCACCTTACAGAGTTCTGCAGGCAATACCTCAGAGTAGAAACATGCCAACTTGCGAGCATTCAATCAGAGTCGGCCAATGGGCAAAGGTAAGGTCACGTGACCGAACATTGACTGCATGTTTCATTCATTTACCGGTATTCAATAATACTTTGAACCCTCTTCCGAGGTAATCGGAATGGTTTGCAGGTTACAATTATCAGCTTACTAACTTATAAATGTGGCTTATAACATTATATGATATTACCAGTAAATCCATTGATAATCAACAATAATGATAATAATATTTGAAATAATATTTTAAATAATCTTAATAAATAAAAATAGGTTCTATCAAATTTGAACTCCAATTTTCAGATGTTATCAACTTTCAATAGGTCATGTTTGTTCAATTTTGAAGTTCAATTTGGAAATACATTTCATTTTAAAACCAATTCTGATTAGGACTATCAGAAATTCTGATTTTTTCAATCAATTTCAATTTTGTCTACTATGTGAGCAACGGCAAGTGAAGTGGCTATTGATCAGACCGGAGTTAGGTTCTAGATTGGTTTTAGTTTAGACTGAATTAGTTTATGAAGTTTGTTTGATTATGTTAGTTTATGCTGTGCACAAGAACAGCAACAACAGCTGCCAACGACAAGACAATATCAAGTCGACGACGTAACTCGTCCTGATCCTGCCAAGGCCTAGTCAAGTACGTAATGCCAACTTACGAGTACTCCACCCCTGCGTACGGGAAGCCCGACTGAAGGCACATGTTGATGCACTGTTGAGGGGAGTTTGTAGTTTTGAGGTTGGCGTAGTAACCGGACAACACACGGAATGTCTTCTCGTCTTTGAAGCAGCCAAGTGACTTGCCCGCGGTGAAACCTGAAATCAACGTACCGCGCGGTCAACTCACGTCGCCTGATGTAAATATGCCTCGTTTGTAATTGTCCACAAAGTAGGAGGTGTGCATGGCTACACAAAAGATTACACAAAACAATATTGATATTTTCCCCAAAACTAAAAATAGCGTTGTGTAGGCTAGTTTCGTCTAAACTACGCCGCACAGCGCAGTTCCTGTGTCAAAGTTCATTGTTCTGTGCACTTGAAGTTCCTCTAAATCTTGAAACATCCAAGAGGTGCTTCTCCTAAATGCTCTTACCGGTACTAACTTATACATAGCATTCATTGGGAAACAATTATTGTATATAGGCCTAATCCATCAGGTTCAAGGAAGTTTTTGAAACTATTAAATAATAACCAATTCTTTTGTGAGCTTTACTCAATAGATCTAATCAAATCTACTAGAAAATACCAATTTCAAGATAGAAAAAATGAAAATTGGTTGCAATGCGGTAAAATGGACAATTTTATCCGAGTAAATTTGTCGATTCACGTACCACGCCACCCTTTCCATCATTCTACCATTTCTAGCAAATTCCATTTAGCACACCAAGAAATGACAGTTTAGCGCATAATTCTCCATCCCCAACCAAGGTCACCAACCTTGACCACTAACCCCAACCCAAAAGCACTTTCTACAGAAATATAGGAAATGGTACGTGAAACGGCTTAATTACCTTTAACCCTTCTAGGCCTAAACATTGAGGCCTCTGCCTCTGACCCTTCATTATTAGCTACCGTATTAAAAATGACTGAGCCTTGGCCTACCTGGGGCTGGGCATGAGTTCGTAAGTCGAGTCGGATACAACTTTCCCGACTGAATAAGGCACGTTATATTCACTAAATGTTGTTTACAACGTTGTGTTTTAGCACGATGAATCGCAGATATGGCTTCTTTAGTGTACACATTGCAACTAGGCACAAAATCTAGTTCGTCTAATCGCAAACTTGTCCGATTTGGAACACTTTTACCAACTTCATGTATCGTGGCACTGATAACATTGCTTTTATCAGGGGGAACTTTATGTTTGTTGTACAACGCATTACTATTGCTCGGACTGTCTTCGTCGTCGTCTTTGACCCTCCTCGAAGAAACTGCACCGTTGGCGTCTTCATTCTAACCAGCAGACAGAGAAATAGAAAATGAGGATTATTAGAACCAGCAGACATAGTTATTTACACAAAAACCTGCAGTCGAAACCAAAACTTGGAAAAAAGGTAGCACTAACCTCAAATAATACTTTTTCTCTTCTGGAAGGATCAAAGTGTTCTAATCCATTAATATTATTATCACTATCACTAGTATCAATAGAAAAGAATTTATACGCAAGGAAGACTTGGATACTTAGAATAATGCTACCTATAATGAAAAATAACCGATACCGTCGAATCCATCGGTTGTCAAGCGTTCGAGTCATTGCAATTTTACTACTACATACTAATCTGCAGCAAATTTGGATATATGTCAAAACCACGGACCAAAACTAGGTTATGTTATCCGAACCGGGTCTGAAACATTAAGGGCGTGGTTAAGGAGTGGTCACTCGCGTCGCATCAGTTATTACAAATAATCATAATTCAGATGCAAAATAATAATTATCCTAACATGAAGCAACCATGGCGTAAAATTTAAAATGACATAGTTTTCCATTTGGTATCCTATGTGTTTCAATTGTTCAATTGAATAAAATAAATGAGTGGTGGCAGTGACGTAGGCCTCCGTATGCCTCTATGACACATCTACCTGCAGTAATAAAAAGAGGTAAAATTATAAATTATGAGTAACCCAAATAACCCTCCTAAGCTGGTCTACTCATGTTTTCAAATTTTAGTCAAGTTTTATTTTTAAAGCGATGACTTGATTCGAACACGCAGGTAGTGAAACCCCGTGTCAAGTAGGACTATGACTATGAGTAATATTTTTATAACAAATACTTTTAATTCACCATGCCCTGATAATGGATCAGATTAAGTGTTTTAGATATCTATAAACATCTGCGTGTAGAAGAAACTCTTAATTATATAAATACAAAATCAACGACATTAGCATTATGCACTACATCGGGATTGTGAGCCAAATAATCATTTTCATTTCGCATTATTTATTAATGCTTTCATTTCAAATTCAAATCTGTCAATGATACGTTTGAATTCATTAAGTTGCATAACATAACACATAAACGATCGTGGTGACTTTCCGTCTGAACATATTCTAGTGAAACTGCTTCACACAGTACATGCAGGGGAGTATCTTATAAACTACTGTCGATCCATAATAAACATTCACAACATGTTACGTGTTATTTGCATGTAACGGTACGCTGTGAGGTAAAAATCGATGGCTAAAATATCGAGTGTTATACTGTTACATACGAGTGATGTTTCCAATTTTGTTATTAAAACTTTCTCACTTGTATTTTCTATATATAACTTATTGCCTGCATCTTGAGATGTAATTGTTAATTCTATATATTCATGCGCGATTCAAGATGTATGAACACACTGAACCGTCATTCAGGAGTCCGGGGTTCAATTCCCGCCATGGTCGACCATCCTGACAGGGTTTTCCTCTGTCGTTCAGGTCAATACTGGGATGATTCCTTAACAACAGGCCACGACCGAATCCTTCCCACCATCCAAAACACTTAATAAAATACCCTTTCATCTCATAATCCCATCATCTCTATCATCATCCACCGACGCCAATAGATCGTAGTCATCAGTCAGGTGCGTCGTTGAAAACCCTATATAGAAACAGATCCCCTGGCGGGAACTTGTGGCCCCAGAGAGACTGGACCGCCTTGAACTAGGTCGACATCGGGGTCATTCAGCGCCTGCCCGTCTTCCCCAGATGATCCAATCATTCCACTCGGTTCGGCAGGAAACGCTTGTTAGGCCTACTCTCATCCATACGTCATCGAACAGCTGATCTGATGCGCCCCCTCAGCTGGACGCCTATTGGTGCGCTGAGTGGCACGTGGCAGACAATCGAGCTGACACTTGTCTGCAGCTTCACTTCTGATGCATTCCAACAAGACGAAGAAAGAGTGAAGATGCCGGCAAAACGTTGCTAAGAAACTAGACAGACTCTTTTTAGAACCCCAAATGCTTTCACTTATAGTGGCAAAATTACTACAAAGATATCTTTACCATCAAACATCGGCCGCGAAATCTCCGTGCTCACAAATACATAATATACATATAATATATATATATATATATATATATATGTTGTCAATAGTTTTTACGATTTTTCCACTTACTTGATTTGCTCTACTTTCGCGACGTTTCGGGAAGATTATACTCCCCATCATCAGGCTCTCGAACCGATCACAGCGACTCACCGACTTATATATATATTTATATATATATATATATATATATATATATATATATATATATATATATATATATATATATAATATATATATATATATATATATATATATATATATATATATATATATATATATATATATATATATTTATATATATATATACATATATATATATATTTATATATATATATTCATATATATATATATATATATATATATATATATATATATATATATATATATATATATATATATATATATATATTATATAAATTATATATTCAAATATCTTATATATTATTTGTTCACATCGAAACTTGATACAAAATCATTGTTTCTGAAGGCTATGCATGAAAGTTGGTTCATACCACAAGGGCAAATTTATCCCCCCAAATGAATTATTTCAAATAAAAACCAATGAGCTTTGACCCCAGAACTGCACTGTATTATATGACCACTCTTTTCGTCGCGGATAAAAGTCTCAAAGTTTCCAAAAGACCGGAACGCATCGTTATCGTGATACATCCGGCCATTATATCTTTTCATATAACTTATATTCACATTCGATTCGAATATTGAATTGCTAGTTCGGATGAACTGCTCGTGAAGTTGGCGGGTACAACTAGCTAGAGTGGGCCGTGATAATTGAGAGCCCATATGAGTCAACCAATGCTCAAGACACCATTTTGACTATTAAATATGGGCAGTGTTGGATTCAGAGATTTTGTTGCGGGGGAGCCATTGTGTGTTTCCTGGGGGGGCAAGGGAAAACCAAAATACAAGTTTCTCAAAAAATACACTATATACCTATAGTGCTTAATGTTTTCATCTCGGGGGGGCAAACGACTAGTTGCGGGGGGGGGCTTTGCCCCCCTGCAGGTATGCCTGGATTCAACACTGAATATGGGTTATGTATTTAAATAATTATCCGTGCCAGTGATTTAGCTGTTTGTCAAACCAAAGCCCGTTTACTCCTTGTTTACTGATGGGCAATTTGGTGGCAATTTATTACAAAATTTTTTTCAAAACGGCTGTCCGAATTGCATGAAAATGTAGAATAATGTGTATCATTCATGTGTTTACATTCAGTGACAACTTGAATATTTTTAGAGAGATATAATTTATCAAATTTTCTTGCCCAGCCTAATCTTATGGGACTTTCAGAAACTTTGAGATAATATTTCTCGTAAGTGGTTTGATAGATTTGACCTAAAAATCATACAGTTGTAAGCTGGATAAGTCTGCGTGTTCAGAAAAAGTTTCATGTCGATCAGTCAAACCCTGCGACCTGTGCAGTGCTTACAAACAGACAAAGCTCCATATGAGTGGGATGGAGGTCCTCGCTATCGCTCATGTAGGCAGTTGTTTTGTCAGTGAACCGTCTTGAAGAGGTTCGCACCTCTCTCTACTGGCGGGACTATAGCCGAGCTAACAGTTCACTGACCTCTCGGACTGGTTCGCTCGCTTTGAGCCACACAATATTATGACACATGGATACGAATACCTCCTGCCTGGCGGTGAAGTGAGGACGGTCGTCCGTCCGGTCGCATCACGTCTCAACACAGCTCGGCTGTTCCGAGCCGGCAACCAGAACCACGCCCCTCCACTTACACAGTTCCGACAGCCAATAGAACACACGGGCAAAACATATCTCAACAAATCGCAATATAAATCAATAAATCAATTTTATAGAAATGTATCCTAAATTTAAAAACTGATTTTTTTTTATTAACATCGAAACTTGATACAAAATCATTGTTCCCCAATTAAGGCTATAATATTATATTATAATATTATATTATATTATTAAGAATTGAATAAAATACAACTCCCGTATCGGTGGGTAAAACAAATATTCTGTCTCATAATTGGTGCGCCTGAAGATCGTATACCGTAATATAGTATACACTCGGCTGTGGGACATGAGTTTTGGTACCCAACCGTATCTAACCCTAACCACATTTTACAACCATCCATTCGCAAGTACCTCGAAACCAATGCCACACGACCTAATCGACTTGATCCCGGTATACGCTCTTCAGCGCCCCCCCCCCCCCCCCCCCCTCAATAATTCGTGACTTTTTTTCTTTTTTCAAATATTAAATTTTATGAATTTTTCAAAACTATACCAGCGAATATAGCGTGTGGATGAATCGAATGGCACCGAAGGCACACGGCACACCACTAGGCCACGGCAAGCTTCGGACAGAACGGGTCAGGTCTTGCATGACGTCACGTTAGCCACCGGGTGTCGGAACTGCGTCTGCAGGCTCGCCAAGCCGCCTCATGGGAAAGCGAGTATATAGCGAAGCGCAGATAATCGAGCTTATCTTGACTCTCTGTGCTCGCTGCGCACGACAAACAAGGCTATTGGTGCCGCCCTCCGTAGCCCAGTCAACCGAGACACCGCTCTAGGAACTGAAGTCCGGGTTCGAGTCCCGCTCGCGTATCATCACTTGGTCGTATCATTATCAGAAGTTCATCGTACCCCCATATAACCTAGCTGTTGGTGGGATCGATGACCAATCAATAGACATCTCCAACAGGGGGAGAAGGAACCCATGACTATACTATGGTCCATTCGAGGGTAACCTCTAGTCTCAGGCTAGTTTCATGCATTGAAGAATCGATCAACGACAATAGAATCCAAGAATCAACATCTGTTGTTCTCACCTCACCGCGACTGGCACTTAGAATAGCGTCCTAGACCTGGCTAGCTGCAAGAGACTGAGGACTTTGATTGGGTATTGTCCTCTAGGAGAGCTCACCCGAGCCAGGGACGACCCTGGAAGAACCCCCCCCCCCCCTCACATCTTCTCAGCAAGTCGACAACCGCAGCCAGACGTAAGGGTTGTATAGAGAGGTTCACCCTTGGACCGACTATAGGGTTCTGTCAAGTGACGTCACACATTGTTGCAAGAGACAGACAACAATGTCCACCAGTTGGAATTGACCAATCAGAATGTTTGTTAGTCCACCAGTTCGCTGTGTTGCTATGGTAACTACAGGCTTCTGTCAAGTGACGTCGCCCATTGTTGCAAGAGACAGACAACAATGTCCACCAGTCGGAATTGACCAATCAGAATGTTTGTTAGTCCACCAGTTTGCTGTATTGCTATGGTAACTACAGGCTTCTGTCAAGTGACGTCGCCCATTGTTGCAAGAGACAGACAACAATGTCCACCAGTCGGAATTGACCAATCAGAATGTTTGTTAGTCCACCAGTTCGCTGTGTTGCTATGGTAACTACAGGCTTCTGTCAAGTGACGTCACCCATTGTTGCAAGAGACAGACAACAATGTCCACCAGTCGGAATTGACCAATCAGAATGTTTGTTAGTCCACCAGTTTGCTGTATTGCTATGGTAACTACAGGCTTCTGTCAAGTGACGTCGCCCATTGTTGCAAGAGACAGACAACAATGTCCACCAGTCGGAATTGACCAATCAGAATGTTTGTTAGTCCACCAGTTTGCTGTATTGCTATGGTAACTACAGGCTTCTGTCAAGTGACGTCGCCCATTGTTGCAAGAGACAGACAACAATGTCCATCAGTTGGAATTGACCAATCAGAATATTTGGTAGTCCACCAGTTCTCTGTATTGCTATGGTAACTACAGGCTTCTGTCAAGTGACGTCGCCCATTGTTGCAAGAGACAGACAACAATGTCCATCAGTTGGAATTGACCAATCAGAATATTTGGTAGTCCACCAGTTCGCTGTGTTGCTATGGTAACTACAGGCTTCTGTCAAGTGACGTCGCCCATTGTTGCAAGAGACAGACAACAATGTCCATCAGTTGGAATTGACCAATCAGAATATTTGGTAGTCCACCAGTTCGCTGTGTTGCTATGGTAACTACAGGCTTCTGTCAAGTGACGTCGCCCATTGTTGCAAGAGACAGACAACAATGTCCATCAGTTGGAATTGACCAATCAGAATATTTGGTAGTCCACCAGTTCTCTGTATTGCTATGGTAACTACAGGCTTCTGTCAAGTGACGTCGCCCATTGTTGCAAGAGACAGACAACAATGTCCATCAGTTGGAATTGACCAATCAGAATATTTGGTAGTCCACCAGTTCTCTGTATTGCTATGGTAACTACAGGCTTCTGTCAAGTGACGTCGCCCATTGTTGCAAGAGACAGACAACAATGTCCATCAGTTGGAATTGACCAATCAGAATATTTGGTAGTCCACCAGTTCGCTGTGTTGCTATGGTAACTACAGGCTTCTGTCAAGTGACGTCGCCCATTGTTGCAAGAGACAGACAACAATGTCCATCAGTTGGAATTGACCAATCAGAATATTTGGTAGTCCACCAGTTCGCTGTGTTGCTATGGTAACTACAGGCTTCTGTCAAGTGACGTCGCCCATTGTTGCAAGAGACAGACAACAATGTCCATCAGTTGGAATTGACCAATCAGAATATTTGGTAGTCCACCAGTTCGCTGTGTTGCTATGGTAACTACAGGCTTCTGTCAAGTGACGTCGCCCATTGTTGCAAGAGACAGACAACAATGTCCATCAGTTGGAATTGACCAATCAGAATATTTGGTAGTCCACCAGTTCGCTGTGTTGCTATGGTAACTACAGGCTTCTGTCAAGTGACGTCGCCCATTGTTGCAAGAGACAGACAACAATGTCCATCAGTTGGAATTGACCAATCAGAATATTTGGTAGTCCACCAGTTCGCTGTGTTGCTATGGTAACTACAGGCTTCTGTCAAGTGACGTCGCCCATTGTTGCAAGAGACAGACAACAATGTCCATCAGTTGGAATTGACCAATCAGAATATTTGGTAGTCCACCAGTTCGCTGTGTTGCTATGGTAACTATAGGCTTCTGTCAAGTGACGTCACACATTGTTGCAAGAGACAGACAACAATGTCCATCAGTTGGATTGACCAATCAGAATGTTTGGTAGTCCACCAGTTCGCTGTGTTGCTATGGTAACGATTGTTTGTCATTTGTTATGAGACAGAAGCCTATAAGACCCTAGATTTTAATATTGTGTTGCAGTTTCTAGACCAATGTAAGAAGACGAGCTAGTATGGGGCCCACAGTCCAAAGCAGACGATCGTAGACTGTAGAAACCATCCTGTTGTTACGACTGAGGGAAACCACGATGCACCTCAGTCAGGAGTTAGGATGGTCGAAAATATTTTAATGTCTATTCATACATTGGTTTCAGTCAAGGTATATATAATACTAGTGTTATATATACCTTGGATTTCAGCGACACAATGCACCAATGACTAAGATCTATTGGCGTCAGAAAATTAATGATGGACAAGATGGTGGATATAGATGAGATGAAATGTTATTTAATTACGTTTTTCTGGTTAGTGGGAAGGAGTCGATCGTGGCCTGTTGTTGAGAAACCATCCCTTGTATATAAAGAGAAAACACGAAAAACCCCCTGTCAGGATGGTCGGTGGTCGACCGGTTTGATCTCATACTGCCTATTCTTACACTGCCTATACGCAACCTGTACACTCACCATGTCGGGAAGCGAACCCCGGTCTTCGGATTTAAAAACATTGATATTGGCTCTAACGACGCACTGTAATGATGAGTAAGATCTATTGGCGTCGGATGGATGATTAATGAGATGAAGGTTTCTTTGATAATGGGAAGGAAGAGGTCGTGGATTATATTGTCGGATCCATTCTGGCTGCATTAGCCTATTATAGACTACAGAGAGTTCACCACTGCAACCCTGTCGAGATGGACGGTGGCGGGAATCAAACCAAGGCCCGATATGCCCCTCACTTCCCGGATCACATGAAGCGAGTGCGCTAGAAACTGAGCGTGATGGTGCATGGTCTCCCGCGACATTCACTCGAAATAACGTCCTAAGCCTAGCTAGCTCCAATTACTTTGATTGGATACTGTTCTCAAGGAGAGCTCAACACCATGACAACGTAAGATGATAACAGTCACGGTCTCTTAGATCGCACAAATGTGACCCATTTCGCAGCCTACCTCAAGAGCAGGGCTAAGATTCAACAACAATAGAAATAATGTTGCCAGTAGTCCTATCTCAGCGCTCGTGTGTTGTAGGTCCAGGTGTGCATGTGCTAGTCTGGCCGGACTATAGGTTGTTGACGAAGAACTGCTTCCAGCGCAACAGACAATGCCAGCAATCAGCGCGCCGGCGCACGTGGAACCAACCAGTCGCCTGTTCTTCTGCCGCTCCTACAGGTGTGTTCCTTCACCTCCTAGCTAGAGGCCAGTGCTAGCTCCTGACATATCAACAGTCGCCTGTTCTTCTGCCGCTCCTACAGGTGTGTTCCTTCACCTAGCTAGAGGCCAGTGCTAGCTCCTGACATATCAACAGTCACCTGTTCTTCTGCCGCTCCTACAGGTGTGTTCCTTCACCTAGCTAGAGGCCAGTGCTAGCTCCTGACAGAGCAACAGGAGACGTGTTCTACAGGTGTGTGTGGCTAGTTCCTGGCAGATAGATGACGGCGAGCGTCGAGTAACCAAGGTATACGCCAATCAAATACTTAATTGGTATAGAGTTTACTGAAAATGTTGGATTAAGGGGAACCTACCCATAGTGTCAACCCAACATATAGACTGTTGTAGTAGTAAAATTGTTTTACACCATTCAGAGAAGTATCTCCTAAAGTGCTGTCGATCCATAATAAACATTCACAATATGTTACATGTTATTTGTATGTAACGGTACGCTGTGAGGTGAAAATTTAGAGTAAAAAATATCGAGGGTTACTGTTACATACAAGTGATCTTCATACCTTTGTTCTAATACAGTTTGTGTCATTAGCATTCAGGACAAATATTGTCCGCATCTTGTGATGTATTTGTTAATTCTGCATCCTGCACTGTTCCTGTTTGATGATTATTCATATCTTTGATTTCATCCTGGCGGGAACGTTTTGCCCTATAGCGACTAGGTACGCCTTAATCGTTATATTGCTCATTTAAACGAACAATAAATCAGTACAGCTCGCACGTATCGCGTTTTGCTGAAGCCGAGGTGGTTTGTTGCAGCCCCGGTGATCGAACCAGGCACGCACCGCCATGTGGCTGCTGCGCGCTCTGCTCCTGTCCCTAGCCACCCTGCTCGTGGCCAGGGTCGTACACAAGGTGCCCAGCGTGGTCTACCCGCCGATACCAGAGGAAGGTGACTATTGTTGTTTCACAAACAATCAGAATCATTTCAATTGACGACTCGAAATAGGCGTGGCTTAACCAGTAGGCCAGTTGGATCACATCATTTGAATTTTGTAATCATTTCAAGATACCCCGATTGGATATTTGAATTTCACCTCAGTTCTAACAGCCCTGTTGATTGGACTTTATGATTTGTGACGTCAAAGGGGCGGAGACTGCGAGTCGTCAATTCCATTTATTTATCCTGTTGTCATGTTCAAGAACATCACAAACCTGAGACTACATTTTATTGAATAGTGAATATATTTATTTCCCTAATATAGGAGAAAACTAGAAATCATTATCTCAATTTCAGAAATTGTATTTGACTTTTTCGTTCTCCTCGAAGCATTACCGATTTTGTATGGAAACATGAACAGAATCGAGTCTATACGTCACGGCTCCTGGAGGACAAATACATGTGACATAATTTCTGAAATATTGAGATGATTTCTAGTTTTCTTTGAAATTGAGAAAACATCCAATATCGTTATCATTCTAGTTTCAGGGCTGTGATGACCTTTAATCAATCCGAGTTCTTTGATTGCTCATCATTTGTTACCAACAAACATATCACTGCTACAGTAAATTGAACAAGCTAATAGCGTATAATATCGAACAAAAATACAATATAAATGAAATCATTTAACAATAATTATGTGTGTTTATTGATATTTCCTCTATTATTACCAATACCGTCGAGTTTTCTTTTTCCGTTGGAACACCTATCAATTTTGGATTTTTTTAATAACTTCTAATCTTGACACAAAATCATTGATCCCCAATTGAGGCTATGGATGCAAGTAGGATATTTTGGACGGGGCACCACAAGGGCGATATTACCGCCTCATTTTATTATTTGAACTTTAACACCAGGACCACACTTCTTCCTCAGTTTCCAAAAGTCCAGAACACATTATAAGTAGACCTATAAACTGTTTCTGTGATATATCCGGGCATTACCAGCATTGGTATTAGGAGTAAACCAAACACACAATAGTGTTGGTATATTTCACTCTGAACCAAGGCTCTCTTTCTATCAGCTGAAAGCTTCAAATTAACTGAGGTAAGTTTTATGTACACATTGAAGAGACTGATGAGTAAGAAGTGATGTCGTGTTTCAGTCCGCTTCGACCTGGAAGAACTGAATTCCCTGCTGGACTCCCACCAGGACCCGGAAGTCACTCCAGGCCTCTTCCAGGGCGACATGGCCATGACCAACGAGGTGAGCCACAATGTCTGTTCACAGCCATTTCCGTTTGACCTGTAGAACGCGAACAAGAAACAAAAACGAGAAACGGGAAAAAGATCGTTATTTTTAGTAAGGTTAAATTGGGTCTCCACTTTGCTCCTTTGAAAAATGGGTTGAATTGTGGATGGTCCATTTAGTTTAGTACGATACGCACTGGGCTGGTTCTAATAGAGGTGTCGTGATGTGATCTGGGTGTTGGACTTCTCACTCATTTCTCACCAATTTCACTAACTTGTGAGTGAAATGAGTGAGTGAAACCGCAGCTGAGAGGCCGGTGATCAGTTATAACTGTAAACCGAGCACCGCGTAAACAGTCAGTGAATTGCTCACAGCTTCACACAATAGGCCTACCTATAAAGAAACTTTCTTTGAACTTTGATCACAAAATGCATGGAATACGTCTGTTCCCGTCTGTTTGCCTGGCAAGAAGAAGATATTGCTTTAAGACAATCCCTGATGGATTCTTCGTCATTACATTACAAAACCATCGATACGATGCAAACATCTCCTATAGTGCCCCACACGTTCACAAGGATAGCACAAGTGAGAGCAGTCAGTCTAGTATCAGATGAAACTCAGGACCTGACCTTGAGCTGGTTCGGTTCCCACAGGTGTACGACTACTGGCGCGTCGGGCTCAAGTGGGACGTGTTCCCCGAGAGGCTGTGGAACAACAACACGGTCCCTTACGTCATCAGCCCGCTCTACGGTGAGACAATGCACTTGCACCGACTTTCACGCTTCGCAAAAAGCCCCAATAGTCGAATGTTGATCATTTATAGTAATTTGCTCATATATATCAACAGTCACAAGTATACCTTTATTGAAGACAAAAGTCAAACAATTCCTCACTGAAAACTCCTATCACTCGATCTCCTGAAGAATATTTTCCTAATGACTAGTATTTGAGTAATGAATGTACGGACTGATTTTTTTCATATTCACAAATCTCAACTTCCATGTACAGTGTTTAACATCATGTGTGTTCTTGAACTATTTTAATTGTAATTTGCATGCATCGCCTGTGTATCAGCTTACTTCTACTATATTGACGTCCATGATTCTGTATTGTACACTCAGCGGTAAAATGAAATGAATGAAATGAAATTCAGTGGCGGTCGCTCTACTATTATAATCTGTCGGCTCAAGAATATCTCTTCTGTCTCGCGCAACTGTAATCGCCCTTGTTGTTTGTCGACAGAGCCGGCAGAGTATGTCACCATCTACCGTGCCATAACGACCTTGAACTTCATGACGTGCGTCAAGTTCGTACCGTGGAACGGTAAGAGCAAAGACTACCTGCTCATCTGGCCGATAAAGAAACCCAAGGGGTAAGCACGATTCAAGTTCAAATTATTTCCTACTTAGAAGGGGGCGCTGAACTCGTGGGATAAATATACTACATACCAAGAGTGAACGTGAGCTTGGCTGTATTCTGTAAGAATGCCGTAGGACCTACTATTGAATGAATGAATATTAGGGTTTTAAGGCGCATCGACAGCGAGGTCATTTAGCGCGGAGCTACTATTTCGAGGAATTGGTTAGAGCACAGATGAGCTATTTGGTCTGAGTTTTTTTGGTTCAGGTTTTGATTGTTTCCTCGAATAGGCATATCCTCTTTTCAAGGCCAAGCCCACGTTCACGTAGTATCTTTATTCCAGTATTCGCTCTTCAGGCGCCCCCTTTGAAGAATATCGTACTCTCGTCAAAAGTTGAAGTTGGCTCTACTTGAAAGGGAACAAATCGTTCCCTCACACGATGTTTGCTCTTGCTTGCGATTGGTTGAAAGTGGAAGAGTCGTTATCGATGCCCGTCTGTCCGCAGGTGTTGGTCGCACGTGGGCAAGTTCGGCGGGCCGCAGATCCTGTCTCTGCAGGCGCCGGACGACAGCGGCCCCAACTGTCTGGGCAACGAGGGCCGCGCGATCCACGAGCTGCTCCACGCGCTCGGGATATTCCACGAACAGTCCCGAGCGGACCGAGACGAGTTTGTCGAGATACACTTCGAGAACATCATACCGAGTAACTACCCTTTAGATAAACAGTTGTAGAGAGCCGCAGTATGCGATAAATATCGACCTCCCGGTTTCAACAAGTCGGGCGAGTGCTGGATACCAGGGCCCAGATTCACAAAAGGTCATAACTTTGATCCGGCTCAAAGTTACGACAATTTCTAGAGATAATACCATATTTGATATGTCATTAATCCTTAACTTTTTACTAAAACCATTATTATTATCAATCTATTATTTATTAAAATTGAAAAATCAGAAATGATAGATATATTCAAGGGGGATGAAATGAGGGAAAGAGAATTCCGTCCAAAGGTTAGGGAGGTGGTCAAAATGTCTTGATCACAGGGGTAGGGAACTTGCCACTGCGCATTCATGTGCAACTGCAAGAGATCTAAATAATAATATTAATCTTATCTATAGTGAACATTATCCAATGAAAGTCCTATAGCCTCTTGGGGCAAGCTGGGCCCAGCACGTGGTGTCCTGGGCCCGGATTCACAGAGAGTCCTATCTTAAGGACGTCCCAAGTTGAGACCATTTTACCGAGTTAGGACCAATATTGATCAACTATGGTCTCAACTTGAGGCCAATATTGGTCCTAAATCGATAAAAAGGTCCCAACTTGAAAAATCCCAAAGATAGGACTATCTGTGAATCTGGGGACAGCAGAGAAGTGCAGCAGGTAATGAATGGTGTGGCTGTTTGTGCGCAGGCTTCAAGTCCAACTTCAACAAGCAGAGCCTGGAGAACACGTCGTACAACTTCGAGTACGACTACGACAGCATCATGCACTACGGCAAGCACTTCTTCAGGTGAGCTAGAGACAAGTGGTCATAACACTGAACTGTCATCCAGGAGACCGGGGTTCGATTCCCGCCATGGTCGACCATCCTGACAGGGGTCCCTCTGTCGTTCAGGTCAATACTGGAATGGTTCCTTAACAACAGGCCACGACCGACTCCTTCCCACCATCTAAAAACACCTAATAAAATAACGTTTCATTTCAACATCCAATCATCTCATATATCATTCGCCGACGCCAATAGATCGTAGTCATCAGTACAGTGCGTCGTTTTACCCAATATTGAATAAATAAAATAATTCTTCAGGTGAGCTCGACCGCTTCACGCTCAGGTCATAGACAGGTCGACACATCAACTACCGTGATACGTTCCTCAACGTTGAAGGGACCAGTACATCAAGAACAAAAAAATGGAATTAATTTTATTCAATATGTTGAGAATATAATCACATCTACACTCCTAATAGGCCTACTATAACATTGTTCAGTTCCCAGAATAACTAGAAATACATTACTTCCACAGAATTGAGAACTTCAATATCCTTTTTGACATTTCGACTATCCCAGTTCAAACATCACCGGTAAACCAATCCTGATTCCTCAACTGTAAAGCTCGTTGATGAATATTATTTTTCTGCAGCTAAAGGTAGGCGGTAGACCCACACATAATTATCTCAGAACCTATCGGAGCGATCTCCATGAAACTTTCACCATAGCTTCAGTGATCTTGTATCTATATAATCATCTAGGACCTTTTGTATGGTTTCAATGATTGTGTTGGTCAATGTTTAGGACAGAATATATAGGGCTCGTATTTTTCCTGTACTTGAATTTTTATATCAGGCACATACTTTTCAAAAGTTATCATCAAAGAACTGGAGTTTCTCTAAATCTTAAGCACCATTAAAACCAACCCCGTGACTCGACCACCACCCCTGTAACTGTGAGTAACGTCTCACCCCTTGTATTCCTCTCTACCAGCAAGTCCAAGGGCGTGGCCACGATCACCCCCAAGGCGTCGGGGGTGAAGCTCGGCCAGCGCAAAGCCATGAGCAAGACGGACTGCCTCAAGATCAACGACCTCTACGGCTGCATCAACAAGTCGCTCTACCACCGCAGGAAGTACTTCACCCTCTGCAACTTCCTGGGCTTGTAGCCCCACCCGGTTCTCCCCCAGGCTGCATCAACAAGTCGCTCTACCACCGCAGGAAGTACTTCACCCTCTGCAACTTCCTGGGCTTGTAGCCCCACCCGGTTCTCCCCCAGGCTGCATCAACAAGTCGCTCTACCACCGCAGGAAGTACTTCACCCTCTGCAACTTCCTGGGCTTGTAGCCCCACCCGGTTCTCCCCCAGGCTGCATCAACAAGTCGCTCTACCACCGCAGGAAGTACTTCACCCTCTGCAACTTCCTGGGCTTGTAGCCCCACCCAGTTCCCCCCCCAGGCTGCATCAACAAGTCGCTCTACCACCGCAGGAAGTACTTCACCCTCTGCAACTTCCTGGGCTTGTAGCCCCACCCAGTTCCCCCCCCCCCCAGGCTGCATCAACAAGTCGCTCTACCACCGCAGGAAGTACTTCACCCTCTGCAACTTCCTGGGCTTGTAGCCCCACCCAGTTCCCCCCCCAGGCTGCATCAACAAGTCGCTCTACCACCGCAGGAAGTACTTCACCCTCTGCAACTTCCTGGGCTTGTAGCCCCACCCGGTTCTCCCCCAGGCTGCATCAACAAGTCGCTCTACCACCGCAGGAAGTACTTCACCCTCTGCAACTTCCTGGGCTTGTAGCCCCACCCGGTTCTCCCCCAGGCTGCATCAACAAGTCGCTCTACCACCGCAGGAAGTACTTCACCCTCTGCAACTTCCTGGGCTTGTAGCGCCACCCGGTCCCCCCCCCCCCCCCAGGCTGCATCAACAAGTCGCTCTACCACCGCAGGAAGTACTTCACCCTCTGCAACTTCCTGGGCTTGTAGCCCCACCCGGTTCTCCCCCAGGCTGCATCAACAAGTCGCTCTACCACCGCAGGAAGTACTTCACCCTCTGCAACTTCCTGGGCTTGTAGCCCCACCCGGTTCTCCCCCAGGCTGCATCAACAAGTCGCTCTACCACCGCAGGAAGTACTTCACCCTCTGCAACTTCCTGGGCTTGTAGCCCCACCCGGTTCTCCCCCAGGCTGCATCAACAAGTCGCTCTACCACCGCAGGAAGTACTTCACCCTCTGCAACTTCCTGGGCTTGTAGCCCCACCCAGTTCCCCCCCCAGGCTGCATCAACAAGTCGCTCTACCACCGCAGGAAGTACTTCACCCTCTGCAACTTCCTGGGCTTGTAGCCCCACCCAGTTCCCCCCCCCCCCCCCCCAGGCTGCATCAACAAGTCGCTCTACCACCGCAGGAAGTACTTCACCCTCTGCAACTTCCTGGGCTTGTAGCCCCACCCAGTTCCCCCCCCAGGCTGCATCAACAAGTCGCTCTACCACCGCAGGAAGTACTTCACCCTCTGCAACTTCCTGGGCTTGTAGCGCCACCCGGTCCCCCCCCCCCCCCCAGGCTGCATCAACAAGTCGCTCTACCACCGCAGGAAGTACTTCACCCTCTGCAACTTCCTGGGCTTGTAGCGCCACCCGGTCCCCCCCCCCCCCCCCCCCAGGCTGCATCAACAAGTCGCTCTACCACCGCAGGAAGTACTTCACCCTCTGCAACTTCCTGGGCTTGTAGCCCCACCCGGTTCTCCCCCAGGCTGCATCAACAAGTCGCTCTACCACCGCAGGAAGTACTTCACCCTCTGCAACTTCCTGGGCTTGTAGCCCCACCCGGTTCTCCCCCAGGCTGCATCAACAAGTCGCTCTACCACCGCAGGAAGTACTTCACCCTCTGCAACTTCCTGGGCTTGTAGCCCCACCCAGTTCCCCCCCCCCCCCAGGCTGCATCAACAAGTCGCTCTACCACCGCAGGAAGTACTTCACCCTCTGCAACTTCCTGGGCTTGTAGCCCCACCCAGTTCCCCCCCCCCCCCCCCCAGGCTGCATCAACAAGTCGCTCTACCACCGCAGGAAGTACTTCACCCTCTGCAACTTCCTGGGCTTGTAGCCCCACCCGGTTCTCCTCAGTAAGGTCATCACACGACTGGGAGAAACGGCTCGGCAGAATCGATCCAGCTTCAAACGGTTCAATATGCAGTGAAACCTCTGCAGGCATCGTTCTTGAATACTTTGTTCACCCGCTCCTATCATTTATTTTGTTCCACTCTACTCCCATATAACCAATGTTGAATTTTCCTGGATGGATCGTTTTCTTGCATGGATGATTTATTTTTCTTGGTTCCTTGAAAAACGACAGAGGATTCACTGTATTTCATATGTATTTATTTATTTATTTTCTTGAAGGTTCTCAAGAGAAACGTGATTAAATGTACGAACCGATGCTAATTTTGAATGTGAAACAATAGGCTTCTGTCAAGTAACAAATTCTGATTGGTCAATTCTAACTGGTGGACATTGTTGTCTCTCTTTCAAAAATGGGTGACTCACTTGACAGAAGCCTATGGTATAATTGACGTTACAAATAAAAAATGATCTATACCACTCTAGAGAAATTTGTTCAGCAAATGAATTTTTACCTGCGGGGCAAAATGCATGCCTTTCCATTATCAGGTCACGATTTCGAAACACTTCGCCCTGGAATCAACCTCTGTACAAACCAATCAGAGAACAAGGACGATTGTGTGTTTTGTCCAATCAGACGCCACCATTAATCTCTTCCTGCTGTTCAGAGATCTAATCTCGGAAACATCTTCCTCTCAAATATTATTGTAACCAAATGTTGAATGAAAACTGCCAGCCGGTCGCAATACAACTGACAATTTCTCCTCCTCGTCTCGAATCTGTGCCATGTTCACTGGATAAATGTATTCACATCAGAATTGAGTGGCAAGTTTCATGGACCCTTTTTACCAAGCCTGCCACTTGAAGTAACGTCCTAGGCTTGGCTAGCTCCAAGAGACCAGGACTTTGATTGGTCAATGTTCTCTGTAGGAGGGATAAATAACATGACAACACAAGATAATAACAGCGTCACTGTCTCTTGGACTGCCACAACTTGACATATTCCTACAGTCCACCTCATGGCCCTTGTCAGGCCTTTGTGCCAACAACAATGGAAATACACAAGGCTGGACACGTTGCCTTAGTGTTTTGCTACATTATCCAATGAAAGTCGTTATTTCAAGTTGCAGTCACGGTAAAGGACCTCCAGGAATAAGTTTATTGAAATTGAAATATTGAGTTTGTTTTTTGATTGTAACTAATAAATTACAAACACAAAACCATGGAAATGAACATCATTTATTGCTATTCACCATATTAACCACCCTCTAACCTAACACGGATGTTGGCGGTTAATGAACTTGGAATAAGGTGATACTTGTCCGAGTGAAGGATAAGGTTCAGGGCTCGGAGGGTTGTTCTTGCTGAGGATAAGGTTCAGGGCTTGGCAGGCTCGACGGGCTCCTCGTCGTCCACCTCGTACGGGTTGTACGGGATGTAGTCGCACATGGCCGGCCACACTTTCTCTGGAACACACCGTCACTTCCATCACTCTCATCACTCTCATCACTCCCATCACTCCCGTCACTTCCCACAGTCAGTTGGTCCTGACCTAGACTGCCACTTGAAACGACGTCCTATAGGCCCAGCTAGCCCCAAGAGACTAGGACTTTGATTGGTTCCTATTCACAAGTATAGGCTACCATGGCAACATGTCCAGTATTTGTGTATTTCCATTGTTGTCAGCTCGAAATCATAGCATTACTCTCGATGTGGGCTAAGAAATATGTCAAATATTTGCAGTCCAAGAAAGCAAACTCTCTCATGTTTAGTTGCCATGCTGTTTAGCTCTCCTAGAGAACGGTCCTAGTCTGTCGGAGTCAGGTCTATAGGACGTTATTTCAGGTGGCAGGCGCGGTGAGACAGAGTCTCAACTGATGTCGGTATACACATGGGCGTGCGCACAAGTTACTGCGCACAGGGCTCGGGCCGTACACAAGGAAGGATACACACAATAATCCATACTAAATCATCTCCAACAATTGCCACAGAATAACAATTCTTAAAATCTATAAAATCACATTCAATTCCTTTAAATTTTAGAGATGTTCCTGCGGGGTGAAATGGGACTGGACTTCGAGTCCGTATTGGCACCGCCCCTTTCGTTCGACTTGTGACGACAGTTTTACTCGGGTCCGTGAAACTGCCCCCCCCCCCCCTCTCTCTCACTAACAGTACCAGTTCTGAAACTTTGTCCAGAGTTGGTGTTAGGCCTCTAGATTTTATGCCGAGAGTTCTAGAATTTGTGCTGGGTAACTTTCTGAGAATGTCGATTGTCAGAAACGAGATGTCAAGTTCACACAGCGTCGGCACAGATTCTGAAACTGCACACACATGTTCACCAAGCTCTTGTGTCGAGAGTTTCAGAAACGTTCCGAGATGGAAGTATTCACATTCAAAGAACACGAATGGAAAAAACTCAACCTTCCATGAACGCGATGTTTTTACCGTGTTTTTGCCTATCGACCACAACGTCGCCGGAAAGGTGTCGGCCGTGTCGATTTTTCACGGCGACGTTGCGGTCGACCGGAATTTTTTAGCGTAATGCCGTGTCCATATTCGGATTTTTCGGACTGTTATTCGTCTAGATAAAATTCACCTAAAATCCCGATTTAAAGTCCGGAAGATATTATGGGCCAGAAACCGGACCCATGTATTTTCAGAAAAACTACTGTCAATTAATATCGGCCTCATAAAACTAAAACATGCGTCCGGGTTTTGGCCCATATCTTCCGGACTTCGAATCATGATTTTTTGGTGAATTATTTCTGGATGGTCAATAGTCCGTTAAATCCGAATATGAACACGAAATTACGCTAAAAAATTCCCATCGACCGCAATATCGCAGGGAATTTGAGCATTCTTCGGCCGCCACGACCGACACCTTTGCTCGGAAAATGGATTTTCCGAAAATAGTTCGGAGAAACAACCTTCTCCATTCGGCGGTTTTCAACCACGGTCGATTCCACCCACCCGTTCCCCCGCCACCGCATTTTTCCGTTGTGTCCACTGCCTACACCTTGAAAAAAAATCTGTCAATTAATTTGTCTCCTGATATTTTTCTTCTGACATTCGTACATTATTGCATCCTTATTGTCGTACTGGAAAACTAGCCCAATCGGGTGACCAGTGTGGAAATGGCGAGCATTCCACTTTCTGAAAAAATCTGTTCCAATTCACGGTCCATGTTGGAAATTCTTCCAAGTCAATTAACATTGGTCTTATGGGAGTAAAACATGGGTCCGGTTTTTGGCCCATATCTTCCGGACTTTGGATCGGGATTCTCGGCTGAATTAATTCTAGATGATCAACAGTCCGATAGATCCAAATATGGACACGGCATAACGCTAAAAAATTCCGGTCGACCGCAACGTCGCCGTGAAAAATCGACACGGCCGACACCTTTCCGGCGACATTGCGATCAAACGGAAGTTTTTAGAGTGATGCCGTGTCCATATTCGGAGTTATCGGATTGTTGTTCATCTAGAATTTATTCACCCGAAAATCCCGATTCGAAGTCTGGAAGATATTGGCCAAAAACCGGCCTATGTTTTAGTCCCATAAGGCCAACGTTAATTGACAGTAGAAATTCTGAAAACACATGGGTCCGGTTTTTGGCCCATATCTTCCGGACTTTGGATAGGGATTTTCGGGTGAATTTTCTCTAGATGAAAAACAGTCCGATAACTCCGAATATGGACACGAAAATACGCTAAAAGATTCCCATCAACCGCAACATCGCCGGGAATTTGAGCACTCTTGGGCACCACGACAGACACCTTAGCTCGGATTTTTTGAGACCAGTTGAGGGAAACATCCTCCCCCATTCATCGGCTTTCACTGCGATCAATTCTGCAGACCCATTTGGCCTTCATCGCACTTTTTCGTTGTGACCATGGCCAACACCCCAAAAAAAAAAAATTGTCAATACATTTTTTTCCGTATTTTTTTTTTCTGTCATTCGTACATTATTGCATCCTTATTGACGTGCTGAAAACCCAGCCTAATCGGGTGACCAGTGTGGAAATGGCGAGCATTTCACTTTCTGAAAAAATCTGTTCCAATTTACGGTCGATGTGAAAAATTCTTCCAAATCAATTAACATTGGTCTTATGGTACTAAAACATGGGTCCGGTTTTTAAGCCATATCTTCCAGACTTCTGATCGGAATTTTTGAGGGAACCATTTCTAGATGAAATACAGTCCAATAAACCCGAATATGGACACAGCATCACGCTAAAAACTTCCGTTTGATCGCAACGTCGCCGGAAAGGTGTCGGTTGTGGCGGCCGGAAGGGGGTTTTCACGGCGACGTTGTGGTCGACCGGAATTTTTCAGCGTAATGCCGTGTTCATATTCGAATTTTACTGACTGTTGTTCATCTAGAAAAAATTCACCCAAGAATCTTGATTCGAAGACCGGAAGATATGGGCCAAAGACCGGACCCATATTTCAGTCCCATGTGGCCAATGTACAGTAGAAATGATGAAATATATGGGTCCAGTTTTCTTCAGATCGGGACTTTCGGATGAATTGTTTCTACATGAACAACAGACCACTAAATCCGACTATGGACACGGCATTATGCTAAAAAATTTCGGTCGACCGCAACGTCGCCGTGAAAAATCGAAACGGCCGACACCTTTCCGGCGACGTTGTGGTCGATAGGTAAAAAGACGGTAAAAACATCGCGTTCATGGAAGGTTGAGTTTTTTCTATTTGTATTCTTCAAATTTTTACTCTTTTTTTCTAAAAAACATTTCTGAAACTCTCGACATAAGAGTTTGGCGAACATATGTGTGCAGTTTCAGAATCTGTGCCGACGCTGTGTGAACTTGACATCTCGTTTCTGACAATCGGTTTTCTCAGAAAGTTACCCAGCACAAATTCTGGAACTCTCGGCATAAAATCTAGAGGCCTAACACTAACACTGGGGTAGAGTTCCAGAATTTGTGCTGATAGTGGGTGGGCCATGTTCACGGACCTGTTTTACTTGCACCAGAGGTGGCACCTACCTTCGTAGTACGTGTCCAACGGTACAGTGCCGTATGTCTTGACGTAGCTCTTGAGGTCGACGACGAGAGGGCTCTTGGTGGTGAGCAGGAAGTCGACCAGGTCGATCTCGGGCAGGTAGGTCGGCACGCTCTCCGACAGGTTCGTCATCATCGCGCGCAGCGTGCTCTACGACCAACACGTCGTCGGTTACCACATGAGAACAACCCAGAGGGGAAATGGAGGCGCCGAAGAGCGTATACCGGAATAGAGTCGACTCGGTCGTTAATAATGGTCTTTTGGAGTGCTTTTCAATGGAATGTGGTTAGGGTTCTGGTAAGATTGGACACACAAACCCATGTCACACAACTGAGTCGACTTTATTCTGGTATACGATCTTCAGGCGACCCGAACAAAATATGGAAGCAATACTTTATTCTAATTAATTTAAATTTTCACGGAATTAAGGCCTGAACCTGAAAGTCATAAGGCCTACACATTATTCCAAAGTTTTAAATCAGCGTTCAGTGACTTCGAGGAGGAAATGAGAACTAAACCAATTGCTTGCATTAGGAAGTGCAGCTGAATAAGAACTGGCAAGGTGAATATAGGCCTACTTTAGCATCTAGAGAGTAGAACATTTCAACAGAACAACGAACATGTTGTCCAAGTCCCTGAGAAACGTTTACACGTTTCGTGACGCCACTTGCTGTAGCAGTCGCACGCCTCGCCGCCAGGTTCGGCCCTATCGTCTACCGCTGCTATAGTTGATAGGTATGCTTGTTCGCTCTGCACTGAAGTAGGCCTATAAAGCAGGTATTGCACTACCAGAAGCAGTTCTGGTGAGCTCATGCAGACTAACACAGGGCCGGGGCGCCTGAAGAGCGAATACTGGAATACGTGGCTTGGCGTGTTTTCTCACAAGGAGGATGCGCCTATTCGAGGAAACGATCAAAACCTGACCCATTAACCTCAACCACAGCTCCTCTATGCTCTAACCAATTCCCCGAACTAGTAGCTCCTACAGCATTATTACACGCCAAGCCCACCTTCACTCTCGGTAGTATGCGCTCTTCAGTCACCCTCCCCCAACAAACACCTGACGAGAGTGCAACTGACCACGCTCTGGCGCCTGATGAGGTCGGCCAGGCCGTAGAGCTTGCGCACGACGCCGGTGACGTAGCCGGCGACCTCCTCAGGGGTGCTGTCGGGCGCTAGCTTGTCGATCAGGGCGGGCGGGTGGCAGTGCTTGGCCGACCACAGCGGGAACATGCGCTGCTTGACGTGGTGCGACACCACCAGCAGCCTCACGCGCCCCACGCGGGGCTCGCTGCCGTCGCACACGCCGCGCAGGTGGCGCAGCAGCGTGTCTTCAGATCCCTGCGAGGTCATTGTGCGGCTATATCAAGATGCATTGAGGGTTGCGTTTGTTTGCGGCCGGGAGATGGTGCCTTCACTCATCTTAAAAAACACGTACCATACCGTGAGGACTTTTCTGTGTAATATGGATCGCTGCTCTATCTGGTGGTGTTTTGTAGAAACGGCTGATAGGCTGGCAAACTTGATGACAACGAGCCGGCCTTGAACGTGACGTTAGTTCTTTTCAACACCACTTATCTACGCACGGTCAATAGTAGGGGAGGGTGGGCCTACTTGGAACGTGACCCGTGAATTGGAACATATTTTCAACATGGGAGGGATAGAAAGTGAAGGCACCATCTCCAGCCGGCAAACCAACGCAACCCTCAATGCATCTTGACCCTGGAGAAGGAGTGAGAACGAGAGATTGTGTACTCTAGCAGGTTGACAGTTTAGGTATCTCGGGTCGACCCTGCAGCTGCAGGCGGACGGTGGGATCGAGCGGCTGTGAGGCCAGAGTTCAAGTTGAGGGACGTGACGGGGTTCTTTGCGACAAAAGGATGCCTCTGAAGCTGGAGTCAAGTACCCGGCTTTTGGCCCTTATCTTCAATACTTCGTATCGGGATTTTGGGGTGAATTTTTTCTAGACGTACAACAGGCCGTTAGGTATATAGAATCAGGGTGTGTGCATGACGTACGGCTCGGAGTGCTGGACCCCGAAGAAATAGGCTTAAGGAGGAGACCTTGTTACATGTGACAGAACTGAGGACGTTGCGGTGGTCCCTGGGAGTTACCCGGCAGGATAGGATCAGGAATTAGGTATAATGAGAGGAAGAATGAAGAATTGTGAAGAGTTGAAGCTAAGTGAAAATCGTTTAGTCTGGTGGGGACATGTGAAAAGGCGGATCACATGTTGAGACGGGAGATGCAAGACAAGAGAAGGAGAGGAAGACCATCGAAGTCTCTGGTGAGGAAAGTGGAGGAAGATATGTGGGATATACATTCACGTTATTTAGTTCACAACCTCTTTCGGCATTTATACTCCAAATTATCTCTCAATAAACTATCGTTTAAAGGTCTAACCATGGACTTGTATTGATGTTTGATATTGATTATATTGATGTATTGACTCGAGTTTGTATTGATTGTATTGATGTATTGATGATACCAATGGAGTTGGACAACTCCATGGTCCAACAACCTAGTTTATCTGCAATTAACCTTGAAATCCCTTGCGACTACCCTCTCACTGTACATCCCCATGGCGTAGGTACAACGTAGTCGCGACAATAGCATGCACATAGAATGAGCTCACCTCCAGCAGCTGTACGAAGTGCCTGGGGTAGCACAGCATGAAGCCGGAGAGCAGCTCGTCGCAGTAGTCGTCGTGCACAGCCTTGATGTTGGCAGCCATGAAGTCCCTGATGTTGAACTGCTCCGCGTCGGGGAACTTGTGCCCGCCGATGTACACGATGCGGTGCAGGAAGTTCACCTGTTGTCACAAGTCAGATGGTTTAGGGGCGGCGCTAAGACAGATTGTAATGGCTATAGTTCATCGGTCTGATTTTAATGCCATGTCATAGATAGATAGATAGATTGTTTATTGTCTTTTTTTACATTCCTTTACATACAGCTAATCAGAAACTAACTGCATAGGACATTAAAGACAGTCAGATAAAAAGTATGATATTAATAAATACTAAGTAACTAATAAGTTGATGAAATTGCAAAAAAAAAAAATATACATGTACAGATAAATACTAAATAGACATCATGATGATATCAGAGATATACTCATCGACTAACCAAATCAAATCAATCAATTAAAAATTATAATATTGGTAATAAGTAACTAATAACTGATTGAAAACTGAAAAATATTATACATGTAGATAAATACTAAATAGACATTATAAAATAATTAAACTGATTAGATGATACTGCTACTAATTAGACTGATATCAGAGATAAACTAATCAATTAACATGGGCTATATAATTTGTTACATACACTCCTCTTCTAGTAACTTGCAAAACAGGTCAGGGAAGATTTGAAAAACTAAGAAAAAATACATGAATTAAAATAATTAACAGTGATAAGAAAATTTTTGTACATAGCCTAAGCATGTTAGAATATGATATGAATAGATAGTGTGTTAGAATAGATAGTCAATTCGTCTCAGCGCTATGACTTTTCTTATCAAATGTAACCTACTTTTTGAAAAAATAAACTATTGTAGGCCTACTTTAGATCGTGATTTGTTTTATGAATATGTATCAGATACATCTACAATGTTCAAACCAGATTCATGTGAATATCTTCCAGAATGAAAAAGATAAAAAATGTAGAAACAGGAAATATATGTGGGGTTTTTTTACCTGCAAAAGAGTGTGAATTCTAATTTGCATAAACAAATTGGGGCACTCAAATTTCTTCAGGGTAATGGAAGGAGAAGGGGGCTGGGGAGAGTTGAATAGGTTGATTGAAAGGAATGAGTCAGGGTATGGGGGTAGGCGAAGTCATGATAGAGCAGTAGTTATAAAGGGGGCTAGATTAGATGTCGGTAAGTTCTCTTTCTTGAATAGGACAAGTAGAGACTGGAATGGGCTTAGTAGAAGTATACTTGAGGAGGATGAAATAGGGTTGAAGCTATTCCGTCAGAAGGTTAGGGAGGCGATAGGATAGGATCGATAGGGAACTTGCCACCGCGCATTTATGTGCAACTGCAAGAGTTAATAATAATAATAATAATAATAATAGAAATAATAATGGAACAAACCTGGTTTGAAATGTGTTTTAATAAGACTTCCGTAATAAGCACAGAAATATTCAGTGCTATCAGTTGATAGATATTTTGGAAAAGGTACAATAATGAGAGCAAGTTTATCATTGTGAGTACAGGGCCATGGCTTGCCATCTCCCACTTTTAATCATCAGTCCATATAACGAAAAATTGAGACAAAAATCTAGCTAAGCTGAATATTAATACAAAATATACATGGTTGGGTGTTATCCCAGCGTAATTCTTGCAAACCTGTGAAATCAGTTTTAATTCGTTTCAATTTGAACAAATTATTTGCTGAGCGAAATGGGAGCCAATTCCCCATTATCAGCTTGTGATTGGGTACGTACGTCGTTGACTTCATTTCCTTCAGAGATGTGGCTTTAATATTATGCAGAACAGTTATTTTCATTGGCCCTGTTGGTATTTGAACGTAAATTTACATATAATTATATGTTTTCATCTAAAAATGTTCGTGTTCACTAATAAAGTGAGCATTGGGATAGCAAAGGAGTAACACCTAACCAAGTTTATTTTGCATAAATATATGCGTTTTCTGGAAATTGCATTTTCAGTTTTTTAGTAATGGACATTGGACAGTAGGCCTACCCATTGAGATGTTCTGTACACGTCTGTGGACTAGCTATGTGACTGAAAATATCCATTTAAAAATAATGTTGATCAGTGTTGATATTTTGAACCTTGTAGAAAGATACAGCAAATTGACTGATTTATTTCAGGAAAGAAGGTCAGGCAGATGCTGTAGTTTTCACGTACGCTCATTCAACTATCAGTATTCCTAATTATACGAAACTCATAAAGAGCAAGAGACATGATAGAGAGATGCTTGTCAGAAAAGTAGGGTTATGAAATACATTACCCCGAAGTGTATGCAGTTTCAATCAATGAATACAGCCTTCAATTGTCAAGTATGCATGTTTTGCTACTCACCCGTCCTGCTATCTTGAAGTTTTCCCGTATCAAGTTCAACATGTCCATGTTTGACAAGGAAACAGGGAACTAGTTGCGACACAAGGAGATGCCAGCTGTTGTTTACAAGTGAACGTTACACGCTGTTGCTATGGAAACAGAATTGTTTAGTCAATGAGAAAATATCTATTCAACAGAGAAAGTTGCAAGTACGAACTTTTCATTCAAGACACATAATTTGTTTTGTATTTCCACAGCTTTCTTGGTTGGATATGACAGTCTCTTATGAGACCTGAATAGATTATTGTTCTCATAGCAACTCTATCACTTCTTGTCATTCATTTTATAACTCATTGATTTGATCTGTTTATGTTCATATTTATTGATTAGTGATCACTATACCTATGACAATTTTGTCAGGGACCAATATTAGGTTTGCATATCACCTATAGGTTTCTGTCAAGTGACGTCACCCATTGTTGAAAGAGACAAAATTCTTTTATGAAAAAAAATTCTTTCAACTTTTTATTTTATTTCATTTTTTTAAAGATCGGATAAAAGTTGCATGGTTTTTGATATTGTGAAAAGATACGCAATAAAGTGCACGCATGCACATCTCAACAATGGCATTCATTAAAAATGTTATACATTGTTGATTGTTTTTGTGTAACCGGGTTCATCGGCCAAGCTGTTACTTTCAATGTCATATGCTTTTCTTTGTCTGTGTTCACAATTATTGTTTATACTAGGAAAACGCTATATGTTTTCTCATTGTACGTTGGCCTCAGTCAGCAAAGATGGAGTCAAAGTGAACGTGGGTTCGAGTCCCGCCTAGGGCAACTGATTTTGTAAACGTCAGTAATCTAACATCGACTCATTTTGTCGAATACCAACATTGTAAATATTTATCACACTTACCAATCGTTGACTCAAGTAAATATATTCCTGTTGGATAAATATATATTCTCATTTTTTCCTCAATGTTTCAATATTCATTGTTTTCATCCAAGGAGGTTAGATACTAATAGTTTTCCTCTTATTCATTGATTCAAAATCAATTGTTCGATCATAGTCCTTGGCATGGTCGTTGTTTTAATATATGTTTATATATGTATATATGTATATATATATATATATATATATATATATATATATATATATATATATATATATATATATATATATATATATATATGTATATATATATATATATATATATATATATATATATATATATATATATATATATATATATATGTTTTTATATAATTTAAACTTATGAAAACGAGAGTTTTTGTGGCGCATAGGGCCTATGCTAGAAACTGGGAAAACGCGGGATTTGCGTTATGAGATGAGCTTATTAGAAGTATGGAAATCTAGAATGGAAAATATTTCGTCAGATCAATCCACATCTACGGACCTTGGATTACTTCAAACGTTCAAAAACCTTACCTCCAACTTGTTGATATTTTAGTGCTGCAACCTGTCGCATAAATAGCCTACACTTTGCAAAACCAATTGATCCACATTCAATAAAATGGATACTTTTATTGCGTTTTCTTTGTTATTTCCCATCCGAATGTTGTGAAAGTCACTAAAAATATCTGTGATTATGTTTTCCATATTCAGTGAAAATTAACAAGTTTATGATATTTTTCCACATTTCAAGTATTTTCCATCCGTGTTATTCTAATGAGGATTTCTCAAACTTTCCGATTTTTCCGGGAAAATCTTTCGACCGATTTCTCTGAAGAACAATCTCAGCCTAACCTAGTACGACAGAAATATGTAGAAAAAGTTTCGAGTCGATGGGTATTTTTTCCTGACCTGTATGCCGCGCATAAAATTACAAAAAAAAAAATACATGCAAACAAAGCCCATTTTATTCGGTATGTGAAATGGAAACTTTCGCTACGCTCATCTAATTAGTTCTCATGGTTTTGCCACTTACTATATATATATATATATATATATATATATATATATATATATATATATATATATATATATATATATATATATATATATATATATACATATATATATATATATATATATATATATATATATATATATATATATATATATATATATATATATATATATATATGTTTATATATATATGTATATATATATATATATATATATATATATATATATATATATATATATATATATATATACATATATATATATATATATATATATATATATATATATATATATATATATATATATATATATATATATGTTTATATATATATATGTTCATTTATATATATATATATATATATATATATATATATATATATATATATATTTATATATATATATATATATATATATATATATATATATATATATATATATATATATATATATATATATATAAACGGGACTCTTCTATAGTTCTGTGTTCATTTCGTTTGCATCCCCGCGATATTATATTTTCATTTTTTCCTTGAGAAATTATGAACTATATAACATATATGGATTTTTATTTTTATATTATTCATTTTTGGTTTGTCTGATACCTGTTGAATCATATGCCAGAACTAGAGGCTGCCTGGCAGCATATAGCAAGAAGTTGGACTTCAAGCTGCACCCTATGATAAAATGAAGCACTCACAAAACAACACCAGAAAAACTCATGCATTTACTAGAATTTCTGCACCGAAATACAAAGACAGTGTGAAAGAGAGCGCTGGCTGCGTGCTAGGCAGTGGCGTGCCGCTCGAGCACCAGGGCGAGGTCGTCTCGCAGGCCGGCCATGTGCTCGGCAGGGATCGCCAGCCGGGCGAGGATGGCCGAAGTGGCCCGACGATGCGACAGGCAGAGGAAGCGGCCGCTCAGGTTCTCCTTCAGGTCCACGTAGTACCTGCCACACACGACACACACTGCTGATCAGTACACGTAGCGCCTTCAACCGTCTTTACGCAGGGGTTCTTCGTGGTTCCTACAATATGGGTTACGATCGCTTCCTTCCCGTTACCTCGTGAGCTTCATCTCATCATCCCACCGTCTCATTAATCATTCAACAGACACCAACAGATTCTATTATTATTGCAGTGAGTCACCAAGTGGAGTAATATAACTTCGCAAAAACTTGGGACATTGTGTGAGCTTCTGGCTTGCATGTGGATGGTTCACACAACAAATAAAACTTTTGACTGACATTGTCGATAATACAGACACGATGTCCCTGTCCTGAGACAGTGTCGATAATACAGACACGATGTCCCTGTCCTCACCTGTCCGTGCCGCTGTTGATGGTGAACGACTTGATGGCGCCGCCGCCGCCGGCCAGCGCCCTGGGGTCGGCGGGGCGCAGCCTGGCGAGGAGGGCGCAGTCCTGCGTCAGCTGGCGGGCGAGCTCGGCCGCGACCGCCGCGTTGAAGGCGAGCACGCTGCGCCGGCCGCGCCTCACGTCCTCCAGCGTGAAGGAGAGTCCGTCGCGCGAGCGCCGGGCCGCCAGGTAGCACTGCTTGCTGCCCACCTGGGAGAGATGGAGCGGCTCGGCCGGATCTGGGAGCAGAGCAAGCTACAAGCTGGACTCCCATCACTCACCACAGGAATATCCTTAGAGGATAGAGGGGCAAAGCTCTGTTTGGACAGCCTATAGATCTTGGTAAACTGGTAATTCCGCTAGGAACGTAACTGATCTTATACGGACAAGTCAAGGTACGTTCATAGAGCCACGGCAACACGAATCTGGCGTGCCGTCAAAATGAATGAGCCAATCACAGACTTGCCGGGCTTGTCGTTCACTGTGACCTTGAAAGTTGGTTCAAGTTGAACATTTTGCCGGACGACAGACTTGCCGTGATGACGTAGACGATATCACGGCCACTTTTATACTGATACTGTTTCTCTTGCTTACGGACTATCGACTGTCAAGCTGGATCACTGTCGACGTTGCCATGGTTATCGCATCGATTCGATATATAATTGCCTCGAGTCCGCGATATTATCGATCGTTTTGCCGTGGTAGTCTGAACGGTACAAATCATTTGACGTCCTACGGCACCTGACAAGATTGCCGGCCGGCAAAAATGCCGTGGCTCTATGAACGTACCTTTAGACTTACGCCTGGTAATCCCGCTAGGAGCGTGACCAACCCTACGGAAATGTCGTCTGCTAGAGCACTGTTGCCAGTGAATGCTGCTAGGAGCGTGCTGATCAGCCAACCCAACTCATACATGTTATATGTGTGTTTGATCCGCGTCCCGAGTTATAAGCCTTTCTGAGCCGTCCTGTAGAAACAATTCTGTAAGAACCCAAGAACATCTTCGACCCGAAATCTGTGACTTCTACCATGCTTGTATCCACGAGAGGAGAGGTATACCAACTAGTATACCAACTGAATAATAGTGGAAAAATTGTTGATTTCATAATCTTGCTGCAACTTCAAAGATTAAACGCTTTTGAAAGGTGTAGTTGTCTTTCTAATCGTGAACCTCGTCCTGGAAAATGCATCAGCTATACGAATATAACGTTGCTATCTCTGTTTGTTATGTCGGTAGACGACCCTCTTCTTTCGTCGATATAAGTAGGGCTTATAGTAGGTCACAGATTTCTTGTCGAAAATGTTCTAAGCTCTAAGGTTCTTACAAAATTGTGATGGTTTATAACTCGACTATTGATGACTGTAGTGAAAAATGTCTCCTAATCAAAAGTCTGATCGACGGAATCGTCGTCGCCTTCACTCACTTCCATTTCTCTCCCCGCACGAAGCTCTTCGTTCGTATCTGAACCACATCACGTGTCACCAAAGAGCTTGTACATTATTCAACTAACCTATATTATAGGATCACGCTCTCGAAGAATAAGAATGTATTGAATACTGATGTTTGATTGGCTCTATACTGATGACGTTCCACAACTAGAACCAAGAAGTGGCACTCCCTTCACTTCAATATTAGTGAAGCTACTCATCAGTTCAGTACCACAGCAGAGTTTCTTTTCTGTACTGAAATGCTCATATGCTCCCAAACTCTTTACAATTTAGTAAGCTGCACACACACCTCATTTGGGAGATGAAGCAAAGAAAATGGCGGGGAAATAGGTACGTGTAACATACATCTAGATGGCACTGAATACGCCTGGTGACCATGGTGACCATCAGATTCTCAAAAAGCAACCAATAGCCAACTTTCATTATCAACAAAACTGAACTTCTCATGGATACCAGAATTAATATTTGAGAGATGAGACTCCTCATGAAACCAAGGTTAATAGACAGTTGGAGTGCTGTGTTTGTTGTCACAATGGTAACCATGGTAACGATCATGATTTCTCCTGACTTGCTGTACATGTGTGTTACCTCTGGACCTAATACTAAGGATGTATTTACCTGCGTCACGCTCGAGGACGGTTCTGGGCTCTTCTTCATCTTCCCCGTCACAAGTTGCGAAACTTTCGGTGCTGCTCGAGCTCACTACATGAGAGTCTGCCGCCTGGATGTCGACAACAGTCCCGGTCGAACCCACGGGATCTGTCCCGATATCGTCACCATTCTTCTCGGAAACTGGGGACAACATCTCTTCGATACGGCTGCGACCTTCAACCGCAGAAATACCTTCACTGACATTGCCTTCTATGCATCTGTGCGTTCCCTCGACGCGCTCAACTTCCCTCGCGGCAGAACCGATCGCATCTACTTCTCTTATCACACACCCGTTTCTCTTCTTGCGCCTGATTTCCGTCGAACACTCCAAATGCAGGTCTATGCACTGCTTGATCTGACAAGAACTTCCTGCCTCTTCCAGCTGCACATCCTCTTCCCAGCAGTCGTCACAAGCACGCTTCACTCTCCTCTCGCCTGCTTCTTCTATCGCGTGGCCAGCACTGTCCTCAGACGGCAGCGTGAACACCTTCATCTGCACGCAGAGCCGGCCGACGATTCTGCTGACGGCTCGCCCGTCGTGCGGACAATCCGTCGCGTCTTTCTTCTGGAAGCACAGCTTCTTGCCGCTCGCGTCGTCGCTCTTTTTACAATACTTCAACGAAAACTGAGAACTTTTTTTCTGCACACAAAGTTTGCTTATGTCGAGTTCGGATAGATCGTTTCCTAGATTGAACGTGAATGGAGCGTTATTCCCTGACTGTAGCAATGTCGGAGATGTTTGCCGTCTCAAGTTGACCGCACTGGTGCTAGCTAGGTCTCCTGTACACGCAGCCCTATCGCCATCTTCAACTGACGTCGCTGACGCCATCTTGGTTAAAATATCAAAATACGAGCTTATGTATTCATTATTCCTTTGAAGATTTAGAATAGAATCGCAAGGCGCTACACTGTTACCTAATCCAGTCACTCCAGTAATGCAGTTATCTTCTTTACCGGCTGAGCTGACTATCGTTGAATCTATTACGGTTCTTAAAAAAGGAACTGGACTTTTGTTTAGCGCACCGTCATTTTTATACTTCGTTTTTTTAATATTACGGTCATCTTCTAATTCCGTTAATTTCTCTTCACACTTTAGTTCAATTTTAAAGTCATCTTCTTTCACGACTGAATTCGGTTTGAGTTTCACTTTGTCTTTTATTCCAGTTAATTTTGGTTCACACGTCAATACAATATTACAGTTTTCTTCTTTTCCAGCTGAGTTTTGTGCAAATTTCACTTCATTTTTAGAGTTTTCTTCTTTTCCGGTCAAATGTTGTTTACGCTTCACTTCAATTTTACAGTCATCTTCCATTATTATCGGCTCATGCTTCTTATGCACTCGACAGGTATGTTCTTTTCCGGCCGAGATTGGTTCAAACTTCACTTCAAACTTACAACTATCTTCTATTAGGCCTACTGTCGGCTGCTTCTTTTGCACTTCACAGTTATCTTCTTTCACGGCCATGATTGGTTCAAACTTCTTTTCAAATTTGGAATCATCTTCTATACATTTCGGCTGCTTCTTTTGCACTTCACAGTTATCTTCATTCACGGCCAAGTTTGGTTCAAACTTCACTTCAAACTTAGAATCATCTTCTATAAATATCGCATGCTTCTTTTTCACTTCACAGTTCTCTTCTTTTCCGGCCAAGTTTAGTTCAAACTTCTCTTCAAATTTAGAACCATCTTCTATAAATTTCGGCTGCTTCTTTTGCACTTCACAGTTCTCTTCTTTTACGGCCATGTTTGGTTCAAACTTCACTTCAAACTTGGAATCATCTTCTATAAATTTCGGCTGCTTCTTTTGCACTTCACAATTCCCTTCTTTTCCGGCCATGTTTGGTTCAAAGTTCACTTCAAACTTGAAGTTATCTTTTACCAATATCGGCTGTTCCTTTTGTACTTCACAGCCATCTTCTCTGACTGACGTCGATTCCTTCGACTCTCTCACAGCTCTCAGCAAAGGGATAACATTTTTGTCTGAACCATCGCACTTTTCCCCGCCATTAAAGTGTTGCTTTCCGTGCTTCGTGTCAGCCACGACTAAATACGACGTCGAATCAGTGAGCTCGATGAAATCGTCGTCATAGAAGAGGTTCGCTTCCTGCAATTCGACGACACTCTCCGTCTCCGGCATTTCCTCCCGATCTGGACGCGTGTCGCCCTTCATGCTCACGCCCAGCTGCTCGCCTGCCTCCTCTCTCTTCAACACGTCTACCACTCCATCTTCTCCGCTCTCAATCACACCTCCCGCTTCTCCCTCGGCTTCTGTTTCCTCTTCGATGGTCGACTCTCGACCATTCAGACCGATGTCTTTCACCACCTCCATCATCCTGGTGATCTCGTCGATGCTCTCAATGACTGAATCTCTGCCACATCGACTAGTGTCTTCTCCAAGGTGTTCAGCTTGAGAGTGTCTCTTGGAAGCGGCCTGCCTGCTCAACTCTATTTCCTTCAGAATGCAAACTCTTCTCAAGCTGTTTGCCTTCGTCTCCGATATCTTGATTACTTTGGCTGTTCTGTTCTTCGACGAATAATTAACTTTATCCTCTAGTTTAGAACTGTTGTCATCCTTACCTTTGATTCCCTTGGCGTCGACGACGTCTTTGTCGCGGGTACTAGAGGCCCTGGATCGCGGTCTCGGATACCGTCTGTCCGGAGTTTTGATTTTGCGAGTGTCGACGGGCGTGAAAGGTCTGAACGATTTCCGCGTCGCGTCCGCTCCCTCTTCGCGACTCTTCCGCTCGGCCTTCTTGTGCAGCCGGCCCTTGTCGTCGGTCGACGTCGCCGAGCCGCGACGCTTGGCAGGCGCCCCGGCGACGTCCGTCGCGGCGCCGACAGAAGCCGAGGAGGTGAACTCTTCGCGAGGCTGGTCGAGACCGTCTGGCGAGCTGTGTCTCCTGTGATTGGGCCGCGGTGCGGTTGTCCTGGCGACTGTCTGACATCTGCTGTTCACGTCTTTCTTCGTCTGCAATAAATGAAAAGCTCAAGAGGTTGACTGAAAAGTGTTCTCCAAAATTATATGCTTATTTGAGTGTATTTATACGGCTTGTCTTTTACTAACTATAATGAGAAACTTTTGGTAATGTTAAATATTCACAGACAGGGTCTTGTCAGTCAGTTGCTAAATTCATCATCATATTTTTATGCTGAAAACAGCTGATCTTGTTAGGGGGGGGGATGCATAGTTCCTGTACAAATAGAGAATTACATCTTCACTATTTGTTTTTCCACGTCCACGAACCAGTGTCATTGAGTAAAACTGTACATCAACTCCAAGATAGTGTAATGCTCTTCAAATCCATCAATGAATTGCATCACATTCTTGGTACTCATATTGACGTATTATTTTAAAACTGATTGAATTCACAAAAATAGAATATCACATTGATGGAAGAGCATAAAATTATCTTGGATGGAGATGGTGTGCTTTTTTGTTCGCGAACATGGAAAAGAAATAGTAAAGAATAAAGATGAATGTCCATCTGTAGGCCTATATGAGCCCCGTGCATGCTCACCTGCAGGCCGTGTTGCGCGATGACCTCCTGCAGCTGCCGCTTGACCTGCGCGCAGTGGGCCAGGTAGGACTTGACCATGCCCTGCTTCACCTTGTCCTGAGAGGCCAGCTTCGCCTGCGAACACGCATCGCCACACCACGATGCAGTGATACCAACAGACACAGCGCCTAGGCTCACGAGGCCGGCAAATTCTCAAGGAGCGGTATATTAGGGCATAGATCAAATAGTCAAATAAATAAATAAAGTCACAAAGTCTAATAGGTTTAAAAATCTGTAGGGACCAGGACCCTTACCGCAACTACGATGCAGTGATAGCAACAGACACAGGGCCTAGGCTCACGAGGCCGGCAAATTCTCAAGGAGCGGTATATTAGGGCATAGATCAAATAGTCAAATAAATAAATAAAGTCACAAAGTCTAATAGGTTTAAAAATCTGTAGGGACCAGGACCCTTACCGCAACTACGATGCAGTGATAGCAACAGACACAGGGCCTAGGCTCACGAGGCCGGCAAATTCTCAAGGAGCGGTATATTAGGGCATAGATCAAATAGTCAAATAAATAAATAAAGTCACAAAGTCTAATAGGTTTAAAAATCTGTAGGGACCAGGACCCTTACCGCAACTACGATGCAGTGATAGCAACAGACACAGGGCCTAGGCCCACGAGGCCGGCAAATTCTCAAGAAGCGGTATATTAGGGCATAGATCAAATGGTCAAATAAATAAGTAGTCACAAAGTCAAATAGGTTCAAAGATCTGTAGGGACCAGGACCCTTACCGCAACTACGATGCAGTGATAGCAACAGACTTCATCATAACATAAGGAAGGTGCTCCAACTCACATACCAATAACATGGACGGTATTTGTGGTTTCTTGCTGTCAGTTCATAGCCAAAGGTCCCGATTGCATGTCGCGATTTAGCGGATTCCCTTGTGAACTAGGTGTAGATTAGAGTGGCTACGGTACCGGTGGCATTGTTGAACTCAGAAAATGTATCATTTTCGTGCAAAACAAATGCAACTGCTAACAATAATTGTACTGAGCCGTGTTGTTTGATACATTTCGGTATGAAAGATACTCATGTGATACTCGGTCATGGAAACTACAGTTGGGAAGTTGGGGTGAGGCAAGATGCATTCGCCGGTCTCTTATGGTGACAGCTCGGCTCCATATTGTTTCATTACATGAGTGCATGCTGTCCGACCACTGCGCAATCTGGTACAATGCGTCGTGCCTTCTGCGACTCTCAAATACTGGCATTTCAGGTGACTGTTGCTACGGCTGAGCCGACGTATAGGCTTCTGTCAAGTGACGTCACTCATTGTTGAAAGAGGCAGACAACAATGTCCACCAGTTGGAATTGACCAATCAGAATGTTTGGTAGTCCACCAGTTCACTATATTGCTATAGTAACGATTGTTTGTCATTTGTTACGTGACAGAAGCTTATACGTAGTTTTCTTAAAACAAAGTAAGTTCCTTGTATCACCACTAGACTGCTCACGATCGGTATTTCAATAGATTCGACCTGAAGATTGTGTACATTTCCAAGATTGTTGGGACAGAGAGTTGGGACACCACAAGAGACCTCCTCAATACATCTCGGGGTGAGGCTATGAAAGGAGAAAGAGGAAGGTGGTCAGCTCACCTGTATCCGTATGTAGTCCATCTGGATGCTGCATATTCGGCGGTAAGCCTCCCGGTCACCCCGGTCCACCTCTGCGCACTGCGAACAAACCACTGACCGTCAGCTGCCTGACCGAACACCGACCAATCAGGCCCTAGCACAGCTGCGGACGACGACTTACCACTGAGTCGACCCTGGCGGAGAAGTCGGCGAACTGTCGCACGGTCTCCTGGAGCTCGGAGGAGAGCAGCTCCATCTGTGTGAGCGGCTCGGAGTCTGTGTAATGCTGCAAGATACGAGATGAGTCATGTAGCATGTCATGATTCTGACCAAGACACTCGGCGCTTACGGCAAAACAAAAGATGAAACTCCCCATCCCAGCAGGGTCACCCATGGCCATAAGGTCTGGAGTGAGGGTCCACATTAAGTTCGGACCATCTCGATAAAGTGGAAGCCTTTCGGTGACCGGAGTGTATGGAGGGAGTAGGGCCTACTGAACCTTGCGTTTGTATTTTATTTCATTTTCTTGACACTTTTCTCCACATCCCTCGTCTTCTTTTATTTTATACCATCTTCACTTACTCTTTTTCTCTCCTCTGTCCGCTTCCTCCATTTGCTTGAAACGTCCAGAAACGTTGACAACTATGGCTAAGTACACGGACATGAACATCTAACATGATCTCGGTGTTGACGTGCCTTTGAACCCTAACACTCACTAACTGCCCCCCTCCCTCCCCCTCACCACCCTCCCGGAAGAATCGAGAGAAAAGAATATCTATTTTGAAAAGACGATCGTATAGATTTCTTCTCCAATTGAATTGTTGGAATTGTTCATTGCCAGTAAGTTTTAGTATACCGTAATATTTACAACTAATTGAATGAATTACAATAAAATCAATCATTTCTATTGGATTGGTAAGATCACCCTTGTGGTGCCCCGTCCGAACGATCCTACCTTGAAGGAACAATACACTCACTGCGAGCTTGTGGAGGAGGAAACTGGTGAGCAGCAGGAGCAGGCAGAACCAGCCAATCACGTGAGGAGGGATCGCGTCTCTGACGGCCGACCACGCGGTCTCCATGGCAACGCCAGCTCTGGAAACAGAACGGTCTTCATGGGATGCTGTCACTGATCTCTTGCACTGGCGTGGATAGCGTTGGGCAGTTAGAGATAGGCATCTTGAACTGTTCGTCTATCAGAATATTTATGATAGACACTATTTACACATCAGCTGTACCGGTCTTTCGACCATCGAAAGGATTTACAGAGTGATTAATATACAGAGGGGTTCTCTTGACACGTCGTATAGCAAGCTAGACCAGACGGTTCAAAGGCCAAACCCTGGATTAAAGCTGGATGCGCAGCTCTTGCTCATTTCTGATGCAGACTCTCTCCAGAGATGAGAAACATGAGGGTAAATTGTTAGAGCTTTCATTTTTGTAAGGTGAATAGAGTTAAAATTATATTGTGAATCAGATTATTGTGATCCTAGATGTTTGCTTGATTGAGCAGTGTACACCTGCTACTGTTTTCCAATTATGCGAGACATTCGACATGAAATACGTCAATGTAGACTGAATAATTATTGCGGCGCGAAAAAAATACATGAATAGGCCTGAGACGTGTATTCACTTTCTTTCGCTTCATCCATGAAAAGGTGAAAAAGTATTAATTTCAACTGAACGTTAAATGCAGAGTGCAATACATATAAGAAATTAGTGTAATTCATACTGCGGTAACAGCACATTTTTGGATATGATTGCACAGCTCTGACACGCTGTTATCTATTCATCGAAACAATAACTATAATCCAAGGTTAAGCCTAGACATGGTGCAGGTCTATCTTAATTCATCCGCTATAATAATGGTTATTAAAATACCAGTTCATGTTATACTTACAACTTGGCTGCGTGTTTTGCTGAAATTTTGGCAATTTGTGAGCCTAACGTTTTCTAAACCAACGGAAAATATGTCTTGGTATCATTTTCTAAAAATATAAAAATGTGTCATAAAAATAATTCAAACTAAAATGACATATTAGTAGTTTGCAAAACACTGCCTTCTGAAAATTTGAGCTACATAATAGAAGGCCATGACTGTCCACAGCCTTCCAGAGCAATATAATGGTCAATGAACGTTGTATTTTTGTTGAATTGTTTGAAAAAATCGAAACCAATCCTGATGCGAAATGTCTGGAATCAGAGGTCGAGGCGCGAAGACTGAAAGTTTCCAGGTCACATCCAGCATGCCTGACGTCTTTATCGGTAGTTTCATGTGGATCTCTCTTCTCACGCTGTGTCTGTACATCTACTTGTATCTGTACATATCCAAGTGTGACCTCGAAGACTACGTCATTTAATCACGCGAACTCGCTGATGAAGACATGCCACAGTCCGACAATATTTTGGCCAAAACAACGATATTTGAAAATCAATATGTTTTTCGTTCAACATGAGACATTTTTCATTTGATTGAATTCAAACGATATAATCAAGACTGTTATCAATTTCTAAATTATATTACGTGTATTATTGTTAACAAACTGTGTTTTTAATCCTTATCTTGAGACTTGAGTGCAATAACAACTAGTTAAAATACCAACGTGAGAGTATAGGTCTAACTGGGAGTTAAGTGTGTTATCACCATGGTTACCCACTAACTATCAGAGTAGGGCTAACTGGACTTGGTAAAGCGGGTCTGAGACGGGTAGACAGGTGACTAGCGCGCTGAACTGTCATTCAGGAGACCGGAGTTCAATTCCCGCCACGGTCTACCATTCTGACAGAGGTGCAATGTGGTTCCACTCTGTCGTTTAGGTTGCTGCTGGGGCCACGACCGACTCCTTCCCACTTTCCAAAAACACCTCACCCAATTTCAACTTCTCAACATCTCATTCATAATTCACCGACGCCAATAGGCCTACATCTTGAACATCAGTACAGTGCGTCGTTAAACCCAATATCAATAAGTAGAATGAGCAACAGAGTTAGCTGATGAGATGAATGAATGGCCGAGTTAGCGTGTCGTAACCATAGGAACGGCACATGCCGACAACCGCGTAGTCCACATGTTACTCAACGTCAGTGGGCCTAGAGACCACAACACAGAGAACATTGCCAGGCTGCCAGAGGTGCTCGGACAAATTACATTTCAACACAAAATAATTGCTCATTTTATTGATTTTGTGTACCAATACTGCTCGAGTCAGATGGAGAACTTATTTTTTTTCAATTTATATTGTTTTTTAACGACGCACTAGACTGATGGCTACGATCTATTGGCGTCGGTGGATGATGAATGAGATGGTGGGATGATGAGATGAAAGGTCATTTTATTAGGTGTTTTGGATGGTGGGAAGGAGTCGGTCGTGGCCTGTTGTTAAGGAACCATCCCAGTATCAACCTGAACGACAGAGGGAAACTACGAAAAACCTCTGTCAGGATGGTCGACCATGGCGGGAATCGAACCCCGGTCTCCTGAATGACGGTTCAGTGTGCTAGCCACTCGGCCACGCGTCCTGTTTGAACCAAGTCTTGAGGCAATATTCACTTCTTTCCATTTACAGTATAGATGTGAAGATTATCATTATACAAAAAAAAGTTAATGAATCGAATCAGTATAGATCTATCGCTTTAGTAATCAAAGGTCGTTGCTAACTGGTACTTCATCCAAGCATTTAGTAATCGAAGGTCGTTGCTAACTGGTACTTCATCCAAGCATTTTCTTCGAGGACTGTGAGAAAACACGAAAAACCAAGTCATGATGGATAAAAAAAAGTGTTTGACTAAGACGCGTGGCCGAGTGGTAACACACTGTTACGTCATTCAGGAGACCGGGGTTCGATTCCCGCCATGGTCGACCATCCTGACAGGGGTGCATCGTGGCTTCACTCTGTCGTTCAGGTCAATACTGAGATGGATCCTTAACAACAGGCCATGACCGACTCCTTCCCACCATCCAAAAACACCTACTAAAATGACCTTTCATCTCATCATCCCATCATCTCATTCATCATCCACCGACGCCAATAGATCGTAGCCATCAGTATAGTGCGTCGTTAAAACCCAATACAAAAAAAGTGTTTATTCTTGAATTATAGATTTTCATACATACTGAATACTTTTCGATCCATTATGCGTTCAATTTTGTCATGAAATGTTGTGAATATTGTGTATACGCAACTCCACTTTCCTCGGCCGTGTCGACACTGCGACCACGTGCGTGGGTTATAACCACTGGGCCACTCGGGCTCGTGGCAGTCCGGTTTCCGCCGCCGACCAGATCTGGAGGTCACTGGGCTCCTATCTACCTGCTGGACCAGGTAACAAATACTACTTTATTACAACAAATAAATACATTATATAGAAAAGATGAATTCGCTGATTTTGTAATCTGCTTTTTTTTACTGTTTTTACTTACTTATTATTACTATTGTTATTAATTATTCAGTCAGTCTTCGTTCAGAGCAGTCGTGTTTATGTGAGCTCCGGATACAAATATTCCGATACAAATAAATTCTAAGAATACATTACAGTATTATGGTGTGCGGAAAATGTAACGGTGATTTGCCTGTGGATGGAGATTACGCTACATGTGCGGGCTGTAATAGTGATTATCACTATAAGTGTTCTGGGTTATCTAAGGCTACTTGGGCTGCAAAACCTCGAGAAGGAAAAAGTAAGTGGAGATGCGTTAATTGTCGTGAAGCGCGAAAACCTGGCAACAATACGCAGAATAGTTTCGATTCTACAGGCTTAGATTCCGGTGAAGTTAACAATCGAGATTTACAAAACGAAATTCGTTCAAACTATAAGTCGATTTCAAGCGAATTGAAATCTATCAAAGAGGAATTTCTGAATGAACTGAAGGAGCTGAAATCCACCGTTATTAACCTGAAGAAGAATATCGAGGAGAAAGACGCTGTCATTGAAAATCTCACAGTGCAACTGAATACACTGGAACAATACGGTAGGAATCGAAACTTTGAGATCGATAACATCGATTTTGTTCAAGGTGAAAATATTGAACAGATTGTTGTTCAGGTTGGTGAACTTCTCAATATAGACATTAGACCTGAAGATATTGACGTCGCCCATCGTATTAAACCACGAGTTACTTCCAATCGTCCCCCGAAGATTATTGTGCAACTTATCTCTAGGAAACTACGCAACAGGTTCCTAGAAAAGAAACGTGTACGCATTACCAGTGACCAGATTACCGGATCAAACGTCGGAAGCCACGTTTATATTAACGAGAATTTGACTGTTCTCAATCGAGAGTTGCTGTGGCGTGCCAAACAACAAGCAAGGGAAAAGGGATACAAGTTCGTCTGGGTGAAAGACGGTAGGATTCTAGTCAGGAAAGACGAAACTGCCCGTCAGTTTATCAACATCACCTCCACTTCTGACATTGAAAGTAAAATTGTTTGATTGGTTGACGTAATTCTGTCTGTTCTGTTGTATGATAACTTGGCCTAACGACTTGGGTAATGAGATTGATACAGTTAAACAAGTGATTATTGATGATCTAGATCCATGGTTCAGTACTATACACGGATACACTTTCTTACATTTAAATATACGATCCATTAAATGCAACTGGGATGAATTGAATGTAATATTGCACAATCATGTGGGAAAATTTGATATATTATTACTGACAGAGGTGAATGTCAACGAACTCGACATAATTTATCATTTTGATGGTTATAATGTCTACACAAAATTAAGGGGTAGTAGAAGGGGAGGGGGATTAGTTCTATATGTTGAAGAAAAACATGACTTTGTGGCATCAGCTAATACGTTTGATCATTTTGAAGGTCTTACAGGGTCGTTAAGGTTGAACAGATCAAAAGTTATACATATCATTGCTATATATAGACCACCGAACTTAAATAAACATAGTTTTATTGAAGAATTAGAGAAGTACATTGATAGAAATATACATGATCGTAATGTATTGCTTTTTGGTGATGTTAATATAGATCTCCTTGATATTGATAATAATTATGTATGTAATTATGAGAACTTTCTGGCTGCTAATGGTTTTAATAAATGTATTTATGGAAGTACGCGGGAAGAGTTTCGTTTAGATAAACTAACTAGTTCATGTATAGATCATGTTTTTGTGAGGTCCGAGTCGTTAAACGTAAATTCTGCCATCTTTAAAACGAAACTGTCTGATCATTATATGGTTATGACTGAAATTATTTTCGATGAAAGAACACACATTACCAAGAATATTGATGAATCATCGTCTAGTCGTTATATACTCAAAATTAATGAGTCATTACTTAGAACTAAATTGACGAATTGCGACTGGATTACTCTAAATAAAATCGACAATTGTACGGAATTGTATAATGCCATTGTCACCAAATTCAACAATTGTTATAAATATGCCTCACATTATGAATTGAAGGATAAACGTAAAGAAAACGTCAAGTCTTGGATAACCTATGATATTGTTCAAAGAGTTAAAAGTAGAGATAAATTATTTAAGAAATGGAAACAATGTAAAAATATATGTATCAAAATGATGTATAGGGAGGACTATGTCAAAATTAGGAATGAGGTTAAAAAACTAATAGAGAAAGCTAAAATAGTTTTTTATAAAAAGTCAATTGAGAGCTCAAAGGGTTGCATTAAAAGTACATGGCAAACTATAAACACATTTATTGGAAAGAAAAAACAGAATTCGGTTGATGACGTAATTAATAATTTTTTAGGACGGAAATTTTCGAGCTTAGTTATTGCGAATTGTTTTGCTAAAAGTTTTATAGACGAGGTAATAAATATTCGACATTCGTGTGATTTTATAACTTGTGATAATATATACACACCGAGAGAGCAGTTACAATCTATGCTTATGCCTAATATAACAACGGCGCATATAAAAAATATTATTGATAAACTTGACTTGAATAAGCATTCTGGAATTGACGAGATTAGGGCTAAGGACCTATATTTAATGATAAACGTAATTAGCCCGTTATTATCAAAGTTATTTAATTTATCTTTCAAAAGTGGTGTTGTTCCATCAAAATTAAAGATCTCTGTCGTCCGACCAATTTATAAAAAGAGTGATCACATGATATATTCAAATTATAGGCCTATTTCTTTGCTCCCTATCATTGATAAAATCATGGAACGCTGTGTATCTAATGTTTTAACAGAATATCTAAATAACCATGATCTAATAAACAAAATGCAGTTCGGTTTTCAAAAAGGGAAAGGAACAAATGATCTTCTTGCATTATTTTCTAACTTTGTAAATTCTAAATTGAATGATAATTTTCATGTACTAGCACTTTTCATCGATTTCTCGAAAGCCTTCGATACGATAAATCACACTAAATTGATTCACCTATTGGAAAAAATTGGAATAAGGGGACCTATGCTGAATTGGTTTTCCAGCTATTTGAATGAAAGAAATATCTTAGTGAAAGTTAACGAAAAGTTTAGTGACTCTAAAGAATGTAAGTCTGGAGTACCGCAAGGGTCAATTCTTGGACCAACTTTATATTTAATTTATGTGAACGAAATGTTCGAATGTATTAAGAAATCTAAAATATTTATGTATGCAGATGACACCTTGATTATATCTGTTCACAAACAATTGGATGTCGCAGTTTTTAATTTACAAAATGATTTCACTAATGTATTAAAATTCACTCATGACCATAACTTAATAATAAACGCTGACAAAACAAAGGTTATGCACATTTGTACACCCTTGAACCAAGCTAGATATAATAATTTCAACCTAATTTATCATTCAAGTGAATGTCTACATACACTAAAATGTGGAACCCCCAATATTGACTGTGATTGTAGAGTTTATATTAATATTGTTGACACACATGTATATTTAGGCTTAACCATAGATAATTCATTCAGCTGGAGACCTCATATAGATTCAATTTGTAATAGACTTCGATCTTGTGCATTTCGCATTTATAACCTAAAATTCATTTTGCCTTTCAAATTACTGAAGTCTGTTTACGAGGCCTTAGGAACATCTTTGATGTTGTATGGGCTTCTGGCATGGGGTAATGCTTCCCAATATCACTTGGATAAGATTATGCAATTACAAGATAGGATAGTAAAATCAATGATACCTCACCACATAAAACTTGAACTAAATTCTAATATCAATCAATTATATCAACATTGCAATATACTTCCCTTAACATATTTACATAAATACCGATTAATTTTATTGCACTATTACAAACTACAATACAAAATCTTGAACATACATTCCATTCACACTAGATTAGCTAACAGAGAAACGTATCAGGTTCCGTCATGGATAAATAAATTCGGCAAAAGGCGATTAGAATATGTTATTCCAGTTACTTTCAATCTGCTGCCAGAAAGTTTGAGAAAAATAGAGAAATATGTTAACATTAAACGAGAGGTGAAGAACTGGTTACTAAGCACCATAAAATAATTCAATGACGGAACATAAAATTTATAAAATTAATAAATAAATAAAACAAATTATCAAATCAGGACCTAAATTATTATGCTGAAGATGTATTATGTGTATTTTGTTTCAAAGATTATTATTCATTGTTGTTATTGTGGTGTATTTATCATTAATTTTCATTGTAGCTTGTTTACTTGAATTGTATTTGTGTTGTATTGTGTTTATTTTTATTGTATTTTATTTTGTTCACTTGTATTTTTTCCAATTTATGTGAGTAGAACTTGTTTTTGTAGATAATTGCTAGTATTATCGAAGATGCTATATATACTAGTATATGCTATTATTACTCATTCCACAGGTAAACCCTCAATGGGTTTTGTGGACACTCTAAGACTGAAACATGCGTTGTAAAAATGTTCATTTATCAGATGAAAATAAAAAAAAAAAAAAAAAAAAATGATCTGAAAATAAAATTATATAAAACTGTATCTGATTATCAATACAAAAATAGAAAAAAAAAATTATTATTATTATTATTTATTATTATTTATATATTTATTTATTCATAGTTGAAGTTCATTGAATTAAATAATCAAAATGGGGTGGTAAGATCGCCCTTGTGGTGCCCCGTCCAAACGATCCTATCTTTCATTCATAGCCTCAATTGGGGAACAATGATTTTGTATCAAGTCTCGATGTTATTAAGGAGAAAAAAAATATTTTCAATATTGAGACGTGTGGTCGAGTGACTAGATCACTGAGCCTTCATAAAGAAGACCTGAGTTCGATTCCCGCCGTGGTCGACAATCCTGACAAGGATTTTCATGGTTTCCCTCTGTCATTCAGGTCAGTACTGTGATGGTTCCTTCACACTAATTCTAGAAAGACACCATAAAATGACCTATCTAATCATCCCAACATCTCATAAATTATTCACTGACGCCAATAGATCCTAGTCATCAGTACAGCGCATCGTTAAATCCATTATGAAAATGAAAAAATTCTATGGTTTCACATTTGTTTTATCATAACTGACTATTTCTCTGGGGTGGTGAGATCGCCCTTGTGGTGCCCCGTTCAAGCGATCCTGAACTCTCATCCTATGCCTTGCCTTCATAGGGAAACAATGGCTTTGTTTCTAGTTTTCGATATTGATGAGAAGAAAAAACTATTCTATTTATTTATATTGTGTTTAACGACGCACTCTACTGATGACTTACATCTATTAGCGTTGCTGAATGATATATGAGATGATGGGGTGATGAGATGGAAGGTTATTTTATTGGGTTTTTTTTATAGAGGGAGGGAGTCAGTCGTGGACTGTTGTTAAGGAACCATCCCAGTATTGACCCAAACGACAGAGGAAAACCACGGGAAATCCCTGTCAGGATGGTCGACCATGGCGGGAATCGAACCCCGGTCTCCTGAATGACGGTTCAGTGTGCTAGCCACGACAAATCGTCTCAGTAATTATAATTCTATTAAAAAAATACATTATTAGGCCTAAAGATGATTTTGCTATTTTTGTATCTACTTTTTTAGGTCCGTTTGATACTTGTATGATGGTGGTGTTACGTCACCGACCACATTGGTTATTGATTACGTAGGCCTGTGTAATTTTTAGATACGTGAAAAAAACACGTTTTTATTTGAACATCTAGTAATTATGTTGAGCCGAAGCCCAGATCGGTTCGATACATTGTTGCAACTAGGAGATGTCAATGATCTCCATCTGGCGGGGTAACTAGGGCGACGATCGGGGGTCTCGTGTGGAAGATACGCATAGTCAAAACACGTGCATGGATGCTTTGAAAGCTTGTACTGACGGGCAATTCAAATATTAAAATGGAAGAGAAAATTATTTCAATTTGTTCAATAAAAATGAATGAAATATTTCCAACATAAGTATTGAAATATTTGAAAATATAAAAACATTCAACAATAACTTTGAAAAATATATATATTTTTTTAATCAAAAGATTTTAGTATTGTAGTTTACGGTTTTGGAAGAGTTCATTGAATAATTTTCAATGATTTCAATTAATAATTTCAATATACTTTAATATGTAATTTCAAAATATTTTAATAGATAATTCTGCTATACGGTATGTCATTTCATAATATTCTCATATATAATTTTAAATAGATTGCCATGCCTGAATTTTTCGAGAAAATTTCGGGGAAACATCCTCCTCTATCCGATGGTCTTGACCACGATCGATTCCACCCACCTGTTTCGGTATATTTCGGGTAATTTATTTCTAGATGTTCAACAGTCCTATATATCCGACTATGGACACGGCATTACGCTATAAAACTCCGGTCGACCCCAACGTCGCCGTGAAAAATCGACACGGCCGACACCTTCCCGGCGACGTTGCGGTCGATAGGCAAAAATGCGATTCTTACACGTTCATGGAGGGTTGAGTTTTTCTCTATTCGTATTCTTTGAACGTGAATACTTTCATCTCAAAAACGTTTCTGAAACTCTCGACGTAAGAGTTTGGCGAACATGTGTGAGCAGTTTCAGAATCTGTGCCGACGCTGTGTGAACTTGACATCTCGTTTCTGACAATCGATCTCTTCGGAAAGTTACCCAGCACAAATTCTAGAACTCTCGGCATGAAATCTAGAGTGCGTAGCACCAACTCTGGACAAAATTCTGAGATTTTGATGTTAAAAGTCAGGACAATCATTTCTTTCAGATTACCCAAAATATTACGAAAGTAAAAACCTAAACAATACAGCTGAAATAGTTCAATATTGTTAATGCTTTGCCAATTATTGTTGCTATAGGCCTATTCTACAACTGCAATACGAGGTCTCAAACAACTCTCCTCAATCCACATCAGTCTTCACAACAATGAAGTCCTCACCAAAAGACGCCATCTTGGCATTGTTGCTGGTTTCTCTATCGTGTGTCCAACAAACCTACTCCACGGGACCGTGGACATTGTTCGAAACCCTCACCCGTTTCTATCGCCAAGGCAACCGCTACGCCGAGGACCACGTGTCCGACATCCCAGCCCCGTCCCTCCTCAGGCAGTACGACTTCATCGTGATCGGCTCCGGCCCCGCCGGCTCGGTGGTAGCCAATCGGCTGTCGGAGAACCCCGCCTGGACCGTGCTCCTGCTGGAGGCCGGGCGAGACGAGATCGCCCTGATGGACATCCCCATGATGGCCGGGTACTGGCAGTCGACCGACTACAACTGGGGGTACACGACGGAGCCCCAAGGCCACGCGTGTCTGGGCATGAAGGACAAGCGCTGTCGCTGGCCGAGAGGAAAGTCCCTGGGGGGCTCCAGCTCCATCAACTACATGATCTACACCAGAGGAAACAAGCTGGACTTTGACAGCTGGGCGAGTGCCGGCAACGAGGGCTGGAGCTACGATGACGTGCTACCTTATTTCTTGAAGTCTGAGAATAATCTGATGCCGGAGTTCCACACGTCTGCGTATCACGCGCGAGGAGGTTACCTGAATGTGGAGACCGTGCCGTATCGCTACGAACAGCTGGGCAACGCCTTCATCGAGGCAGGGGAGGAGCTGGGCATCCGGAGAGCTGATGATTATAACGGAGAGGATCAGTTGGGGTTCTCGTTCATACAAGGAAATCTGCGCAACGGATCACGGTGCAGTGCTTCGAAAGCTTTCCTAAGACCGATACGCGATCGCAAGAACCTGCACATCTCTCTAAACTCTCGGGCGACGAGAGTCATCGTGGATCCGACAACCAAAGAAGCAATTGGCGTGGAATTTGTCAAGAAACGTAAAACTTTTCAAATAAAAATTAGAAAAGAGGTTATTCTTTCTGCAGGATCATTGAACTCTCCACAGCTTCTGATGCTGTCTGGCATCGGACCCGAAGAACATTTACAAGAACTCGGAATACCGTTGGTGAAAAATCTCCAAGTCGGTCAAAACCTCCAGGAACACGTGTCCTTTTACGGACTCATCCACACTCTGAACGCCACGATAAGCGAAGTGGAGGAGCGATTTCTGCGCGTCGACAAGCTGGCTTCGAACTCTGCGCAGTACACGTTCTCGGGCCGCGGTCCGCTGACGCACCTCGGCGGCGTGCAGAACATCGGCTACGTCCGCACGAAGTACGCCGAGGACGAGCGGCCCGACATCGAGCTGCTGCTCGTGGCCGGCGGCATCCAGTTCAACGAGAACTTCCTCCAACGAGGAATAGGCGTCAGCGAAGAGCTCAGCAGGATCGTCAGGCCAATACAAAACACAGATTGTTTCGGTATATGGCCTTTATTGATGCGTCCAAAAAGTCGCGGATACATCAAATTGAACGACAAAAATCCTTTTCATTGGCCAAAATTCTACGCGAATTTCTTTTCAGATCCTAGAGATATCAAAACATTGGTCGAAGGCATCAAAATCGGTGTGGAAGTCGGGAAAACTTCGGCATTTCAAAAATACGGCGCAAAAATCTTCCAAGTTCCGGTACCCGGTTGTACTGGATTCCAGTTCGGTAGCGACGAGTACTGGGAGTGTTCGAGCCGGTACATGACCGGGACGTTGCACCACCAGGTGGGGACGTGCCGGATGGGCCCCCCGGGCGACGGGGGCGCAGTGGTGGACCCCCAGCTGAGGGTGCACGGGGTGGAGCGGCTGAGGGTGGCAGACGCGTCCGTCATGCCCCTGGTGCCGACAGCGCACACCGCGGCGGCGTGCTACATGATCGGCGAGAAGGCGGCCGATATGGTCAAAGCTACTTGGTCGTAGCAGAGCTGCAGGGGAACACACCCATAGTGGGACATATAAACGATCGCAGTGACTTTACGTTTGAACATCTTGTAGTGAACCTACAAGTGAACATTCAGAGAAGTATCTTATAAAATATTGTCGTCCATAGTAAAAACATTCACAACATGTTACCTCTTATCTGTATTTGTAAGTAATGGCGCGGTGAGGTGAAAATATCGAGCGTTAGTTATAGATTTACTCTTACATACAAGTGATCTTTCCGTCTTTATTATCATAAAATTAGCATTTTCGAGTGATATTGTATGCATCTTGTGATGTTTTTGTTGATTTGGTATCTATAAAGCTTATTTGTAAGAATGGTCACCAGGCTAAATCTTGCCCAATCATGTCGTTAATAATAATAATGATGATAATTTTTTTTTTCATTTTCATCCAATAAACGTACATTATTACGAGACATTTTTCACTCTCAAGTGTCCACAAAACCCACTGAGGGTTTAACTGTGGAATAAACTAATAATACTCTCTAGGATATGCTACAGTAAAAATGAATAGATATAAACACAGTACAAAACAAATACAACACAAGTAAACACGCTACAATAATAATAATAATAAAAAAAAAAATTATTGATTCCAAATAAAAGCGTTACAACAATGAAGGGTACTCTTGTGAGGTCCCACGAAACCCTCATGGGGTTTATCTGTGGAGATATATAATAACAATTCACTTAAATATAATGCATATTATAATAATAATAATTTTTTTTTTTTCATTAGATTCAAATAATACATACATACAAGAATAATCAATACGCTCTTCCACAAAGCCAAAAAGGCTCATCTGTGGGATGATAATAATAATAATAATAATAATAATAATAATAATAATAATGTATATAATGACTTTTAATGACAAAATAGATTATTGTATTAAATCATGTTATATATATATATATATATATATATATATATATATATATATATATATATATATATATATATATATATATATATATATATATATATATATGTATTATATTTAGATGTACATTCTAGATATGGCATAGGCCTAGATTTTCTAGAATCTAGAAATATGTTAAGTTTAGTGTTTTATTGAATGTAAAGTGAAATTGAATATGTAAATAGCAACATGCTAATAAAGTTTACTACTACTACTACTTGGCCGGTGAGAAGAGCAGGGTGAAAGACAAGCTCAATATTCTGCAAGGAACAAAGAGCCGCCATTCAAGCACCGAAAGTCGAACAATTTCTTCTCTCGCATTTAACTAAAATTATTACATTAACAAAAAATCTATTTCGCTACAAAGACCTTGGTCTTTGTTGAGGTATATTAGTGCTTGTCATTTGTTTTTATGAACTATAAAAACTTATCGGCATGTCATGACTCCCAATTAAGGCTAAAAGCCAGCACTATTGGAGCCACAAACAAATGGCTCATTGCGTGGAAACCATTCAAGAGTCCTTGGGGAGTCGATTCAGCCAAATATTAGTTTATTGCTGATAACTTTTGAACGGTATGACATATAGCAACATTCTGGGGGAAACACAGATAATTTTATTACCTTCAAGATGATATAAGTTTCAACTATTTATCTCATATCGCACAATTGACGACTCGCAGTCTCCGCCCCCTTGACGTCACAAATCAACAGGGCTGTTAGAACTGGACCCCTATTCCTGAGATAAATGAGATGTGAGAAAAATAAAAGTGAGTGAGAAAACGATTATCTCACTTAAAATGGCCGATTTACCATTACCAATCGGTCATTTTAAGTGAGATAATCGTTTTCTCACATTTCATTTATCTCAGGAATAGGGGTTCTGTAGTCAAATTCAAATATCCAATCGGGGTATCTTCAAATGACTTAATTTAATGTCAAATGATATGATCCAACCGACTAGTGAAGCCACGCCCATTTCGAGTCGTCAATTGACAAACGTAGGCTATGCACAGCTGAAGAAACAAATATTTCATCTGAATACGTTTAACAGTTCTATGATATAAGTTGAATAGTGCTTAATTATACCATTTAAATGTATTTGTATTATCTCTGTTTCCTTCGTTTTGGAATTTCGATCCCATACCGTTCTAAATGTATCGCCAAAAGACTTATTATCTCTCAATCGACCAGTAACTCGAACATGTGTGACCATTAGGCCAACACACCATGCACGAACATTGACCTTGGGACGCCTACCTGTATCCTCGAGAGGTGAAGGCTCGAACCACCCGCGCGCTAGTGGCGAGGGACAGGGGGGACGGTCGCTCGGAACCGTCATCTGTCATGGACACACGTGTAGCAAATATCAACCAGTAATCAGATGATGATCAACACTTTTTTACCTCTTCAAATCAACAGCCATGAAACACGAAAAAACGAAATTAAATTTGGATTTAAAAAAATGAAACAAGAATCTATCAACTATTTTCTTGTCAGTACTCACTATAATAACTGGCGGACCATCAGTCCACGTCACAACATGCAGACGTTGTTGTTGTTGTTGTTGTTGTTGCGCGCAGCCTAAACTAGCCTGAATAACCCATCCAACTAATTTAATGAACTTAACCTAAACTAAACTAACTGACATGACCAGAAAAAAATATTCTGAACTCATTTAATCTGAATTCTAAACTTCAACCAGCCGGGACCGTGGCTCAGTCAGCTGAGGCACCCCTTCAGAAACCGAAGCCACCGTTGGGCGTGGGTTCGAGTCCCGCTCAAGGCATGGGTTTTTGTAAACATCCTCTCACTTATCATCACTTCATTGTTTCATAATCACCTGCTCATTCGTACCCCCGTATAACCTAGCTGTTGGTGGGGTCGTCTAGGTGTGTAGAATACCAGAGTTGATAAAGTAGCAAGGGTAAAACTACTTCAACGACTATTATACCTGATCAGATATCTCGGTCATCTTACAACGCTTATGTTGCGTTTGGCTAGTGCATAAAGAAGGAAAGCATCACTAATTTTTACTGAATTTATTATTATAACTCTTACAGTTACGCATAAATGCGCGGAGGCAAATACCTCATCCCTCGTCACGACTGATTGACCGCCTCCCTAACCTTCTGACAGAATTGTTTTACACTTTTTTCATACCCCTCAAATTATCAAATATACTTCTACTAAGTCTAATAAGCCTTCTACTAATTTCGTTTAATATATAGGTTTTAGTACTGGATTAAATATCCCATAAAATGATCGACTACAAAGGTAAAAATATTTGTATTTTTCAAGTGAACCAAATTTCCACATCGACATTCTTTGGGTAATACCGGTAATCTACGGCTTGATTCTGTTCGATCCAACCAGTGTTGGCGAAGTTCACTTATGAAAGGAACTTTTAAAAAGTTCAGTTCATATCAAATAAATCTATCTAACAAAAAGTTGAAAGTTCGTTTTTGTGGCATTGCTGTAAAAGTTCAAGTTTAAATTCGAAAAAACATAAGTTCATTCAAAAATTCACCTTGAAAATTATATGGAAAAAAAGGGTTCAAAAATAATATATGGCTCGCCTGGTGACAAGTGATCACATGATGAAATATTATACACTCGGGATAGATCGTAAAATAGTCAATCTCATTCGGACTTGAACAGGGAAGTACGGATAGTGCGATCGTGTCGAATAGGATTATAAGTGATCCAAAATTATGAGCTTTCAAATGAACGTTTTATTCCGTTTAAGATCACCGATAAATCGAGCGTGAATAAAGTTCAAGATCGTCGACTCTAAATGTAACGCGTTCATGGAAAGGTTCAGACAATACGAACGCGTTGATTTTAAAAGTTCCATTACCCAACACTGAATCCAACGTATTAATATTAGGTACGAATATTAAGATGCGCATTGCTTACAATTTGACATTTTAATTGTGGCACTCAAAGTACTTCTATATCTTGTATTCTACTGGCTATAACCCTAGACAAGGTTATTTCAACTGAGGTTGAGGTTCGATATGATTTTCATCATTGAAAATCTTTCAGGTGATTATTGTTTGCCTAACAACCCCACCAACAGCTGGGTTATTTGAGGGTATGAATAAGCAGGTGGTAATGAAACTATGAAGTGGATGATGAGAGAAAGTACGTTTACAAATACCCATGCCCTGGGCGGGACTCGTAACTCACGCCCACAGTGACTGCGCCTTGTTGACTGCGCTACCAAGGGTGGCGATGATCTTGCACCCCATACTGATCATCAAATAGAATGAAAAATATACACCAATTCATGCTAGATTTGATCAACTTGAAATAATTTATAATCAATGCAATGAATTGATGTTGCCTATCTATCTCTTTCCCCCTCTTCCCCTCTTCCCACTCACTCTCTCCTGGCTTCATTTCAGTTTTAACTAACTGCAAGTAAAAGTAACTAGTATGCAACAAGCATTCTCATTTTCTGTTAGCACGAGTGTCAATCAATTAATTGTGAAGAAAAAATTTATTCACACCATAATATTCTAAGGGAGTTGCTCAAATAACACAAAACAATCAATGCGCAAGACGGCAAACTGTATCGCTACACCAATTAGCAACCCGAATATTTTTATTCATTTATTCATTTATTTAAACTACAATAGTCCAACCTTTTTGGTTCTGCCTCGATGTCTTCTTGTGACTTGACGTGTACGTAATCACGCTTCAACGTGCACTCGGACTATGGCTTTACGTCAGACATACCATCACGTTATTACAGTGGATGCAAGTTCCAAGGGGAGGGGGGGAGGACGGTCTAGAATTCAGTTCTACAAAACTCCAAACAAGAGAATATCAACTCTGCAGAGCTAGTAGAATTAAATAATCAATATAATCAGGCTTGCTCAGAAATGTTATCTTTAGTAGATATTAATCTTCAAAGATTTCTGTTTTGAAGGTTTTATCCTACCAAGATGGGCCCTAAAAAGATTTCTCTTTGGCCACTGAATAAGGTATGACTTCCAACCATGTAATTGGTAGTTATCTAATTACTACACGATGAAAACCTACACATTAAGATATTGCGTGAAATATTTGATAGTACGTATTCCTGTTCATCTTCCGATCAAGACTCTGCGTTAGCGACTGTCAGTCGCACTCCTGTATAACCTGGGTGGTGGTGCAGTCCCAACCGAGATCTACAAACCACTTTTAATGTCAATTGCTATCTGTAGATAATCAGCATTTTGAAGTAACATTTAAATTCCTCAGCATGTTTACATACAAGAAAGAAGCTGACATGAGTGAAATCAAGCATTTTATTTACCAATTGTTACAGATTTGAATATGTAAATATCGACTACATACTGTAATGTGGTCTACCTTATACCCCGTTCACACCGAAAATGTTAATCACGATCAACGACTTAATCTCGATTACCGTGCAGTGTGAACGCAACGCCATTAACGTTAACAGTGATCAACGTCTTAATCTCGTTCAGCAAACCATGTTAGCGCGTCAACGCCATCAGTTTATTACCCACAATTCCATGCGTACATTTAGTCGCAATTAGCTTGATCGAGATTAACTTTTCGGTGTGAACAGGGTATTACCAAGCTAATAATAACCAAGTATTAATACAGCAGTTGTTTATGTATAGTTAATTCAAAGATGATCCACTGTGCCTCATTTTCAAACCTCTTCATAATTAAATCATGACTGTACTTAGCATTCTGGCAGGTCTAAAAAAAAATGACCCTGGGGTAATTGTAGGGTTAGAATAATGTAGTAAATCAGTTACCTGTAGCAGAAAACAAAGACAATCTCGATTTCCCGAAGAAAGCCCAGTAGAATTACCAGGCCTCTACTTGCCCACTGTAGCTAGCATTCATCGGGCTGTTTTTAACCAGCCATTGACATGCTTTGAAAATAGATCACCAAACTTCAAACTCAAGTTCAAAGGTCTCTGAACATAAACCAGCTGACACATTATTGACATGTTTTGAAATAGTATATCAAACCAAAGACCTTAGTATCTAACTTCGTTAGAAGACGTGAAACTAAGCCTTCTAAAAGCGGCGACAGGGTGATGCTAGCGCACGTATCGTAGTGGAGTGAATTATTCTCTAGGCGGGCCAGTTGGAATGATTTCCAGAATGTTTTTTTTCTCACACCTTCTTGGATCCATATAATTATCCAACTAATGTTTTTTTTACAACTGATATATTTCATGATTCATCAATATGCCTAGGCCTATAGTTCCATCATGAGTGGACGAGACAACGCTATCTGTTATATCACAGAGTGTTTTAATTAAGTAATCAAAGCAACAGTGAAGTAATTCTTCAGATTCGGGGAGGAACGGGAATGTAAGTACAGCCTAGGCTTGACCAATTAAAATATCTGTTCATTCGTACATATCCATACTATTTATAACTTATTAGGAATATTACTATGAATGATTCACAACACGATAATCACGTGTTTGGTGTTGAACGCATTGAACATATCGGTGGTAAATCAGATCTTTCTTCTATTTCACTCCACTGAGACACAGGTAGCACTAGTGAGCAATGTTGCCAAGCGTTACACGGTAAACAAGATCAGTAATACGTCTTCTAACGAAGTTAGATACTAAGGTCTTTGATCATCTTCAAAGGTATCCCAAGTTTAGAGGGCTGTTGACAATGACCAGCTATTAGCCTATTATTGTTACCAGTTTCAGTATTGTGTAATCCATAAGCCACTTGAAAAGTTGAAAGCAAATTGTAACTGGTCAAAATTCAGAATTAGCAGCCAATTACCTACGTTTCTCATAACATACAATTAGGCCAAAGCCAATCCAGTCATATTGGCCAATACAATACCAGTAGGCCAATTGTAGGTAGTCAGCTCTTAGGGACAGAGCCACCCTTTGAACAGCTACCAGAGCATAACATCGAGTTTGACTGTCCAACATGTTGCCTTCCTCTAGTTTCGCACTAGACCCAGTGGACACTTGGATCACATTCAGTAAACCCTGTTTATTACAAGTCATCGGACTCCAAAATACCCATTCATTTTGAATTAAACACATGACAGCTGTGGCATACTCGCTTACACTTTCTCTCCTAAACGTCGCATTTAATATCTCGACAAAATTAAGCATAGTACTTGTATTCACATCTAGGAGACAGATTGAGATATTGACTTCAATTTTTTTTGCTGATAGAATACGCCAATGTATCGATAAATAATATAATAGTTGGCTGTGATTTCAGAACCTCGTTCTGGGATTTGCCTCCTTACATGTGTCCAATTGACGAGCATTTGAATGATAAATAAAATTGACATCTGCAAATTTCAAGTTTGACATGTGAAGTACATTGTGTAAATGCAATAAAACAATTTGTTTCTGCTTTGAATGTTGAACCCAAGTAACTGTACAGTGTAACCTGAAAATAACACAACCTGGGAGGTACAGTAGGATTTCTTAGCCAGGTTGTCAAGTAGTTGATAGACTGATCTATTGAAACAATCAACATCGAACTTACTCGCCGAAGTTCAGTAGGTGGCAGAACTTTTGTTTGAACTACAGCGACACTAGAATCATCAGTCTGAATTAATGAAGGTTTACTGTATGCGAGTCGCTCGTATGAAACCGAGACCGTTGGGTTAGTTGACCACGATACACAACAACCAATCAGATGGCAGTCACACAACTCTTTCAAACTGCTACGGCCAAAACTGGATAGAAAATATTGGAATATGTATAATGTGGTCAAATAAAAAAGTCACATATAAAGTATAATTTTTTTTTTAATTTTTCTAAGTTCACCATCCAAGACGGTCTGTCTTTGTTCGTCATCCGTTACTTATAAACATTTTGTTAACAAAGACTGGAATGACATTATCATATAATATCGATGAAGAGGCAAGTCACAGCGCAACGTGTGCAAGTCACAATAAAAGACATCTCACAGTAATTACAATTATAATAATGTTATCAAGAGAATTTAATTAATTAAAATTAAACATATAAAGAGAGCCTGCATGACACCTTGGTAAATATTGGAATACTGAACTTTGTGATACATAATAAATAGGTATGTGGTCACACAGGTCTCGTAAATTGCGTGAGAAGTGTTGACTGGTTGTGTTTTCCCTCAGATCTCGTTAGTTGTTTCGGTCTCGACTAAAACACTGCTTTATCAACTGTATGTTCCGGCTGAAACATAAAGCCAGAAAACAATTAGTTTAATGGCAAGCGCACGATTTTACAACGTGCGGACTCAACGGGTCTAACAGCCGGAAAATACAAGTCCTCACACTCGTAATGAATACATACTAGCCTGCCTAATATTAATTACAAATAAAGGGTTACCACACGACCAATCGATTGTTCTCAACTTGTTTGCTCATAGTAAACTAAACTGGCCTCCGAGAGAGAGACAGTCGTTGAGGACTCGTTCCTTCCGCCTCGTAAAGCGGTACCTCGAGCAACACAATCAGTCGTGCGTTACGGTAACCCCGCTTTAAATGGTTACATGATACATTCATAGTCCGTACACCTAGAAGAACATTGCAATCGGTGATGCAAATATGCAAGTCAAGACTTGAAAAGTAAAAACTGAATCCCAGTAAAATTAACTACAACTAAAAAGGGACCACATTTACCGAGATAAGATCCGCAAGACTAAAAGTAAATTACAAGCAAATCATCTGCAAGGTGCTCCATTAAGTGCGGAGGCGCAGACGTGTGATTGGCGAGACTGGCCAGTGCATTTGACCGACGTACGGATCAAAGAACCGTAGAGTGTTCGTGACTGAAGGCTAATGCCAGGTCAGCCAACAGACTGTATGCCTATAAATCAACTAATGGCAGTATGGCAACATTATTCAGCTAGTGTTGCGCTCAAACGCACTGAATGTGTAGCCAGTCTTGCCATTCCAGCGTTCAGCTCAGTTTGACAACCAATAAGCCAACAGTTGCAACAAATCAGCACACAAGGCGCCAGTCCTCCAATGCCTGCAGTCAACCAATCAGGCTCCTTATTGCCCACAGTCGACCAATCAGGCTTTTAGATGCCTGCAATTGACCAATCAGGCTCTTAGGTGCCTGCAGTTGACCAATCAGGCTCCTTATTGCCCGCAGTCGACCAATCAGGCTTTTAGGTGCCTGCAATTGACCAATCAGGCTCTTAGGTGCCTGCAGTTGACCAATCAGGCTCTTAGGTGCCTACAGTCCACCAATTAGGCTCCTTATTGCCTGCAATTGACCAATCAGGCTCCTTTATTGCCTACAGTCGACCAATCAGGCTCTTGGGTGCCTGCAGTCGACCAATCAGACTCTTACTGCCTGCTGAGTTGACCCATCAGGCTCTCACTGCCTACAGCCAACCAATGGGCAGACATACATGTTGCCAGCACATTGCAACCAATAGAATAAGTGAGGCCAGCAGCCTGCTGACAGCAAGCAGAGGAAAGGAAGGGAGAGAGGTGATGAGGGGGAGGAGTTACAGGGCTCATGACTGGGGCTTGTACTGCTGCTGCATCTGGGGCGGCTGCTGCTGCATCTGGTTGGGGTAGCCGTAGCCCATCTGGGGCATGGCATACTGCTGGTACTGCTGGTAGGGGTTGTACTGCTGCTGCTGCTGCTGGGCGGGGGGTGCGCCGGGGGGTGGGGGTGGAGGGGCAGCGTACAGGTTGGGCATGGGAGGCTGCTGGGGGGCTGGGGGGGCAGCGTACTGCTGCTGGGGGGGTGGGGGGGCAGCGTACTGCTGTTGGTGGTGCTGCTGCTGCTGGTGTTGTTGTTGTTGTTGGTGCTGCTGCGTGTAGAGGGCGCTAGTGTCGTTGCGCTGGCCGTAGCCGTAGTCGGCGCCAATCTGCGGCGCGTCCGACTGCTTCGAGTCGGCCGGCTTTGAGGGCGTCGACGAGAAGCGAGACGGCCGGCTGCGATTGGTCGACGAGGACGAGGTGTCTGCGTAGTTGTTAGACTTGCCTGTGTTATTGTCCCAGCGCTTGTGTGGGCCGCCACCGCCGCCATTAGAGTTGCCATTGCTATTGCTGTAGTTGTTCTCGCGGCCACGGCTGTAGCCTCCACCTCCGCCTCCTCCATAGCCCCATCGGCCACCGCCTCCTAGATGACAGAACAGAACCGTCAGAACAAGGCTACGCAGCTTGCATTACAAAAACATCATACCGAAACAGAAAAAAGCCACTGTAATTTGCAATGCCAGCAACGAAGTGACATTCAAACTGTAATCCTGCATATTTGAATATAAATTGTTGGCTTATTCTTGGTAGAGTTCAGACGTAAAGAGTGTGAGCTCCGAAGGCGAATATTCCCTGTTGATCTTCCTCCTTTGTCGTTCACAGGACCACAATGGCATGGTGCGGTCCGTGTCAAGTAAAGGAGGAAACTACTTTATCTGTATCTAGTAACACTAGTAGCATAATGCGATCTATCAAGTCAAATGAACACGCATCCTGCCGAATCTTTACTCTCAATATACGTATAAAACTGGCAGACGATGTACGAACGCACTCCACATGCAGTCTTTGAATCAATGAAGTCAGGGTCCAACTTTCACTTCTCACTTGCAGGTGTATCCACCACTTGAGCAGCACAATGTGCCGTAGATTACAATTCAACTTCGAAGTCATATTTCTGTGACCGCTACAATCAACTCGAGCCTCGGAGAATGACATGCGTTCAGACACAATCTCAGTTCTGAGACCGGTCCCCACGATTTTATTTACGCCTACTATTAGACGAAGAGCTAAGTAAGAATCCCTCTACTGGGTTAATCGCGTTATCTCTCACTCGTGAAATAAGTTACGGTGAACTCGACACGTTGATATTCAGAGTACCCGAAAATACCTAGTTTAAAAAAAAAAGGTAGTTACGAAATGTTTGACATTGAGATTATGGGGTCAGGGCCGAACCTCTGTAGCGACCAGGACCCTTACCGCGCACTGTCACTTGAATTGACTTCCCGAGCCTAGCTAGCTAGAAGAGACTAGGACTTCTTAATTGTTCTGAACCTAAATACCCTGGGCAACGCAAGATAATATCTCATCATTACAAGATAATAAAGGAATATAATAGCGCAGTCTCTCAGATTGCAAACACCCCAAGAGCAGGGCTAGGATTGCATGTTGACAACAATGGAATTAAACAAAGACTGGACATGTGATAGAACTTGGTTCTACTAGTAAATATTCATCAATCAAAGTCTCTTGGAGCTAGCCAGGCCAGCAACAATATTTCAAGTGAGAGTTGCAGTAAGGGTGTTTCATGAATTACAGCAAGATCTGAATCACAAGTTTGAATTAACAAGGTTTTATTGTAACCGATTTCATTTAACCACCACACGAAGAATCCCTCCACCGTATGTAATCGTGTTACTCACCCCTTCCTCCGTATCCCCCTCCCCCTCCTCTTGACGCCAGCTCATCCAGCTTGGGGTTAACGACCTGGTTGGCCTCGCGCAGCACCGAGACCAGGTCCCGAGCCTGCCGGGAGTTGGACGGCGTGAAGAACGCGTACGACGTGCCAGTTGCCGAGCAACGGCCCGTTCGCCCGATGCGATGGATGTAGTCCTCTGACGAGTTCGGGTAGTCGAAGTTTATTACGAACTTGATGCCTTCCACATCTATAACACGGACAAGACGTTAGGGGGGAGACACCAACTAGCGGCAGGCCGAGTCCGAGTTACCTAATTTACTCGTGAAGAGTTTAGAAAACCACATTGAAAAGCTGAATGAAAATTTGAAGGTGGGTAATATTTTTTTGAAGGAATATTAATTCTAAATGAATATAAATCTATTAGGATTATGCAAGCGAGGTCTTGACCTTTGTTTAAAAATATTGAACTGGTGGGAAGTAGTAATCTACGAGTAGTACATGTACAGGGGTCGAGTTTACATGCTAGCAAAACCCAATCAATTTTCAAGAAAGGTAATACGCAATTTCATCAGAATCTTGACCATCGTTCTTTGTCTGATGACATGCCAAATATTAATATTGAATTCTCCTTTAGTTTGCCGATAACAATTAAATCACAAGTTTGGTAAATGTACCGATGTAATCGACCCCTGCACATGAATGTACTTCGGGCTCGGCCACTCATGTACTACGTACGCACTCGCCAGCCTCACTGTATCATGAATCCAAGTTCAATAGTAGACAGTATTTTACCAAGTCAACTGGCTCAACAAACTACACACAATGAAGGCAAATCACACAGATAACACTTTTTCAAGCAAAAGTTCTCTTTGAAATTGAATATTGAACCTATCAATAGAATGAATGTACGTAGTAGGTAATTTCAAATCAGATTGATTTTTAGAACTGCACTGATTCCAGCGGATCTACGGCATGCAAGTTCTTCGAGGCCTCAACATACTAGTCTGTCTCATTAAATCAATCTACCATCAGTTGAAAATGATTTATACAACCACAATGTGTCGTCACATGATTTTTAGCTGTTACTGTTGGGAGGGAAGAGCTACGAGATTAGGGTTATCATTAACAGAATGTATGGGCAGACCCATTAATTAGCACTACCGTTATGAAGCCAAGTAGAGTCAACGCCTTGTAGCATGGTCGCTATTTGGGCAGGTCAGTGGCGGGTGTAACAAGTGCAGTAGAACCGTTAGGCATACAAACCTGGCACCACTGGCTATTGCATCGAACAAGCCCAGTACCAGCCACAAGCCTGAATGCCCGACTCGGTGAGCAGTACACAGAGAGAGTTGGGTGCGGAGGTGCGGGAACTAAATTTACAAGCCAAAACTTTACGGCCAATTGCGAGCCGTTCAAACGCGAGAATTTCATCGACTGTCAGTTTCCCTGCACCTCCCACTCTCTCTTCCTCTCAATCACCAAAACCTCCAGCTGTGGCTGGTACTGGAGGCCGGAGAGAGAATGATATATATATATGTACTTGTTCCGTCCGAGTCAGCGTCCACTGCACATGCGTGTGTGAGAGCGGACTCCCTCGCTTGCGGTACAGGGTGGCAGCGTGGCCGCTCAGTGTGTTACAATCGCCAGAGGCACATTACATCGCACATGTGCCTCTGAAACAGAACACAAACACCAGACGGACGTTAGAGCGGCAGCTTTATTACCACAGGCGTTAGTTACAACCACCGGGACCTTCCCCAGCCAGACCAATCAGGGATGCCACCCTCGTCTCCGTCACTACCATCCTTTGCCATCGTAGGGCACGTACTGACGTTAACGAAATGTTGGATTACGTTCTGAATGTCGACGACTCCCAAGATGATTTTATTCAAGACACGAAAAGAATAATGTAATTTGGGCTAGGAACGAGCGAGCGATAAATAGAAAGCTCATGACTTGCGTGGGAGTCGAGTTCCCAGCAACTTTACGAAAGAGGAAAAACTGCGCTGGCGTCCATTCGAGTTGCCAAGGACAGTGGCTCTAATGTTGGGCCACCTTCAGATGGTAGTGATGGCAACGCTACGAGGAAATTGATTGTAAGCCAGTCACTTACGATGCTGGCTTTGAAACGGAACACTCAAACCAATCAAAATAACAGTCGATTCATTTTAATCAAGAGATTTAAAATCATGATTTAAAAGTATTATTTCAAAGTAGAAGAATTACAAGAAGAATAAGTAACTTCTTTCGATGTATTTATTGTTTGGAAAGTTGAAATCACTGCACCAACTATTGTTGAGTTATGACAAGTCGCCAGTGTCGTCATCCCTGATTGGTTGTGGCCCCCGGCAACCAGAGAGAGCCGAACCCAGACCCGCATCTCGTCAGTTCGAGCCGTTGATACAGTTGGTCTAACAACTAGCACCCGGATTGTGTGGCAAGGCGCAGTGTTCCAAGGGAAGAACCAAGTTGCAGACGTTATGTTTAAAACAGTAATTTTCGTACGAATCAACTGTTGTCAACTTTAAATAAGAGTTAATGAATTAGAATGATAGTTATTACGAAATCAAAAACGCAGTTAAAATATTGAAGGCAATTGAATGAACTACGACCATTAGATCGGAGCACTCGAGAAAGCCTAACGTGACGTGGGTTCGACTCTCGGACTGGTTCTGCGTCATGGAAACAAGCTCGGTAGTTCAGGACATCGACTAATCGACGTCGCAACACTTGGGCTGTCGCTTCACAACCAAACAAGAGCATGTCACTGTTTCACCCATCTACCATGCCATAATGTAGCCCTATCCGTACATTGCATTACCTCAAGCAAAAAACAAACGTAAACCCTTCTGAAGAGTAAGATGAAGGAACACTCAATCATTGCCTGGAAAAAGTTCCATCAAACATCATCTACATATACGTATGAAGAAGAGCCAATAATATAATGGAAAGTCCCAGTCAAAGGTAATCTGGAATTAAATGACGGCCGTTGAGATTTATTATAATTGAGGTTATGTAGTTACTGGAGTATAATAGAGAACATATGTAATGCACATTTAGAAATATTAAATTGGCTTGGAAAGAGAAAACTCGTCAACTGTAAAATGGGTTTGAAAGTTGGAATCGACTGCGTTGGCTAGTGACTGAATCGCCCGGCGAGTAAGAACACAGGGTGGTTGCAAGTAAACGGCCGCTCGCGTCAGCCCGGCGTGAACGCTCACTACCAACCGCACAACTCGCTGGCCCCGAGGGCTCACTTACCCAGACCGCGGGCGGCGACGTCCGTGGCTACCAGGATCGGGGCCTTGCCGTTGCGGAATTCTGCGGGAACAAGCAAAACATACCATTTATAGATTACAGACATAACAACCTGTTTGCTGGAGGCTACAAACATCGTTAGTTGAAATGTTCACAAAAACCAATACTCCGAGTGGGATCAACGTGACAAATTTGGGTTAAGAGGGAATTACTGTTACACATTAGGCCCGCCAGTGCGAGCCGATTTTACGAACTTCAGTCAAATATCAATCCGCCAACTATTGGTTCACGTAGAAAAATAACTTACGTAACCAGCACTAACTATTGCTTTTAAAATATACCATCAGTTCGTAACGCAACACCAAGTGGTGCAATTTATATAGTATTCACTTTGTGAAACAAGATGCTCATCATGTTCACCAGCAGTATCGGTACCCTCGCGTCAAAGAAAACTTTACGGAAACTGACGCATGGATCTGACGTGGCACTATACGGACGCAGGAAATGTCCACTTGGCACTTATCCCTCCGTACTTGAAACTTGTCAAACAAAGAAATATCTAGTCATGAATGTCTTAACCAGATAAGATGATCTCCTCAGTTCTTCTTAAAGGACATTAATTGTGCATCACTGTCAATCAATACAGTTCATCATCATAGGAGAAAACTTATCCCCCCCTAATCCTCAAGGTATAAATAATACAAACCAATAAAGACGAAAATTATCCCAAAATTGCAGTAAAAGAATTGTCAGTTATGTATGGTTGGTTATACACAGGATATGTTCAATCCTTAGTAAAAAGTTTAATAGCATCACAAAAAGGCTGGGGGATTCCAGTAAACCCTACTTTATTTGGCCCTTTACGAATCAACGTATTGTGAAACCTTACGCTACCAAAAGTTGAAAAAGCAACTCCTACCAAGTACCAACACACAAATAATTAAGATGAATCTTCCAATAAATGGTCAAATACGATTACAGTAAACCCTCGTTAATCCGAAATTCAAGGGACACCAAAAAGTGATTTCGATTTATATAAAAATTCGGATTAACCAAAAAAAATCCCTTTTCCATGAATGAATTCTGAATTTGTTCCACTCATCTGCCAGAGTTCTGTTAATAATGCTTGGGTGCTCTTGTACTTGAACAAACACATATGTTGTCATGAATGTCTTGACCAGATAAGATTATCTCCTCAGTTCTTCTTAAAGGACATTAATTGTGCATCACTGTCAATCAATACAGTTCATCATCATAGGAGAAAACTTACGCCACCCAACTTTCAAATATCTTGCACCATCAAAAGATGATTCGAGAAAATGCACGGGATCAATTGACCCCACCGTGGACGTCATAAAACATGACATCCGATCAAGTCCAAGCTCACCTCTAAGTACGTAGTCTCGCTCCTGCTGGGATTTGTCCCCGTGCATGCACACGGCCTTGTAACCGTAGCGACGGATGTTGCGCGTTATGTTCTCCACCTTGCGTTTTGTCTCCACGAATATGATCGTCTTGGTTTCCTTCTCTGAACCGATTTCCTGCAGCAGTGTGTTTAGTCTGGGAACAAAATAAACAAGTTAGCACGGTGCCAGACAAAACGTGAGCGAGAAGCACTTTGCAAAACTAGTCAGTTGAACAGAAGTCAATTTTTCGGACTAGGTTGACTAACGAAAGTTGAATTCTACTTACTTTCCCTCCTTCTCGTGCTCCTGGCAAACGTCGACGATCTGTAGAATGTTGTGATTGGCCGATAGGGACATGGAGCCGACGTTGATCTGGATGTAGTCCGTGAGGAACTCTTCCGCCAGGTTGCGGACCTCCTTGGGCCACGTTGCCGACCACATCAGAGTCTGACGGTCGGGACGGATCTGCTCGATGATCTTGCGGATCTGCGGCTCGAAGCCCATGTCAAGCATCCTGAAAGACAAACGTGACAAACCGTTGGTGAACAAATCCAACAACATTCTATCTACATATCTTACAGCACTTCAATAACACCAAGAACCACAAATATCAATGAAAAGGAGTGCCGTAGCTTGCACGTTTGCTACAAATTCACAAATTCAAACATTTATATAGCAGAAAGATGAGCCTCGACTGATAACATCCACTTACTAAACTTAGCAATCGTAACTACAATAAAACTGTATTGAAAGATGATAATTATCAAGTTATAAAAACTATCAACACAAAACAAATAATTGATGGCTTATTCTAGGTAGAGTTCAGACGTAAAGAGTGTGAGCTACGAAGGCAAATATTCCATGTTGATCTTCCTCCTTATTTTAAATTGGGTTTTAACGACGCACTGTAAAAATGACAGAGATCTATTGGCGTTGGATGAATGATTAATGAGATGATGGGATGATAAGATGAAGGTTTTATGGGTAATGAGAAGGATAGTGGGAAGGAAGCGGTCGTGGCCTATATTGTAGGAACCATCCCGGCATTAGCCTAGACTACAGAGGGAAACCGTTAAAAAACCCTGTAAAGATGGATGGTGGCGGGGATCGAACTAGATCCGATATGTCCCTTCACCTCCCGGGTCACACGAAGCAAGTGCTTCGTCGTTCACAGGACCACAATGGTATGATACGGTTCCTGCCAAGAAAAGGAGGAAACTAACTTATCCGAGAACAACAAAGCAATCCTACCTGTCGGCCTCGTCCAGCACGAGATAAGTGCACCGCCTCAAGTTGGTAGTTCCCTTCTCGAGAAAGTCGATCAGCCGCCCCGGCGTCGCTATGACGATCTCTACGCCTCGCTCCAGGTCTCGCGCCTGCGGCCCCTTGGGCGCGCCGCCGAACACGCAGGTGTTGCGCACGTACGAGGACGAGCCGAAGTCCGAGGCCACCGTCTGGATCTGCTGCGCCAGCTCTCGGGTCGGCGCGAGCACCAGGGCTATCGGACCGTCGCCGCGGGTCAATTGTTCTTGGTTGTTTATGTGTACAGTTGCTGGTAATATATATGCTAATGTCTTGCCTGTGGAAGATAGAAATGACTTGTAAATAAACAATAACATGACAAATAATTGATAAGTATTGTTAGACCTCGGTGTTGAATGTCTCAATGATTCTTTTCAATTGTGCAGTGATTGTTCACTTTCAAGATGGATGTTAGAATGTATTCGATTCATTCTTTCGCTCTCGAAACAAACATTAGAGGGCACAGCAGAATACAGGCCTCCTATGCATTTCACAATACTGGTAGGTAGGCCTACTGAAATTTGAAGATTTGTAAAAGACCATTACAAAAACGTGATTAATCGAGAATCAAGAAAGAAATTTCAAGACTTAAATGAATCATTTTAGGTACGGTACAGTACCTTAAAACATTGAATTTTGAATTGAAGAGTTTACTGTAGCAAGGTTATTGGCATGATCAGACAATGAAACAGGTCATTTAGCATTCAGATAAATACTAGGCTTAGGCAAATATACAACAAATATCCTCAACTTACCAGAGCCAGTCTGTGCAATGCCAACCATGTCACGACCAGACATGGCAATGGGCCAGCCTTGCGCCTGGATCGCGGTAGGAGCGGGGAATCCCGACTTGCGGATCTCTTTGTTTACATAGTCGGGGAAATTACCCTCTTCAAAATGCTGAATCGGATTGGGCATATTTGTACCTGCAAAAGAACAATCGTACCGCATAAGCAAACGTTCAGTAGTAAATGTTCATAAGCTATCAGACTCGATGAAACAGCAAACTATTATCAAACAAGCAAGTTATTCAAACTGTTGAAAGTATGATGACTACTGATAACAAAATCGATACATAATTAATTGTGTGTATATTATCATGTTCACCCAACTTCTAGTTGAACCAGAACATATTCAATATTCATTTTGTTGATCTTGATCTATTTGAAACAAATATCAAAACAAAAATAGCAGGTTTACAAAGTTGAAACCTACCCTTTGTGGTTATCTCGGCGCTGGATCGGAAGGCCTCGACCTCGTGCATGCTCCTGCACGCGACCGCCGGATGGGGGACATAGAAGTTTTTGGTGAATGGGCGGAGCGAGCTCATGTCCCACTTGAGCTTCCTGAGATTGCCACCAGGCTGTCCATTGGATTTACCTCGACCGCCATAGCCTCCTCCTCCTCCGCCGCCCCCTCCAAAACCACCTCCTTTGTCGCCTCGGTAACCGCCACCACCCCCACCACCGCTCTTACGATCACTGTCAAAACGACTGTTTCCTCGATATGACCTGGAGCAACAAAACATTTTGTTAGGACTTTGAGAACATAAAAGCCCATTTTATTCTCATCCAATCTGGAATCTTTGCTACTTTCGTCCATTCAACACTCCACTTCCTTACAAACCAAATTCAGGATCAATAATAATTGGATTGATATGCAACATGATATAGATTACCAGTATATCGGTACATTCCAGTAATCAATAATAACTTGATTGATACGCAACATAATATAAGTTACCGGTATATATATATATATAGGCCTATATATATATATATATATGTTATGACGAATGTTCTCACGGATTGGATGAAATGGGTTTTCGTTTTCTCGGGTTGACCGCGTTTGCTCTTTCGGGATAGAATTGCGGTCTCAAGAGGGACCGTCCTTGTCTTCTAATCCAACGTTTCGGCAGGACGTGACCTGCCATCATAAGGGATTCTTCGCGACAGTTCGGCGAACGTAGATCCACTGAGCGGCACAGCGTCAAGCCGTCTCATATATTCGCGTGTGGCCGTTCTCGCAGCGGTCCGTAAGGCCAAGACGACATGTGATTGGCTACTCACACGCGGACCGCCACGAGAAGGGCCACACGCGAATATATGAGACTGCTTGACGCTGTGCCGCTCAGTGGATCTACGTTCGCCAAACTGTCGAGAAGAATCCCTAATGATGGCAGGTCACATCCTGCCGAAACATTGGAATTGAAGACAAGGTCCCTCTTAGGACCGCAATTCTATCCAGAAAGAGCAAACGCGGTCAACCCGAGAAAACGAAACATATATATACCGGTATATATATCCATTTATATATATATATTTATATATATATATATTTATATATATATATTTATATATATATATTTATATATATATATTTATGAATATATATTTATAAATATATATTTATATATATTTATATATATATATATATATATATATATATATATACATATATATATATATATATATTCCGGTACACTCCGGAATGAATATTAGGGTTCTATATTTCGGTAGCGCCTATAGCCCATTATAGGTCTTGATTCATTCAAAAAATCAAAATTTGATATTTATTAATCATAATGATTGAATATTTAAGTTTTGCAGTGTCGACACCTGGGTCATTTTGCACAAAATTATCCATCATAGGGCCTATTTCAATTATTATACAATATCAAAATATTCCACCACATTTCAATAATAATTCAATTATAATGAAATGTCAATTCAACACCATAATTCAATTATAATCTGATGACTTTCTACATTCTTGGAAATTATGAAATCTTCAGACTTTTTGCAACTGCAGGATCACATTTGTTTCTGATGCAGGCCTTGCAAAATGATGCAATGGCTGACTCATTGCTTTCAAATGGTTGACATTTAGGTCAGGTCAGGGGACTTTGTGCCTGTCTGGCATCATTCACACACTATCTGCAAGTACTTTATGACCAGGAAGAATGGTGCTACTTTCTGCACAACACCCCATGTATGAAATTTGGTAGATATCTTTTGTTGGATCAATATTAGCGTCTGGTTTATGGCCTTGAAATAGCCATTTTAGTTGCCTCCGAACAATGCAATCATGTTAGCTGAACACGTGTAACTGACCTTGACACGTGCCGTGCTTCTACTCTCAAAATCTAGCTAATAATCTAGTAAAAACACTTGTTAATACTTACATTGTGAAAATTGTTTGTAGTTGACTTGAATGTTCAATAGAGTTGCTTAATTTATTGATAGTTTCTCGTGTCAAGTGGTGCAGGCCTTCTAGGGTGTGACGACCTATAACAAGTACAAAAAAGCCGCTATAGAAAATGCAATAAATCGTCTTCAAATCAACCCTCACGTACACAAATCTACTTCCACATCAAAGTGAAGTATTGTTTGGTAGATAACTGATATTTTCTCACACAATTTTAGCGTATTAATAGCTAAATTCTTACTTTTAAGTAACGTTAACATGATGATGGCTTACCTAGGTTGAGAACTGAGGACGAAAGGAAATAGAATGATAAAATTACCCAGCAGCCGACGAATCGCTAGCCTTGCTTTTGAGTTTCATCTCAACCGCTTGGAAGCGCTAGCATCAGAATTGACGTCATCCTTAACCAATTAAAAAGCTTCACCGGGGATCAATAATGTTACTTCCTGTAAATGCTGTGCGCTCATTTTAAATTGCGAGGAAGCGCGATGAGAACGGTAAAAAAAAAGATTTATTAATCACTCACAGTTTGTTCATCTTCCTTCATGGAATCAATTCTATGTATTTCTTGATAATATCTTCACCGATATTCAATATACACAAAAATGTGAATATATATATTTATATTTATTTACAGCTCGAAAAATACCGGCATAGGTTGGGGAAGTGTTTTCCTTTTGCCAGATTGCAATTGATTTTATTCATTTTCACCATCTATAATGTAGGCTTATTAGCTGTATAGTAAACAATTTACAATGTATATGTATTTTCATTGATTTTACTGCTGCAATTATTGTTCATCTAATTCCTCATTAATTATTATCAAATGTAGCTTCTTTTGTTCATGTGAATTTCAACAACTTTCACTTTCAATCATAGGTATGTATAATATATATGATATGGTCCATCTCGATTTTCATCATTTGTCAATTTCCATCAAGTCATTTATAGGCCTACTCAAAGCTTTATCTTCCTGTTAAAGGGCACGAAATTGTCACCTTGGCCCCACTCTGCTTAGCCTTGAGGCACCCGTACTTCAGCTATCGGGAGATGGGAATATAGATTTGATACTAAACTATACATTTGATATTTAGAAAACATAATACAACTCATTCAGTTGTAGCCATTACAATATTACATGCATTGAATAATTCTCTACTTCTTCACCCTACAGATTCACATGTGTAAATCCTACGCACTCTATACTAGCTGTTTCGTCCAAAGGCATGTAATATTTGAGAAATAATTTGATTAATTGTTCTCCTTTTTCCCTCAAGGCCCCACTTTTAATTACTGCCAGGCCCTTCACCCAGTCTACCCCTGAAGCTACAATATTTACAATATGATTTTTTACGGGACACTTTGTAACCATATTATCAGAATAATTATAGATGTATTTAATGAATTCTTGACATGTTCTATAACTGGTTTTACTTCGTCTAACAACTCTGTACTACATTATGTCCTACTGAATATATAAATTATTATTATTATTACTATGCAACTGCAAGAAAATGAAGATTAGTAACCGCACAATCAACCTACCAGCTTACCTTCAGGCATTAAATTCTTCAGGTGAACCAAAAGTAATCAACATACTGTTTTTTTCAAATATGTAGGTCCAGTTTTACGAATCTGTGGATCGAAAGATAAATAGCAAACTTTTTGTTATTAATTAGGTACCCTCCATCATCGAGTTTGTGGTAGGCCTATACTGTATATTACAAACTCAATGCCTTCGTTAACAAAGCAATATTTGAACTTTATTCAATAATTAGATCAATTAGGTCTACATTTTATTAATTATAAAATGAGTTCTACCAAGACGTGTGGTAGCACACTGAACCGTCATTCGGGAGACCGGGGTTCGATTCCCGCCATGGTTGACCATCCTGACAGGGGTTTTCATGGTTTCCCTCTGTCGTTCAGGTCAATACTGCGATGGTTCCTTAACAACAGGCCACGACCGACTCCTTCCCACTATCCGAAAACACCCAATAAAAAAACATTTCATCTCATTCATCATCTACCGACGCCAATAGATTGTAGCCATCAGTATAGTGCGTCGTTAAAAGTTAAAACCCAATATGAAAAATTTAAAAACCAAGTTCTTAGCAATTAATGCACCTTTCAACTGACAAAATTTCCAATTTCCATTTAGACTCATTTCAATAAATACTTGTAGGCCTACATGAACATAGGCCTATTTAGCATGTAGCCCAGCATAAACTCTTGCTTAGAGATGGTATTCAAAACACAAAACCAACTGCTGCCAAGTTACAAGCAAGACGACGTAGGTCCAGCTTGCAGTTCAAGCTTCGTGTTCAGACTATCGGCAGAGTTCTCACCTCGTTGCGTTCGATTCAATCAATGAATGAATATTAGAGTTTCAAGGCGCATCGACAGCGAGGTCATTTAGCGCCTGATAAATCTGCATCTTGTTCCAAATAGTGTTTAATCACCCCATCAAAAGCAAGGTTACATGGGAGTGCGGCAGAGTGCTTGCAATGGAACGATGATAGACGGACGAGAGTTCCCAGTTAATTTCCAACAAAGAGCCTATTTCTATTTCACCTGCATGTGCCCTCTTCATGAACAGTGCTATTCTCAATATTTGGGCTTGAAAATAAATTGCAGCATACACTTGAAACAAGAAGAACATTATAACTCGTGCAAGCGAGCGTAACGGGATCAGTGGAGGAAGGACGAGGTGAAAATAAAAACATACAATATAATTCTTCTCATCTTTATTATCATTTTGTTAATGAGGGTTGCTAGTCTACTCAAATAATAACCGTAGACAATATTATGCAATTAAGAAATTGTTTACTATCATAATACTGTATTACATACAAGAAATGCACTTTAAGAGAAACCTACAGAAGAGTTGCTTGGCTACTTCCATTAGCATCAGAATACACACCACGTTTCCATCAATTCCGCGCAAGGGTCAAGTCATTTATTCAACTAGTACAATTAATATTATAATTACCGATAGTAGAATCGTCTTCGACAAGACGTCATTACTTAAATATAACTCTCTTTGTCATGAAAAACTGAACCGTTGATTTAAATATTTCTGGCAGGAACCGATTATTTCCAACCGTATTTCTTTTTTAAATAACAAATATAGTAAAACCTCAAAGACTTTGAAATGTCTTTCAGTTACTTGGCATGCACGCACGCATGCACATTTGGTACGTAATAATATAACAGCGCTCAAACGAGTGCACGTCACTTCCAACGAGAAAGGTAGGCCGATATCCATTAGAACTTAACACTCACTAAATGCTAGAGTATATATACTTCTTATTTCTACAGTATAAGGGAGCAAACGTTGACAATATATAATATTCATATATATATATCATTCTGTCGAGCAGAAAAACAATTTCAATCGTTGACCAATCAAAGATATTATCGTAAACGAGAAAACAACGTATTTTTGTGTACGAGGTATACAAGAATTTGGTATAAATACAAACACCTGTCAATATATTATTATTACACATAGAGAGATTGCCAACTCCCCAACAATAAAAACCACAGACAAATTGTTTGTATATAGAAAAGAAAAGAGAAAAAGCTTCTGCATTTTTTCTTTTTCGTGTTATCATTTAATACAGAATTGGATTTTAAAATATACCCATGTTAATCAGTCTTTGTGGCTTGTATATATCACATGCTAGTTAGCCTAGACTATTAGATAAAGATGTTGTCCCAGTTAGCTCGCAGCTGTACACCGACCTTTCTCTTGTTGGAACTAACGTAACTTAAGTTTAAAATTATCCGCTACATATCACAGTATTAAAGTGTATCTTAGAGATTGGATGAACTTACGTCTCATTCTAAGAGTAATTCATAATTTATAGTACAATATTTCAATATAGGACTACTAGTATATAATATATATACACGACCCTTGAGTGGGGGGGGGGGACAGATCTTTTGGGGGGGGGGTGTAAGGAACACTTCGAGTGAGGGTGTAATGTCTTCGTGCGGACAGTTTTTAGTCCCGCTAAAAAGACAAATTCGCTTCCACATTTTCCCGATATATAAAGAAAAAGAAAAACGGCCTATCTCCAAAAAAATTAACTTACATACGCTAAACATAAGGTTAACAAATACGATATTATTATATTCAGGTAGAAAATTAAGCGTCGTTTTGTGTTTCATTTTTATCCTAAGACCCCGATACAGTGACGCCCGATGTTTCCTCACACATCGATATCAATAAATAGTAATGGTCTAATAGTTGGCACCCAGGAAACAAAACCCCCCAAACCGGACAACAGAGACAATTTCATGCTCGGCACTCGCAATATTCGTGTATTAGGTAGTGTAGCAGCTTTAAGGCATATTCATCTGGCGTTTTACACTAGGTTTAGACTTCCTCTCGCACCCTGGTCAAAGTAGTCAACTTCTGCTCTGAACGTTTCATATTATGTTTGGTGCAGTAGCGTATGCCATCATTGGGGAACAAACAAGCGGAAAAAGCCCCAACACTACGTTCTAAGTTATTTATAATATACAATCAAGAGACGACGAAAACAAAGTTACATTGTTGGAATGTGGCCATTGCATTAGAAAAGCGGCAGGCGGCAATATCCAAACCGAAACGAAATACACTCTACAGTTACCGAGATAAAGAGAAAACGACAAAGAAAAAACTGAAGCAGCATAAAGTAAAAATATAAAGTGCATTTCCCACACACCAATAATATGAAGATTGATTATTTATTATTATTATTTATTATTAATTAGACATTAAAAACTTGGAATCTGGAAAACTTTTTCTCATTCTAAAAAGTTGGTGTAAATATTGAAAACGCATGCCTTCCATTCATGTTAGCTTACGATATTTAAAATGACAGAAGTATCTAAAACAAAAGCAGGTCCTAATTGTCGAACCTGCGGCATTCTAAAATACGTACACGTAAGTCCGAGCTTTTAAGTTGAGGCATCGAGTTTTCCGTTTTACAGCGAAATCTCATTGTAACAAACTGGCGAGAGCATACTTCTTCGACAATAACACGCGTTTGGCGCGCCACCCGAATCCATGTCGAGTGATTATTATCGACGCGTTTTAAACGACTAACAAATACTGATATGACTCGACAATTCCGTATCATATTGTATCTTATTGTAACAAACTACATAGTATTTGGTTCTGTCAAACTTATATTATACAGGCATGCTAATACCGACTTTAAATTGATTGCCCAATTGATTACCGGTAGCAGTTGACAGTTCTACTGGGATGACTCCGTCACCATGACGACTGGCAAGAGGTCAGGAGCGTCAACGTCCCGGGTATTTCGTACAAATGCGACATATAACGTGCGCGGTTAAAGCTACATAGTTTGTTGTAATGATATTTCACTCCAGACCAACCTTAGGGCCTGATTTACGCAGTTCAATCTCAACCACGCAATTCTGTCGGCAAATTGAAAGACTTGAAGAGTCTTGGTACATCCCTCTTATACATAAACCAACTGTCTTCATAACCTCAAATAATACTTAAAATGGCAGTGACACCGACTCTCCTTTGACACGTAAATACGTGCGCTTTACTTCTACTGAAAAAGTTTCGTCGAATAAATACCTACGTTTACCCTAACATAAGCAAATATATTCCGAGCAAAAACGCATCAAGAAGATATTTGAAACTTATTCGTCATCACAAGTTGTTTCTTATTTATATAGTTACCCATTTTCTAAATGAAATTACTCAGGTTATTGTCAAGGTGGTTGGCTTATCTACCGGAATGCACGGCGCTGCCAAGAGAACCATGTAAAACAGGCGGGACACAAGAAAAACAAGGCAAACAATTCTATGGTGTTTGTACGGCAGGCTCTACTGCTGCACGGCGGCGGGCTGCGTGTAGGTGTAGCCGTACGGCACGGGCTGTGGGTACTGCCCAAACGCGTTCTGGTAGGCGCAGGCGCTGGCGGGGGGTGGGCGCGACGACTGGAAGAACTTGTTGTTCAGGATCGACTGCATGCCGGCGTCCGTCTGGCCGTGCTGCCCGGGGGGCGGCATCATGAACGGGGGCGGCACGGAGTACATGCCGGCCTGGTGGGGCGACACAGAGCCGCCCCCACCGCCGCCCCCGTTGTAGCCGCTGCGGCTGAAGCGCTGGCCCTGGTACCCACCCCTGGGGCCCTGGCTGCCGCCGTTGTACGAGCGCGGCCCGTTGGGCTGGTAGTTCTGCTGGTAGCCATTCTGCTGCTGGCTGTAGCCGTTCTGCTGGTACCCGTTCTGCTGGCCGTTGTACCTGGAAACGCAACGGACGGGGTGAAGGCAGCTGTTATGGCTATTCCACTATGAATGATGACCTTGGATATTGTAAAAAAAACACAAAAACAATATACAGTAAACCCTCGATAATTCGAACTCGGTTAATTCGAATTCCGCGCTAATTCGAACCAGAGAAATGACCCCGGCCGCTGGTATAGGGATATCAATGTTAATTCATTTTGATAATTCAAATTTTTATTATTTCGAATTTCGAACTGATGATTAGTCCAAACTACTGTTTTATTATTGTTTCGTGTTTGTTTAATTCGAATTTCAGCAAAAATTACGAATAAAAGTTTTCACAATTGGATATTTTATTACGTGAAATCCTTCGTCATCAACATTCCTGGCGACCCGGCATGCTAGAGATACGTCATAGCCACATGTGAAGCGCGTGCTAGCATTATGAGGGGTGAGGCGAGGGGTCTTTTCAGGGTCACAGATAGACATCTGGCTGGTCGAGACACCCGAGCGGTAATGTTTAGGATAATGGACGTGATTGTGTCAACTTTTATTCGTAATTTTTGCTGAAATTCAAATTGAACAAACACGAAACAATAATGAATAGACCAGCCGGCTAGTGCATGTAGAGAGAATAATTCATTCATTTCATTCCAGGCCCTAATATTTATATTTATTGCCTCGCTTTTTACTTTTTAATCATCCAGTTTGGTAATTTGACTCTTTCAACACTGTGAACTGTGATAAGTGTTACCTAATGAATGACATGATAATATATAGTATTAATGGGACTCCTTGTTGTGTTGTTAAAATTGCTGAGAAAACACTTGACTTGAAGATAACCACATGGCTGTCAAAGTTGGCTTCCTTAGAGCAAGGGGGAAGTAGGAGGGAACAAACAACGTGCAAGGCGCACATGGTCAACCAAACTGCACGCACACAGTATACTACTGTACTATACAAGGAAAAACATTTTTTTCATAATTCGAATTTTTTTAATTCGAATTTTGATTTTTGGGGTCCCTTGGAATTCGAATTAACGAGGGTTTACTGTAATGACAAGTGAAGTATGAGAAATAGACCACTATTGACAAAATTTGATAATCAATTATGATTCAACCAAGCCATTATATATGAAAAAAGTAAGTTACATATTTTTATATTGGGTATAAATATTGGGTTATATTTTTATATTGTGATAATAATAATCAAGATCTATTGGTATAGGTGATTGAGGTGATGGGACGATGTGACGAAAGGTTATTTTATTAGGTGTTCAGCATAGTAGGAGGGAAACGGTCGTGGCTCCCAGTATGAATAGAGGTTTCACTCTGCTACGATAAAATAAAATATCTGTCAGAAGTCCATTTTGGATGAAAGCCATTATTCTGTGTTGTCGAGCAACTGGGAATGATCATTGCCAGTATCAGATGGCACAACAAGCTGCTATTACGTCCAGTAGCAAGACAGCATTCAAATCCCAGTTGTAAGGTTACCCAATGGGAAATGCTTCTAGTATGTTGCAGAACTCTTGTGAATGTAGTCATTTACATGACGGGACGCTATTCATCGCACCATCGGTCCATCACCAGATGCGGACGTGGGTTTCCTTGCGCACAGCCTGAATCAGCCAACCTGACTCAAGCTATCCCAAACCATCTAATCTAACCTAACCTAACCAAGCAAACAACCTAAACTAACCCCAATGCAAGACCAACTTCTGGTCCAACAGATAGCCACTACCAATTTGTTTACTAAAATATTGTAAGTCAATACAGTCGGACCCGCATATAACGAATTTCAAGGGGAATGAAAATCTGTTCGTAAAAACAGAATTTCGTTATAGAGATTTATTGCTTTTTTTCATAACAGCACTTGAATTTTAGAGATTTATAAAGATAGGCCGACATTTACGACTTAGGCCCTAGTATAGTACTGTATTAGGTGACATATTATCATCGCATCGTATCATCACTTAGTATGTTTGTAGAAAGTAATAGAAAACAACAATGTCCTTTCATAAAGAACTTATCATCTGCTATCACATGACACCATCCACTCCCCACTTCTCGTGTTTTATTTCCTAGGTTACAGGACACTATCACGAATGGAAATGAAGGAATGTAAACAAAAAATAGATAAACAAAGTCATTGAAGATGTCACTATCACGTTATTATTTAGCACGCGTTGAGCGAGTGTTTTGTTTTGGGCCGTTCCACTGTGCTTGGGCCGGTGAGGGAGGGGGGTGCAGCAAGAGTTATGACCACGTGCTGTACGCGTCACCAGCTGCTACGATGTACAGTCCGTTCAAAATAAATGTAACCTGAAAATAAATTCACGCAAAATGCTCCGATTTTCGAACATTTTGTTGGAAATAGCTGAAAATAATGAGCAAAATATGCTTAAAAGTGACAAAAAAATTCGTAATAACCGAATTTTGAAATATAAATCACTTCGTTATAGGTCTTTATTTAACATTGTAAGGATAGGAGATTTGAAGGGGGATGGTAATTAATTCGTAAAAACCGAAATTTCGTTAAAACCGAGTTTGTTATATGTGGGTTCGACTGTATATATCATTACAGTGAGCCTACATAGTAAATAGTTGACAATGTAAATCAAAGTTGAGTATTACAGTTTTTTTTCAATAAATCAATAGCTCGATGTTATTTCTGATAATTTTAAACCTTGTTGATCTACTCGAAACTTACGCTATCTATAAAAAAATGATTTACATTATGTAAGAAATAATAGTGACTGGTTGTTTAAACAATGTATTTTGTCTGACTGATTGATCATCGCCCACCAACAGCTAGGTTACACATGGGTACGAATAAGCACATGATAATGAAACTATGAAGTGATGATAACTGAAAGGACTTTCACAAAACCCATGCCTTAGGCGGGACTCGAACCCACGCCCAACGATGACTTCAGTTTCTGAAGCGGTGCCTCAGCTGACCGAGCAATGGAGGGAGGTTTATGCTCTCTAATCTCCTACACTATCTATGAAATAATGGTATTGCCATGGAGTTGTATGTAGTATTGTCGTACTGGAGGTGTAACTCTGTGTTGAAAACTTGTACCACTTGATGTCATTAAATAGTGGGTAACGGCAGCCATGTTCACTGTTCAAACTGATTGTTGTCAAGTGTGGGCCCACAGACATTTGTTTTATATTCAGTAACTGAAATCAAGGCCTTCTATATCGTTACCTAATATGTAATAATAAAGAAGGCCTTGCTGAATTACCAGCGTGGGAGTAGCTCCAACTGGCAGTTGAATTAAGAACTTGGCCGCCATTTGGAAGAAACAGGAAGTACATTGCTTGTCGCTGAGTTGGACCTCTATAACAATACAACTCCATAGTATTACATTATGTTGGAAATAGCAGAAGCTGGTTGCTTACCCCTGGCTCTGTTGGTAGGCCTGATTGGGCGGCTGGCGGTACTCGGTCTGGTTGCGCGGCGTGCTGTACTGGCGCTGCTGGCCGCCCTGGCGGAACTCCTGCGCGGCCACGTTGGGGGTCGCGCTGGCTCCCCACGTGTTGCGCGCCACCGTCTGACCCGCAGACGACCCGCTGTCAGGCTTGCGGTTGTTCCAGCGGTTGCGACCCCCTGAAACAGTCGCGCGCGCAAGTGACTGCCAGTGTTTTGGCCGAGGTTTCAATGTTCGTATGAAAGGGAAAGCATGGACAGCAGCTCACAGGGGTTTACAAGTAGAGATACTCACAGTCGACAGCCCGTTGATAGAACACACAGATGTAATAAAGACACATGGGATTTTCACACATTACTTGACATTTTGACTATTATTATTATCATTATCATTATTATAGGATCTTTATGGCTGGTGAAATTTGGCAGAACCGTTCTTATTCTTACATTTAACCAGTTTAAAACATAATTCACATAAATTTCAGAAACAAAATCGAATCCACGGAAAACACAACAAAATACAGAAGGATACATAAATGAATACAGTTGTTGTACATCCAGAGATATATAAACATTATGTAAACAAACAACAAATTTACTGTAGGCCTAACAATATAATTACTGGTATAACAAAATATTTCCAGTAATTGCACCACCATTTTTTCTAGTAATCAACATTCATAGAAGTCTCATAGAATTTTGAGTCACTGTTGGGTAATAATGAGTATTAATGAAGAATTAATGAATATTAATTACCGTATTTACATGCATATAAGCCGCACCGGCATACAAGACGCATACAAGACGCACCCCTACTTTTCAGGTTCTACTTTTGAAAACCTTTTGTTTACTTATATAAGGCCCCGTATCATATTCCCAACATTTCGGGTCATAAACATGATACACAAACCTTCTAACAACAAAAGGTTTCAGTCCCTTCACCCTAGACCACTAGCACATGGCTGGTTCAAGCCTTCTTTCAACGACTCGATTTGATAATAATAAACAAATAATATTCATAATATCTTCCAAGTTTACATTCATCTTTATCTAGCCCAGTGTTGAATGAATTATCTTAACCCCCCCCCACTTCATTTTATATTTACTGTTTTTCCCCCCTTCCCCCTCCCCCCATTCACACCCACCCACCTGAACAAGGCAATAGCCGAAACGTCGAAACCTCGTGTAACTTTCATCTCTATGTGTTCTATCTACGGGCTCTCCACTACGAGTAAGCCTTTCTTTACATCATAAATCTCGGTAAGCTGCTGTTCTTTCTTTCCCTTTCACCCAATTCATATGATTTGATTGATTGATTAGAGTTAGGCCTATCTTGATGTGTTGACCTCTCAGCTATCACCCAAGGCACACTTCCAGAGAGCATTGCTGATTATTATTATTATTATTATTTAACTCTTGCAAATGCACATGAACAGATGTGTCAAAGTGTTATTTTAACATGAGACTAAAATCTGGAACTCCTGGACCCTTACCTAATAAATTGTGTGCAATGGCTAGCTAGCTCCAAGAGGCTAGGACTTGGATTGGTTAATATCTACTAGGAGAGCTACCTGTCATGGCAACGTGTCTGGTCTCCGTGTATTTCCATTGTTGTTAGCACAAAATCCCAGCCCTGCTCATGAGGAGGGTTTCAAAATGTGATGGAATTATTCAGTCCAAGAGACCGTGGATTTGTTTTTATAATATATTGACATTGTTGGTAGCTTTTTTAGTGAACATAAACCAATCAAAGTCCTAGCCTCTTGGAGCTAGCTAGCTCTAGCACAAAATTTCGAGTGGTTTATTAGGTAAGGGTCCTGGGCGCTTACCGCGACTGCCACTCGAGCCCCCGCCTAAGAAGCCCGCCCATGCTAAAATGGTCGGCAGGCTTCTTAGGCGGGGGCTCAAGTGGCAGTCGCGTCAAGTGCCCTGACCTCTAATGTTGGTACAAAGGAGGATTGCTGACAATGATTGGGGGTTCCTCCTATGCTGTAACATTGGACGACCGACACAGCAACTGTTTTGATGATAAACAGATCTGTCAAAGTGTTCCTGTCTTGTTATTCAGTGTGTCAAGTTCTGGGCAGCAGTATAGAGAGATAGTGCAAACTAAAAACATATACCCAAGCAAAATAGATCACAAAATATGACACTTTTTTCACTTACCTTTATAGGACACATGTGACTTTTTGATGACTTGAAAATGGAAAAAAGTGCATCTTATATGCGTGTAGATACAGTATTGGTAGTAATGAAGATTTAAAAAAGGCTACATTGGTTGCCATAAATTTCTAGATGTTTGTTTTAGAGACGATAAAAGAGTGATGATTTTTGTGAAACGAGTTATTTGGTCGACTAAAAATTTTTATAAATCAAATTTTTTTTTGGGTCCCTTCCATTTTGGATTAACGAGCGAGCGTTTACTGTATTTACTTGTTTTTTACTATTTATGTGTTTTTCAGCTCATTTAGTTATTTCGTGAAAATAGGTCTTGATTCTGAAGACAATGGGCTCTATTGTATGGAATATTGCTTTCTAGAAGAATGTTCATATGTAAAATTACTGAAGAAACCAAAGGCCAAGTTGAAAAGAAACATCATTTCTTTCCTTGAATAACTATCAACAGTCTATGTGTTCTATCTGCGGGTTCTGCACTATGAGTAGGCCTTTCTCTACTCATAAATCTTGGGCAAGTTCTTTCTTCCCTTTCACCCAATTCATACATCAACAGTAAATGGTATTCGGACAGCTTCCTGCCTTGGACTAAAGAATGTGTAATTTCCGTTGATAATCCCGTAGAGTGAACAGCCGCTGGTTTGCTAGAGAATGCTACAACTACCCGAGCGTGTTTACCTGTGAAGGTGGAGCGCGCCATGCTGGCCATCTCGGCAAGCTTGGGGTTGATGGACTGGTTGGCCTCCTCCAGCACGGCTATCAGCTCCTTGGCCTGCCGCGCGTTGCCCGGCGTGAAGAAGGCATACGCCGTGCCGCTCAGGTTACACCGCCCCGTACGGCCTGGACACACACACAGACCATCACCAACAGTTGCTTCAAGGGCTTTCTTACGCTACGGTCGGGGGATGGACACAACCGACCGTCGGGCCTGATGCATTAGAAGAGAGTCAATCCTCTATGTATCGGTACTTTCAAGAACTCCACACCTACTATTTGAACCAACAGGTTATAGGAATAGTCCATTCAATTTGTTCTTATTGTCAAATGTCACACTTTCTTCAATCACATGACATCCAAGCACCCCCCCCCCCCCTTTCTTCTGCCGGTGGTACAGATGTGCTCGAATAAAAGCTCAATAAAGAAATGCAGTTTTCCTTTGAAGTCAAACACTTCAATCTCAATAAAACAGTAGGAATTGAAAGGAATATGTAAATGCTGAATAAATCGTTCATCTTTTTTTTTAATTATCCGGGTAATTTCGGATGGACACTTACTTGAATTGGCCATCCTCGATGAAATGCCGTAACCATTTTTGATTTTAATAATTGGGTTTAAAGACACGCTGTAATGATGGCTACGATCTATTGGCGTCAGTGAATGATATGCGAGATGATGGGAAGATGAGATGAAAGGTTTCTACATTAGTTGTTTTTTGGATAGTGGGGAGGAGTCGGTCGTGGCCTGTTGTTAAGGAACCATCTCAGTATTGACTTGAACGACAGAGGGAAACCATGAAAAACCCCTGTCAGGATGGTCGACCCTGGCGGGAGTAGGAATGCAACCCTGTCCTCCCGAATAACGATACCTCTCAGTCGGAACCATGAGGTCCGCAGAACAAACTCACCGATGCGATGGATGTAGTCCTCGGAGGTGTTGGGGTAGTCGAAGTTGATGACGTACTTGACGTCCTCCACGTCCAGGCCCCGAGCCGCCACGTCCGTCGCCACGAGGATCGACGACTTGCCGTTGCGGAACTCGGCCAGCACGTAGTCCCGCTCTGGCTGGCTCTTGTCGCCGTGGATACTGATCGCCGGCCAGCCCTCGCGCCGGATAGCCTTCGTGATGTCGTCCACCTTCTTCTTCGTCTCCACGAAGATGATCGACTTGGTGCCGCGGTCCGTGCCGATCTCGCGCAGCAGTTTAGACAACCTGACGAAAGGAAACAAGCGTTGAGATCACTCTTGCCAACATGTTAGCTCGACTGACTACAAAATTATGAATACAGGCATGATATTTTCGCATTGGCTATAACCGCGACAAGTCATTTACGTTGCTCTTTCAGTTTGTGCAGTTCAAGTAGTGTTTTAATGTGGGGCATATTGACGTCAATGTATACATGTACACTGTCTTGTCAGAACTAGCTCACCGCTCAAGCTGAGAATGTGTCACTCATATATGTATACGTATATCATTTGTATCCCAAAACCTTTACAATTGTCCAAAGACTTTTGGTACTGAATTATTGCTGATTTTATGATGGACTAATGATGAAAAATTTCATTTCTGAAATAGCTAAGACTGAAAAACAAAGTAATTAATGCTATCATTTCATAATCCAGATTATAAGCACTACAGTGTATACTGTACATTGCACAAACTACAATGCAAATAATAGTTCTCCAAAGTTTTGATTTTTGACACCCAAGCTGAATGTTAATATTTTGATAAATTCAACCTTTATAATTGAAAATAGTTTTGTTGGATCCATTGAATTTTGGATTGGAGAGGGTTTAGAGTACTTGGTTACAGATAAATCGGTTGAGCATCGATCCCCAGGCACCGTTTTCCTGCTTTTACAATTGGTTTTGCCCCTTTCTACTTCCATAACCACACTTTGTTTGTAACTAGTGCCATTCTGAATTCATTCCAACTCATTCCAATTCCAAATTCCAATTTACTCATTCCAAGATGGAAGGGGATTCGTGTTGCTACACAAACTATTGTAAACATCTCACAATACAAAACTCTTAATGCAATTTGTTCGGCCGTTACTCACTTCATCTCCTTCTCGTGCTCCTGGCAGACGTCGACGATCTGGATGATGTTGTGATTGGCCGACAGGGACATGGAGCCGATGTTGACCTGGATGTAGTCGTTGAGGAAGTCCTCGGCCAGCGTCTGCACCTCCTTGGGCCACGTGGCCGACCACATCAACACCTGGCGGTCGGGACGGATCTGCTCGATGATCTTGCGGATCTGCGGCTCGAAGCCCATGTCAAGCATCCTGCACACAAACAGCGGACCGTCACGCGACTAGCGGTCGACCATCACAGTCCAATCTCACTGCAGTTTTACGCTTCAACATACAACTACGGCAGGTAAAAGGGTGACTAAAAATCGCAGTCAGTCTGCAACGAGACCTCTAAACATAGGTTTTTATGGGACCAGGCACTGTTCATTTTTAGGCCTGTTCCAGTTCCTAGCGATGTTATTACACTGTGTAACTTTACATTTTATTTTGTGATCTCGTTTGTTTTATGATTTACTACGTTCATGCCAGAGACAAGCCAAATAGGCTTTGAGGGCTCTTGTGTAGAAAACATCTTACTTCTCCATAAAATTTCAATAAAAATAACAAAAAAGAAGAACAAACCATCCATAAAAATCCGACATTGCTTCTAGGCCTACGGAAGTAGGATGTAAAAAATCAATGGATCCGGGAAGGATGCACATACGCTGTTGTATCTCGATATCCAGAGATTTTATTGAAAACGTCATCGTCACTAACAACACGACCAAAGTAATGATCGATTCTATTCCGCCACAACCCAACACTCGGCACGTCGAGCTAGTGCTCACCTGTCGGCCTCGTCCAGCACGAGATAAGTGCACCGCCTCAAGTTGGTGGTCCCCCGCTCGAGGAAGTCGATCAGCCGTCCCGGCGTCGCTATGACGATCTCCACGCCTCGCTCCAGGTCTCGCGCCTGCGGCCCCTTGGGCGCGCCGCCGAACACGCAGGTGTTCCGGATCAGGGAGGAGGAGCCGTAGTCCCGGGCGACGGTCTGAATCTGCTGCGCCAGCTCGCGGGTTGGCGCGAGCACGAGGGCGATGGGACCGTCGCCGCGGGACAGCCGCGTCTGGTTGTTGATGTGGACGATCGCGGGGAGGACGTACTGCAAGGTTAGGTTACGGTTAGAGTATTGCACACCAATCGCGCGCTACGCAAGTTTGACAGAAGTACATCAAAGATATATTGAAAAAATCTCACTCGACCCAAAATGAATTACAGATGATGATGCATAGCCAAGCGCTGTTGCTGGTTACATGTTTGGACATTACTCGATAGAGCAGAGATGAATCTATTTCACACAAATAACAATAGGGCCGACCCATGTCTCCCCTGACAGTATTGTCCCTTGAATAGGACGGGACACAAGGAGTGTAACTGGTTTGAAGTGTCAAGTGTAGTAGCTGACAAGCGGTAGAGACGTTGAGGCTGTAGAGCGACTCGGCCGTCAGTTCCTACAGTCTGGCGTCTTGGCACAGTGACTGGACAGTTTACGCCTGTGTGTTGGCTGACTTAAGTACGGTATACGTTAAGTATACTCAACTTTCAAGGCAATATCTGTTCGCTCCGACAACCCGATCGACCGCAATAAAGGCGGCCGAGTAGTATTTCACGACAATAAGCGCGATTTCAAAGATATTGAAATATTGTATAAAATATCATTTACCAAAGATATGCTTCAGTGATGTTGGTAAATTCATCAAATAAATACCTGCCACAAATGAGTCATTATTGGACAACTTCCCACTTTGATTGAAAAGTCCAAAAGAATCTGGTATTGTCGTTGATGATTTTGATGATACTGATCTAGTACGGAGTTAGCAGATCCGTTTCAGAGTAGATTGCTACAAAATGCTCTTTCCTCCAACTCTTGATTACACCCACCCATATTTTAAACCTTTCCCTCAAATCCCTCGACTATTCCACTGTTCCGTGGCAAGCCGTCAAGAGTCTATCATGAAACAAGCGTTCGCTCACCGCCAGCGTCTTGCCCGAGCCCGTCTGCGCGATGCCGACCATGTCGCGGCCGCTGAGCGCTATCGGCCAGCCCTGAGCCTGGATGGCCGTCGGCTCGGCAAACGCCTGCTTCAGGATCTCGTTCATCACGTAGTCGGGGAAGTTGCCCTCCTCGAAGTACTGGCTGGGAGCGGGCACGTTGTTCCCCTTCACAGTGATGGCTTTGCTCTCCAGATACAGCATCACTTCTTCTTGAGACCTGCACACAAAACACTCGACGTCACTTCAACGGTCTTCGGCATGGGAGACGAAAAACAGCAGCTTACCTTGAGACAAGTGGGGCAAGTTGCCATGGAAGGCTTGTGAGAAGAATACACATGCCAGTATAAAAAAAACCAGAAAATATTATAGTTTTCAATATTTCATATGTTTTAGCATACAGTGAAACCTCTATTCATCATTTTTCAAGGGACCAAGAAAATAAAAACATCCATCCAGGAAAATCTAACATTGGTTATATGGGACTGGGGTGAGAAAAAATGAATTACAAGTAGACAAACGATGAATCCGGGAACGATGCGTAGAGGTTTCACTGTATAGACGTGATCTTCCAACGGGCCGTCCATGAGTTTCTCACTCATCTATAGGCTGTCGTTTTCACTCCCCTTTCAACACAAATTACAGATAAAATACAAATCGACGACCGTTTTCATAACAACACTGCGAACAGCTAGGTTATGCGGGTCATGGTACTGAATTCAGTTCTAGCCTTGGGTTATTAACAGCAAGTCATGAAGGCCAAACCATCAACTAGCAATTTTCTCCATTTTGTATCTAGGAAAAGGTAGGTAGGTAGCTCACCTGATGGCCACGTTGGGATGCGGCACGTAGAAGTCTTTGAGGAACGGCTGTAAACTGTCCAAGTCCCACTGCGGCTTGCGGAGATTCTCTCCCGGCTGTTTGCCCTTCATGCTGTTCATCTTGAACATGCCCATATCATTCTGCCCGCCGTTCTGCTGTAAGTTCTGTTGGTTGCCCCAGTAGCGCGTCTTGTTTGTGTATTGTTGCTGCTGCTGCTCCCTTTCCCCCCTGTACCTGGAACAAATCGCAGGGGGGGTTAAAGGGGGCTCACCACGTAACGTGGACGGCTGACAAGAATAGAGGTTTGGGAAACGTCCACATTGGTCGGGACTTCAAGTCACTCGTGTCAATTTCACCATCGAAATCATTATAGAATTGTTCTTCTTACCGGGTGATGTCAACAAGAGGCAAGAGCAAATACTGGAATAAAGATGTTACCAAGAGTGAACTTGGAAAGAGGATGTGACTATTCGAGGAAATGATCATAACCTGACCCAAACAACCCAAACTACAGCTTCTCTGTGCTCTAACCAATTACCCGAAATATTAGCTCCTACGGCATTCTTACAAACCAAGCCCACGTTCACTCTTAGTAGTATCACTATTCCAGTATTTGCTCTTCAGCGTCCCCGACCGTAGTGGCAAGGCAATTAGAATAAACTGACTGGTAAATTACCAATTTACCCATCGCTTTCATCAACATCAGAGACAACAATTATTTGAATATTATAATTCAAGTCTAGGCCTGCATGCACCAACTTGAACTAGTGTGTTTGAACCTTCTGGTCAGCTTTACTTTGTATTGATCGGTAGAAATTGAGATTATTGGAACCAGTATCAAAAAACTATCATTTAGAATAGGCCTACTTGCAAGTTTAATTCAATAATAAAATCTTCTTGTCAATATACAAATAAAAACCACTGTCAGTCCTCTAATAGCATGTGCATAGTAGGCTTGCAATTATTATTCTTGCACATTGGGCCTATAGGTTTTTTAATTACCGTAACCATTGAGTTTATGGTGTTACGGTATACGATGAACTCAATGCTGTAATCCAATATGAGGTTGAGAAGCCACAATAGCATAGGCCCCAATGATGACAGCAATATTTTAAACAAATGCTCATATTTAAAAACAAATAAGTTGAATTAAATAAAGAATGCCTTCATATGGAGAAGTGACCATCTTTCAATTGAGATATGACTTTTTTTTCAATTCAAGATCTTACAATTACGTGGTCAAGGCCTAATAATAACTTCACGAAAACAACAATTTGTTGTTTTGGGTTGATAGAACATACACAGCTGGCTCAAATTCATGCCAACAATTCTTCCATGTTGTTCTTTTAGTTCTTTCTATTGAAAAACATTATTTAAATAAGTTTCATTGATAATTAGTAGTGAATCCCCCAAATGAATTAATGTATGTACGCCTACCGGTATGGGTTTACATTTGAATACAGGCTAGATCCTGAATTAAACAAGTCTATGGAACACCAAATACCCTAGCAGACCTGTCATAATAGTCCAGACTTTCTTCACGTTTATAGCAAATTGAAGAATATTTAGCCTGTCATTTCAAGGCAAAGGACCAAGCTTCGTAGGCCTCATATTATTATCACCCAAGCGTAGTCATTAATTCTTTTGACAGTGAAATAAGCAGACAAAATAATTAAACAATAGGGTAGGCCTATTACTTCATCAGCAAAGTCCTAGGCCAGGTTAATGGCATATAACTATAAAGTTGGTTGCAAATTGGGGCACTGACCCTTAGCAGAGTGGTCTAATACAAGGCCTAGGCTAGTCTAGGCTTAGTTGTAAGCCTAGGTAATTCTTGGGAGCTAGGCTCAGTCCTAGGCCTAGGACCAAGACTCAAGTCCAATCACACATGGATACATGTCATTGGGAGAATTATACTAGGGGCTACTCATCTATTTAATCATAATTGGTATGAATGGGTATAGGCCTAGACTGGGCATGAACTTGATGTCTAGACTCTATTGCATAGGCAGTCCTCCCATGGCCTAGGCCTTCAATTCCAACAAGATGGCGGAAATAAGGTCATTAGTCTGTGCATTTCTGTAGAAAAGATAACAATATCAGGGCCATGCAATGATTAATTACAAATTGCTGTGGATTTATACCTACATTGTATGATTTGAGAACCCGTTGTTGCCGTACATTGTACAGCTTTTTGATTCTTCGTGTACGAAATGTCACTTGTTACCAGTCAAAACTGAAACAAAGGAAGCATGAAGTTACACTGAAAAAAACTTTTTTTAACCTCAAGAAATGACATCCTGGACAGTGCAAGAAGTACACTGATATGCTTAAACATACTATAATATTTCGCCGATGCTGTTCTTAGGGATTATTAAGAATGTAAAAGTCTTTTTTACCTTTTACAGCCGGCGAACAAATGATAATGGCTGTCGAAACAGCCGGAAATCAGGAGAATGAAGGCAAAGGCCAAACAGTTTGATTGGTTCACAAAGAACCAATAGAAGGCTCAAACTACGACTTTAATCTCAAACGCTAGAGGTCTCTCCAAAAATATTTGAAATATGGTGGCGTTTTCCGCATAGCTGCTATTTATTTATTTATTATTCTACACCCTTTTATAATTTATAGCTAATTATCATATGTAATTCGAATTAATGATTTATGATGATTAGATTTATGTGTATTTAACGGCACTACCGACATTTTTATCCAAATTATTCAATAACGTGTTACTAACAGAAGAAGGATGGTTGTCAGTCTTGCCTTCACTGTAGAGTGTAGACTGTATCACAAAACTATAACCCTCATTATTTTGTATTTCAATCGCTCCCTTTATTACTTCCCTTTAATTCCGACATTTTCACCAATATCACTAAAATCTTCTTTTCTGGCCTGAACAACAAGATATTTTCTTCAATCCACTGTGCATCACCCATCTCCATTTATTTCTTATTCTACATAGGTATAGTTTCCATATCTTTTTTTTGCACGTCAAGACCATCTCAATCTAGGTATCTTCATAAATACCATCAAAATCTACTCCCATATTTTTCATAAGTGCAATGAAAAACCACGATTTAAAATAACTGTGCCTGAAATTAATTATAAGATCACTAACGACATTTACATACTGGTAGTGCTCACTAATTGTTTTGAAAAGATTGATTTCGAGTGTACTGTCTAAGCTTATACACCACGTTTATGTTACCACCATCTTACTATAGTCAGTGGTGGGGAAGTTCGCTTATAAAAGGAACTTTTAAAAAGTTCAGTTCATGTCAAATATATCGAGCTTCTAAAAAGTTCAAAGTTTGTTTTCGTGGCTTTGCTGTGAAAGTTCAAAGAGAAATTTCGTTCAAAAATCTTCCTCGGTGGTTAGACAACTACCAACAGCGTCATCCATTTATACCACAGTTACCTAATTAGAGGCCATCAATTTAACCACTACACAGTTCACTATTATAATTTATAAACACTTCACATGCGCGTCGCTTCCAGACGATGGAACAATACAATCAGTGTATCCAGCTTACATACAACTGCAAGTCACAACACGTCAACCTTGATCACACGTGCTGCTGGCTTGCCTGGTGACAAGTGATCACATGATGAAATTTCTAACATGGAATATTATACATTCGGGATAAACCGTAAAATAGTCAATCTCATTTGGAATTTGGACAGGGAAGTACGGATAGTGCGATCGTGTCGAATAGGATTATGAGTGATCTAAAATTATGAACTTTCAAATGAACGTTTTATCCCGTTAAAGATCACAAAAAAATCTAACGTGGTGAAAGTTCAAGTTCGTCGACTGTAGATGTAACGCGTTCATTAAAAAGTTCAGAAAATACAAACGCTTTCATTTTGAAAGTTCATTACCCAACACTGACGATAGTAAATTAAGCTACTAGTCAAAGATAATAAGGCCCAACACTTACCAGTCCCATTGATTCCACATTGATTGACTTCACTGGCGCCATGAGACACGTTTTTGCTTTGTTTGTTTGTGTATAGCCAGAGGCAAGTATTTAAGGTGACTTGAAAACCCTATTTTTGTTTTTAAAAAGCTACAACAGGTGGATCCGTGTCGACTATTCTTATAAAAATCATCTTCAGTGGTGAAAAAGCAATTGCAAAGTTTTTTTCACCTTTTTGATGAATTTCCACAAATTTTGGTTTAAAGATTTTTTATTTTTTCATGTGGATAGGATTTGATGGTAAGTAATTACCACCATGTATTGCTATTTTGAATTATTTGTTGAAAGACAAAGGCAAGAATACAAAGTGAGCTTCTCAAGTCTTTTACATGTCCTAAGCAAACTCCTCAATATGTACCCAGGAATTGATAAACAAAAACAAAATGTCAATAGAATAAAATGAAATTACGTAATGGAATCTATGGTAAAGATATGATGAAAGGATGAGATAAAAGGTTATTTAAAATAGTGATTTGGGTAGTGGGAAAGAGTTGGTTGTGGCCTGTAGTTATATAAGGAACCATGTCAGTATTGACCTGAAAGACAGAAGGAAACTATGGAAAAACTGTCAGGATGGTCGACCATGGCGGAAATCGCAGTCTCCTGAAGACAGTTCACCGTGTTACTCATTCGCCTCAGTCTTCATTCAGCTCTTGAAAATATATATATATATTTCTTTTTCATTCATCCTATATTAGTTGTGACTAAAAATAAATAATCGCAGAAGTACGTAATAGTTTATCGAACTCTGGAAGACCTGAAAAGTAAACATATTGGAGAAAGAAACAATTTGTTTTCATCATTAAAACCCCAAATGCTTGCCTCTGTTTATAACTTGTAGATTTCTAGGTTTCAGTGCATTTGAAATTTTGAATTGATTTATATTTGTAAACATTCTTGCAGATGTGCAAGATGCACGGTGGCAAGATATTATTGTTCTATTCTATTGGATCATTTTCTTGAATTCTAATATGTTAGATATGTTAGACGCCAGTGGCAAGATGTTGTCATTATCTTCCTCATACCTATTTGTACAATACGTACTTTCTTGAATTCTTTGTACTTCTTCCCTTTTTCTCCAGTCCATTATGGTTTTCTGGATAAATCCATTCTGACTCACCTTTTTGTATAGAATAGTGATGACATCGATTCTCAAAATCGGGAATCGATTCTTTATGCTCCAGAATCGATTAAAAATCGATTTTAAAAAAAAATTTAAAAAAAAAAGTTTTTCTCAAAAAAGTACCGTGTAATTTGAAACTTTTTTTTCCAACCTTCCCAAGGCGTTCACGTGAAAAATAGCTGCTGGAGACTTCTTTGAACTGTACTGTACCATTTGGGTATTTCCGTCAACGCTCGGCTGTCGGACGTAACCGAAGCGATAGCTTGTGTCCAGATAGTAAAATCTCAACAATACAGAATAATATGGACAGCGAAATGAGCACTTATTGCGACGTAAAGAAGTACAGCACTGAACCAGAATTTTTTTTCTTTTGAAAAATCGATTTTTTGATTTGAGAATCGTTTTACATCAGAATCGATTCTTAATCGATTCTCGATCAATCGATGTTATCACTAGTATAGACCTACCCTCTCCACCTCCAATCATTCTCCTCCCCTCGTTCCTCTCAACCAGCTTTGCATGGGCTGCTGGCCCACTCTCGTCAGACAAATAAATCATCCTCAACTCCACTTCACACAACCATTATTGTGATCACTGAGAGTTCAGTCGCAAGTTCAACCACCTAAAACATCAAACAGAGATACGAAAGGGAGGCCAGACATTTCCTTGCATACCTTGTATAATATAATTGTGACAAAAAAAAAAAAAAAAGAAGAACGTCTACCAACAGAATAATCATAAAAACTTCAAAGATTTGATCTTATTCAACGATGCTGTTGTTTCCTCTTCTAAACCTTGAACTCTAAAATTATAATACCTAAAAATATTACAGCGCTACAAAATACATGGCGGTGATATTTGTGTTTGTAAATCACGTTTTTCTCTCGTGGATATCACTATATATGATAACGTACAGCTCATCTTTAGTTCTTTCAATCGTTGAGAGGGCAGTGAATTGCTGGCACACTAGATAAAAGTTGATCGAGTTGCAATAATTTTTTCGTAAATGTTGATGTACTTTCTTTCATGATAAATGTTGAGAAAAAAGACGTCGGGCCAGCCTCGACAACGACCTTGAAACCTCGGCTTGAATACAAATTCACTTCATTTATCCTCAGCGTGAGCTACTCTTCTTGCCGCAACTGTGAGTAGCGGTTCCATCGCCACGGTGATGAACTGAAAGCGATAGGAGAGGAGAAAGGAGTGAGAGGGCGAAGAAATGATCACGTATTACGCTACAACTAGTTTATTGGGATGTTGAACGATGGCGATGAATATACACAACATCTAGTCATGGACAGCTTATGGTTGCTGTCAATTACAATACCTGGAAGCAAATGAACTGTTCTGGTACACGTTATACACAGATAACTCCAGTTGCTCCGATCGCCAACCGACTTGGCCAACTAGCCCGAGATTGGTGATGTGAATGTGACACCTTGCTGCTGACTGGAGTTGGGTTGGTGAGGATACCAAGAGTTTCTACAAATGCCAACCCAACCCAGTCATTTTAAATATGCTGAATAACATAATGGATCATTTCAACAACTCAAGACGTCCCCATTCTCCATGGGACAAAATATTCCTGCCCGCAGGCTTATTCTGAAAATATCCGTCGATTTCCATGCAATCAAATCCGTTTCGATTTCGCTTCATTATATATATATATATATCCGATTTCGCTATATATCCGTCAATTTCCATGACGACTAAAACGGATTCGATGGCTATGGGCCGGAAAAAATATCATTCACAATACGAATACAGCCGAATCGCTTTCATTTCCATATGATTGAAATCCAGTTTCAGAATGAGCCTCCAGGGTGATGTCACAGACATAAATCATCATACGACGTGAACTGTGCACGGTACAAAATTAACAAATACATCACAAGATGCAGACAATATTAGCAGAAATGCTGATGACTTGAAATTCATGATAAAATAATAGAGGTGGAAAAATTAGTTGTACATACCGGTAACAGTAACTCAATATTGTTCACCATTGATTTTTACCTCGCAGCGTACCGTTACATACAAATAACACGTAACATATTGTGAATGTTTATTGTGGATGACTGTATTTTATAAGATACTACTCTGAACGGTGTGAAGCAGAATCACTACAATACGTTCAAGCGGAAAGCCACTGCAATCGTTTATATGTTACGTTGACACTGAAACTTCCCCTTAAACTATGAATTTTAAAAGTATGAGACATTTTTGTCTAGTACACGATTCTTCTCTGAATCTTCTCAGGTCTTTCATTACACTCCGAAGTGACAGTTGTTTTCCCCGTTGATCTGACTGCACTGGCCGTCGGACGATCCGGCTCACTTTGAGCGTCCGTTGCCGTTCTGCGACGCCCAGTAGCCGTTGCCCACCACGTACTCCCCTGCAACACCAGCGGCCAATCAGGACCCAGCACACACAGTAGCTCCTCCTCCAACAACACGTGCATAAGGCTGGCTTTAGTGGTACAGTAAACCCTTGTTAATCCAAACTCAATTAAGCAGAAATTTGAAATATTTCCAACTTGGAGTCGGTCCCTGGCTGAAGGTTAAAGGTACGTTCATAGAGCCACGGCATTTTTGCCGGCCGGCAATCTTGTCGGGTGCCGTTGGACGTCAAATGATTTGTACCGTTCATACTACCACGGTAAACTATCGCCGACTCAAGGCAATTATATATCGAATCGATGCGATAACCATGGCAACGTCGATAGTGATCGAGCTTGACAGTCGATAGTTCGTACGCAGAACACACAGTTCGAGTATAAACGTGGCCGTGATATCGTCTACGTCATCACGGCAAGTTTGTCGTCCGGCAAAATGTTCAACTTCATTCAACTTTCAAGGCCACAGTGAACGACAAGCCCGGCAAGTCTGTGATTGGCTCATTCATTTTGACGGCACGGTAAATTCGTGTTGCCGTGGCTCTATGAACGTACCTTTAGGCATTTTAATATTAATCAATATGGTTAATACGAAGTCCAGCAAATCCGTAATTCAAACTAATATTTCCACCCTTCAATAGCTTCAGAACTATTTTTGGATTGGATAATTTGGAATAGTTCGAGTGAATTCCTTGAATTGATAATTATTTTCCCAATTTCCACTCTCTTTATTTGACGAGTAACAATAGGCCGAAGCCAGCTGACATGTTTGCTGCCTTGAGTGCGTCATCCGACTTCGAGTGCAAGCGCTCTGTCCTTGACGAGCGGTAAGCTCGGAACACTCGTTCGTCAGTTAGACTCGGGACGGCCGAGCGCCAATAGAAGCGGGCTGTATAACAATCGTGCGTTGTCGGCTAGCCAAGTACACACAAATGGCACAGCTTTCTGCGTTCAGCAAAATTACGAAAATAGTCAAAATACTAAATTAAATAATACGAAAGATTAAAAATTAAATACGAAATTGCTTCAATTCTAACCGGGATGTGTGATGATTTTCGTGGAAAATTAGTTTTTTGATCAACCCATTTTTTATAAATTGAAATCATTTTTTGGAGTCCCTTGTATTTCAGATTACCGAGGATTAACTGTAGCGGGGAACACGAAACACGCACAACTTGAACAAGTGTGGCTTGAATTCAGTGAACAATCAGTTATTTCTTCCCAACTACCCGCACGACAAGTTCATTCCTTCCAAATCAGAAAATACCAGTACGCCCTAGATCAGCGGTTATTAACCTGGGGTCTGCGGACTGTTTCAAAGGGGTCCGCGGAAGGTTGCTAAAATATTAAAAATAATTGTATTTCAAACTTATTGACTGTTTTAAACAAGAGACAAAGTACAGATATAATATTATAGCTGGATAGCTCATTTAGCTATGGTAGTTTCTTTGAAAGTAATAACAATAGGTCTAACTTGCGGTATAATGAATGAGCCAGAGCCACCCGGGTCCAACTCACTTGTTGACATCATGCATCTATAACAGCTTAGCTTTGTTTTCTTCAATGGTAATTCTTCTACACAGATGCCAATGCCTTTTTTTCCAAGAAGCAAATAATTGTCAACGTGAGATGGGGTTGTGCCCAAACGTTCTCTCGTTAATGATTACTACTAGCATGATTATCAACCCTTATTCCTGGAGTTTCACAGAGTCTTTGAATACTTTTCCTATATTGGCAGTCCCAAGTCAACTTTTGCAAAATATATCGGTTCTGTTTGGTTTTTTGTTAAGTCTAGTCGTGTTTTCTCCAGAGAGCAAGCTCGACCATCTCATTAATGGTAAGCTCCATCAAATGTTATTTCATTGAAATATATAAATAGATGATATATATATATATATATTAGGGATAACATCGATTAATCGAGAATCGATTCAGAATCGATTCTAGTGCCAAACGATTCTGAGAATCGATTTTTTTGCTATTTTTTTTTTGATCGAAACTGTACACATTTGTAGCATTTACGTCGACTGACGCACGTGTACCATCGCTCGCACATGTTCTTTGTAGCCCCTCCCATCTTTTACCTTCCCCTCCCGCCAAGTCCGGTCGAGAGTTTTCGTAATGAGACAAACGCCATTGGATCATAACACGACAAAGGGCGTGGTTTAGCGTAGTGGGGAAGAATGTGTGTGTGCGTCATGGAGGGGAGAAAGCTTCGTTCATGACCTTGAAGGCGCCACTTCGACAGAGCGGTACAGTTGATATAACACGATGTGCAACAGTTTTAGCTACATGAAAACAGCGCTGGAATATTTAAACATGTAAAATGTACAGACTTTTTTTCTTCTTCAAATTTGAAAAAAAATCGATTCTTAATCGATTCTGGGAAGTACAGAATCGATTCTGAGTTTATAGAATCGATGTTATCCCTAATATATATATATATTATAAACATAACAATATTTGCATCTATGTTTATGCATTTCGGAGAGGGGAGGGGGGGACTAAGGGGTAGGCCTACTTGATTTTATTATCAATTTTAAAAGGGGTCTGCAGATAGAAAGAGGTCAAGGACCACTGCCCTACATGTTTCACAAAGAAAAATCCAACCCACATCGTTCCCAACTCCCTTCCCGTCAGGCTTCCAACCGCCTGGTCCGTGACGACGTTAGCTGCGACCAACTCACCTTGTCTGCCGTCTCGCTGCCTGGGGCTCCTGCTGCGTGACCGTCCCCGCCTGCCTCGGCTCCTCGAGCGCGACCGGTCTCTCCCTCGGCTGCGCGACCTGGACCTGCTGCGCGACCGAGACCGACTGTACGAGACGGAGCGGCTGCGCTTGCTGGCGGCTGGCCTGCGATTGGCCCAGGCACCGCCGCCTCCTCCTCCGCCCCCACCGCCGCTCCCTCGGTTGCCACGGTAACGCGTGCGTCCCCCTACAGGCCGACAGTCACTACGTTAACAAGGTCTAGCACGTCATCAAGACTTTCGAGACAATTTTTGGGGGCAACGTTAGGATACTCTTTCAGTATCCACTCTTTCATGCTTCTCTTTCATTATTACTTTTTCTCTATGAATGTTGAATAATGAAAAAAAGAAAAAAAATAGATGGTAAATTTACTGGAAATATTTTGTTATACAGAGAAACCTCTCTGCATCGTTCCCGGATCCATTGTTTTCCTGCTTGTATCATTCATTTTTTCTCACCCTACTCCCATATAATCAATGATACATTTTCCTGGATGAATTGTTTTCCTGCATGGATGGTTTTATTTTCCTGGTCCCTTGAAAGACAATGGATAGAGGTTTCACTGTACTTGTCATTATATTGTTACAGTGAATGTGTCGTGTATTCATAACATGAATGTTAATATCTCTGTGTGTACGACAACTGTATGTATTTATGTATCCCTAGCTGTATTTTGTTGTATTTCGTGTATTCAATTTGTTACAGAAATCTATGTAAATTATGTCTTAAACTGATTAAATGTAAGAACTTTGCCAGCAGTAAAGATCCTATAATAATAATATAGTCTTACAAACACTCACGAAAAATAAGTCTCGGTGTAATTCGATGTTGGTTACAGCAATCCAACTCTTAACGGAGAATTTTCAAGAAGGACAAACATTGAAGCAAATTTTAAATTAACAGGGAATTGAAAAGAGATATCAATGTAAAGTGGGAACTCAACGCATCGATTCCTGGGTCTATCGCGTTCCTTCTTCTATCATCCATCCTCCTGTATGACCAATTTGTTAAATATTCCCCCATTGATGTTTTTTCCTCGCTCCTTGACCAACGTTAGATAAAGGTTTCATTGCAACTAACCATATAGGCCTACAGTATCTATAATGAAGTCCATTCTATATTCTTTCTCGTATCAATCACTCATCTTTCACTTCTGTCATTTATCTCACAGAGCCTCCAAACAAAACCATCCTCATATATTTACAGTTAATCTATTTCATCAAACATACAGAAAAGATCGTAACAACGAGCGCAATCAATCAGATCTGAGAAACGAGACTCACCTCTGAACCCGCCACAGCTGTCGGCCATCTCCAACAGCTTGGGGTTGACAACCTGGTTGGCCTCTTTGAGCACGGCGACGAGGTCAACGGCCTGCCTCGAGTTGGACGGAGTGAAGAACGTGTATGCCGTGCCGGTGCGCTGCGACCGCCCAGTGCGACCAATGCGATGCACGTAATCCTCGGACGAGTTCGGGTAGTCGAAGTTGATGACAAACTTCACGTCTTCCACGTCTGAAACAATGGCCGGGACGGTTGGTAACACTGGACTGGACGGCCAACACTTGGTTGTCTACGACAGAGGAACTGAAATGACATTCCGTTTGGAAAGTACGAGGCCTGTCAAGACTAATTAGATTTGTTTGGCCGAGAGACAAAAAAGAACTTTGAGCATCGGACTGCGATCAATATCGGCGAAAAGAATCTAATTAATCTTGTGTCACGTCACACTTCTATCGGTTCACGGTGAATGTATTTCATGTGAGGCTATTGGAATATTTTTATGAATTGGGTAAAAAGTAAAGAAATACCAGCAGCTTACCGAGGTTTATAAGTAAAGTGGGAGCCCATTGATAGAACACGGTGATGATTATATAAACACACGAGATTCTGACGTTTTGGCTGTTGCCTTGGTTACTGTTGAGTAGATAGTATATACTATATATACGCTATAGGCCTACTATAGACAGGACTACACTCTACTCTACAGTGACAACGGCAAAAGCCAAAACGTTGAAATCTCGTGCATTTACATAATCATCTGTGTTCTATCAACGGGCTCTCCTGTCTACTTATAAACCTCGGTACGCTGTTATTTCTTTTCATTTCACCTAATTCATAAATCCAGTCTCAGGCCATTTCCTAGACACACCAAGTCATTGAAATATTTGTTATTCATAATTGACCTCATGTGAAATAATATATGGAAACCATGCGTACGGTATGTGGTTTTGTTCTATGTACCTTAAAAGTCCCAATGTTCCAGATTGATAGGCATAATAATTGTAGATACTAGCACCTGTCTGAGAAGAGGAAAGACTTGCTACCTGCTGACAGATGGTTGTGTCAACAGGTCAAGATGAAGGTAGGAATCAAAGCACTCGCTTGTAAGACCATGCAAACCATGTGCACGAGAGGCGATCCAGCTAAATATCAGTGTTTTGGTTTCGTAAAGGTAGGATATATCAAAATTACGATTGCATGTATTTTTGATACCTCCAAGACATTATGCAGGGTTGGGTCATTACGTGTAGAATATAATTGTTTTGCACGTACGCACAGAAAACATCGCTTAATATGTGGAGTAGGGCCTAGATAGAATATTTTCACCGTTTTATACACGGGGGTTAATTTGTACAGTAACGGTGCAACCTGCTACGTGAGATATGTCCGTTAGCTTCATGTTCTGTTCAATATTGTTAGGCCTAAAACTATTCTTTGAGCTCCAAGTGTCAACTATTTTCTTCTGTTTTTTTTTATTGTTCAAATTAACCCTGATTTTACAAACTATTATTCCTTTGCATGCTGGCGATCCTCAATACAACATCATCAATGTTAACACGACGACTCGTGTCCAGCTACCAATCAGTGAGATTTGGCAAGCTCATCTTAAAGGACACGACAACTCTGAAACTAGATTTAAGTCAATAGTTACTATATTTATTTCCATAATTTTAGAGAGAACTAGAGATCACCATCTCAATTTCAGAAATAATAAATCGTCCTTCAGTTCTCCGAAGACCGATTCTGTATAGAAACGTCAACAGAATCAAGTAATGTCTACGTCACTACACAGAAGAAAAGCCCCGTTCTGGAGGACAAATAAATTCATCATAATTTCTGAAATTGAGATGATAGCTTCTAGTTTTCTCTAAAATTAGTGAAATAAATATGGCCATTATTTGTTAAAATCGAGTACAAGGGCTGTTATGTCCTTCAAGTTGGATAGTTTGCTATAAGATTCAATTAAAAATACATCAGATACTTGGCCTATAAGTTGAGACACAACAGTTTGATATTTTAACATTTCAATAATCTGAAATAATAAATCATAGGCCTACCATTTATTTTTTGTTTGTGCTGTCTGCTTGTTTTTATGTAAGTGAGCCTACTGGTAACTTGTGACTGTTGGGCCATTATACTTCTAAACTAGGTACTGTCCTGAGCCAATTTTCAATAGAGATTTAATTCTCTTCGGTAGAGCATAAACGTAGATTACTCACTCTCTACAGCGTACATTCTACTAAGGATGACATCGATTCTCAAAATCGGGAATCGATTCTCTATGCTCCAGAATTGATTGAAGATCGATTTTAGAAAAAAAAAATTTGAAAAAAAATTGAAAAAAAAAATTGAAAAAAAAAAAATTGAAAGAAAGTTTATTCTCAAAAAAGTAGTGTAATTTGAAACTTTTTTTTCAACCTTCCCAAGGCGTTCACGTGAAAAATAGCTGCTAGAGACTTCTTTGAACTGTACTGTACCATTTGGGTATATCCGTCAGCGTTCGGCTGTCAGACGTAACCGATGGGATAGCTTTTGTCCAGATAGTAATATCTCAACAATACAGAATAATAAAGTCAACGAAATGAGCACTTATTACGACGTGAAGAAGTACAGCACTGCACACAAAAATTTTTTTTTTGGGAAAAATTGTTTTTTTGATTTGAGAATCGTTTTACATCAGAATCGATTCTTAATCGATTCTCGATTAATCGATGTTATCCCTACATTCTACTGACCCAACCCTGGTTGAATAAGTAAAAACTATTGAAACTTGGTTGCAGAAGTGTCATACATATCCAGCAGGAATTTTTTCCACCGGTGTACGTTTGACAAATATGCAATATTAGCTGAATAGTTATAACGTATTATATAGTTATAAAGTGTACCGTCTTAAAGATTTTGAACAAAAATCGTTTTCCCTGTATTAGAACTTTGAAATCCCAGTCATTTCGTTTGAGCGTTACGGTACGTTGCCTCTCGAGAGCTTTGTGCCACGAGCAACATGGTTTGAGCAACCAGCAACATGCGCTCAGCGCACGAATACGTTTACTGTTGAGCGCCGTGACGTCATAGTTAGACTTCAAATTGTGGTCATGTTACCACGAGAAAATATTCAAACTTCCACCAAATGTATCCAATCAATCTATATGAGCTTCTTAATACTGTTGGACCATTGATTAATAATTATCCAAATAAGAGTGTCAAAAACTGATCTAATATCTCGTGCATGAATATCAGTCGAAAATTTGGTTCTGACAGTTGAAAAAACAAACCTGGCCGTGATGAATATCGTGACGTATTGTTGGTCTCAGCGCAGTTGCAAGAAGAAAAAAATAAACCGAGTCGATCTCTTGGCGCATGTCGCACGTGTACATGCAACCAGGAGAAACTCGTTCTCTGATTGGTCAGCGCATGTTGTCGGTTGCACAAAGCATGTTGCTCGAGAGTAAACGTGCCTTCATCGCCAAAGAACTGATGTTTCGCTGTATCGACTCCCATCCATACGATTATTTCAGATGTTTCAAGTGATTCCGAGACGCGTGAGGTTAAACGTGAAGTCCTGCTGACGACCTAGACGCGAGTCGATAAAGCAGTTCTACCGTCTGTAGATATGCCACTCCATCAGCTCTCTAGTGAACACTAGCAAGGTTATGCTAGGTGTCGTGGCCCACTTGGGTCCCATTCAATTGTTTACCCACTAGGAAAATGCAGCATAAGAAGAGCGAGGCATTTTCATGAAAAATACTCAAAAACTCTACACGCCTTGACGTGGAAACTATTAAATCTCCAAATCAGTGCATTGTTTCTGAATAATTGTAATTTCTAGCCATTTGATCTAGGAAAAATATACATATTGAATTATCATCTTCAAAACGGCTTGATCGATCTAGGTGAAAATGTACAATATTGTGTATCTTGCTTGTATTAAAAATCGGCGAAATTTGAAAAAAAAGGAATAGAATTGTTTTCAATTTTTTCTGCCTGGGTTAACCTTACATTTTTTTTCTTCGAAATTTTATGGAAGGTTTTTCTCAAATGTGACCCAACCGATTCGGTCAAAAAACCATACGCCCACAGAAATTTTCATCTTTATTTGTCACACCGTGTAACCCATGCAGAGCATGAAAAAAAAAAAAAAAAAAAAAAAAACACCAACAAAGCTCCGTAAGTGTGGCACAGAAGTCTCCGCTAACGCACATTCAATTCCACTCGTCAAGAACTGAAGTGAATATTTTCCCACTGGGGTTACACAAGCGACATGAAGATAGAGTTAACAGGGAGTAAGCTCACCCAGCCGTTTAGTTACCTGCAACAGACGGTACGGGTTGCCCGCTCTAGCGAGAGCAAGCGGTACCTGCAGATGCACATCCATTACGCCCTGATTAGGGCTGGACGCAGACTGTTAGAGCACGCATCGCTTAGCAACGCGTATTAGTGCCCGCACCGGACACAGTACGGCTCTCCGATAGTACCGCGGGCTGCTCAGAGCCCGCACCGTGCGGCGGGCAGCTCTAGAGCCCGCACCAATAGGCAGGCGGGCTGGATTAGAGCCCGCACCAATAGGCAGGCGGGCTGAATTAGGCCCGCACGAATAGGCAGGCGGGCTGAATTACGCCCGCACCAATAGGCAGGCGGGCAGTATTAGGCCCACACTGGACGCAAGAAAGCCCAAATTATTTAGAGTCATGTTTTCTATCATGCGGACGCACTCTAGGTACACTATTACATACAGTACCTCTGAAAAAAACAGACAATCCTACCCTGTTAGAATAATTACAAAATGATTGCCATTGAAACCCCAATATGCCGTAGAATTGAGACCGGAAACTGAAAATTTCTAGCCGACTCGATTGTAAATTAAGTTGTTGAAATTAAAAAATATTCCCTTTATAATCTCCTGATGACTGTTAGGGTTAGAAACTGTATGAAAAGCAGGCATTATGACCTAAAACAGGAATGAAATCGAGCAAGGGGATTAACGTGCGGCTTGACCTGCTCGTCCTCACAATGTCTACCTGAGTGAGTCAGTGCCATTGCAGCCGCGGCGACATGTGCGAGGAGCTTGGCACATTCGTCACAGAGTTACGTGAGAAACCAGCACTCATTATGTTGAAACAAAGTTAGTTTACAGTCAGCTTGAATGAAGGAAGTGTGCTTGCGGAATGGAACCAACAGCTTACCTAGTCCTCGGGCGGCTACATCTGTCGCTACAAGAATAGGTGATTTGCCCGAGCGAAAATCTGCAAAGAAACGTACGGTAAGACGACAGATTTACACTTTCTAGATAGATGTTTGAAATCGTGCAAGCAGCGATATTTTTCATCCATCCCTACCATCAGAATGTTCGAAATGCATTGAAGATTTCATTGATTAAAGTCTTTTTTTTTTAAATTTATTCACTAGGCGATTCAAGTCAAGTGCTCGTGAAACAACCGGTGTGAATGTAAGACGAGATGCATTGAGGGTTGCGTCGGTTTGCCGGTTGGAGATGGTGTCCTCACTTCCTATCCTTCCCATGTTAAAAATATGTTCCAATTCACGAGCCACGTCTAAAGAATTATTGATCGTGCGTAGATGAGTGGTGATAAAAGGAACCAACTGTACTCAATGACGTCGGCTCAGCTAATAACGACAGTCATCAAGTTTGCCAGCCCATCAGCCATTTCCACAAAACAACACTAGATAGAGGCAGCGATCAATATTACTCAGGAAATGGAACGTGTTTTCGAATGAGTGAAGTCACATCTCTAGCCGGCGAACCAACGCAACCCTCAATGCATGTCGATGTGAGAGTAAGAGCCCGAAGTACCGTAAGACGACAGATTTGCTTACGTGCTTACACTTTCTAGATAGATGTTTAAAATCGTGCAAACAGCAATATTTTTTATGCATACTAGGTACCATCAGAATATTCAAAATGCATTGAAGATTTCATTGGAGTATTTTTTTTTCAATTATTTATTATGGGATTCAAGTCAAGTGCTCGTGAAACGAAACCGAAGCATGGTTCTGGCGACTGACCTTGCAGGACCCAGTCTCTCTCCGCCTGCGATTTGTCCCCGTGGATACTCGTGGCGGGCCAGCTGTAACAGAACATCCGTCGTTCAGCTTCAAACAAACTATGCTATTGGTTCAAGCCCTGTTCACAATTGAAACACATGGGGGTGTGCGAGCACTCAAATGTTCCAGTTCCTAATTCAAATTTAGCTAAACTCGAAAACTTCAGTTTGATTTTTTTCTCAATTGTTCTGTAGGCCTACTTGCATTGCACCAAATATAAAACATGAATTTTTAAATTTTAATTTAATTTATTTATATTGAGTTTTAACGACGCACTGTAATGATTACTAAGATCTATTGGCGTCGAATGAATGATTAATGAGATGATGGGATGATGAGATGAAGGTTTTATGGGTAATGGGAAGGATAGTGGGAAGGAAGTGGTCGTGTCCTATATTGTAGGAACCATCCCGGCATTAGCCTAGACTACAGAGGGAAACCACGAAAAACCCCTGTAAAGATAGACGGTAGCGGGGATCGAACCGGGTCCGACATGTCCCTTCACCTCGCGGGTCACACGAAGCAAGTGCGCTAACCACTCAGCTACTGTGCCGGTTAAATTTTAATTTTAGGGTCGAGAGGCTGCTACTGATACTGATAGGTTGCAAATGTCGGTCTAACTATTTTTACATTTTTTTTTCCGAACTTGAAGTCTGGAATCTCTCAAACTTGAACTCGACTCAAACCTGAATCCTCCAACTCGTACACCCCTGGAAATATGAAGTAGTAGCAGTGTTATAGTGACCTTGGTGGGCCACGATAGCCGTTACTTCAACTATAGGTTACGTATTGTTACTGACCCGTCCCGCCTCATCTTGCGCGTGATCTCGTCGACCCGCGCCTTGGTCTCGATGAACACTATGCTCTTGTTCTCTTTCTCCGACATGATCTCTTTCAGCAGCGTACTCAGCCTGCAAACAACAATACAATCTCATCCAAACGTAACACGCGTCAACATTGTCGTTCCGAGGTGCTCGACGTCCCCGGCAACAGCTTGGAGGTACGAATGATAGATGATCGTTCATTGTCATATTTTATTTTTTAGAATCCTTTTACAGTGTTATACATTGGTTATATATTGTTGGATTGTGCAGACAATTTTATTTTCAGTTGATTGTAGTAGCAGCTGAAAATAAGTAACGAGTGATGATGAAACCACTCGAGTAATAAAAGGTGACGGGTGTTTACACAAACCAAGCCTAAAGCGGCCTCTCCTCGTCTACTGATTACCATACCTAAAAGTACGATGCTGAAACTATCCACTATTCTTTTCCATTCATCACAATGTCGCTCGTCTGCGGCATTATATTTATAGTAGGGATAACATCGATTAATCGAGAATCGATCAAGAATCGATTCTGATGTAAAACAATTCTCAAATCAAAAAATCGTTTTTTTTTTTTGGTTCAGTGCTGTACTTCTTTACGTCGTAATTAGTGCTCATTTCGTTGTCTATATTATTCTGTATTGTTGAGATATTACTATCTGGACACAAGCTATCCCTTCGGTTACGTCTGACAGCCGAGCGTTGACGGAAATACCCAAATGGTACAGTTCAGTTCAAAGAAGTCTCTAGCAGCTATTTTTCACGTGAACGCTTGGGAAGGTTGAAAAGAAAAGTTTCAAATTACACTACTTTTTTTTCACTTTTTAACTTCAAAAAAAAAAATTCAATTTTTTTTCAATTTTTTTTTTTCAAAATCGATTTTTAATCAATTCTGGAGCATAGAGATTCGATTCCCGATTTTGAGAATCGATGTCATCCCTAATTTATAGTTAATATTTATATATCGGTCCATTTACTACATTTCTTATCTGAATGCAGATCAAAATCTTTTCCTATCAAGTAGTAACAGAAGCTTCAACGCAATTAAACCAGCTGTTGAATAGAGGTCAGCGACTCACTTGCTCTCCTTCTCGTGCTCCTGGCAGACGTCGATAATCTGCAGGATGTTGTGATTGGCCGACAGTTGGAGCGAGCCGACGTTGATCTGCATGTAGTCCGTGAGGAACTCTTCCGCCAGGTTGCGGACCTCCTTGGGCCACGTTGCCGACCACATCAGAGTCTGGCGGTCGGGACGGATCTGCTCGATGATCTTGCGGATCTGCGGCTCGAAGCCCATGTCAAGCATCCTGAAGGACAAATATGACATCCAACACTCGGCTCACTCAAGTATCTGATTGCTCTTCACACATAGGGTTGTCGTTCAATTGAAAAAAATTGGAGATGAGACTGAAATTTCAACATTGAAAATTGATCGAAACTCATTTCGAAAATTTCATTCATCAATCGATATTGAACCCATCGAATTGAATTTAAAAAAGTAAAAGTGATGGTTAGGAAACACAAAGAGCCCGCGGCTTGTATTTCTCTCGCAAGAAGGTCGTCCACCAAATACAAAAATGTGAGGCCGTATTTCTTTGTTCAGCCCCAAAAGGGAGGTCAAAGTGGCAGTGAGAGTTGAAGTTCTGCTGGGGTGAACCCATTTGTATCTCTCTCTCTCTATTCTCTCCCTCTCTTTTGACTCCACGGCCCAGACCTCCTTGAAATGTAGCTGGAAGAGTTTCATGTATATATGACGTGAAGCGGAATATACCACTTGCGGGTCTTAGAATCACGAGAACCATTCTACAGATTTATCTCAACGTTCTATAAACAATCAAACACAAGCAGTGGATGTGGTATGTTGTCGTCCAGGTATTCAGATGATTAAAATATATTATATAAATTCTTTTAAAATGTACAAATTTTATTTGAATAGCATAATAAATAATGCCATGAGAATTTCATATCGATACCCTCATTGAAAACCTTGTACCAGTGTTTTTGTGTGATTGAGTATATTTACACCAATGCTATAAGAAAGTGTGTCCGGCCAAGGTTGACCATCCTGACAGGGGTTTTTCTGGTTTCTCTCTGTCGTTCAGGTCAATACTGGGATGGTTCCTTATAAACAGGCCACGACCGACTCCTTCCCACTATCCAAAAACATTTAATAGAATAACTTTATCTCACCATCTCACCATCTCATTCATCATTCACCGACGCCAATAGATGGCAGTCGTCAGTAGAGTGCGTCGTTAAAACTCAATATAAATAAGATAAAAATAAGAATGTGTCCAAATTGTTTTACTGAATGAAGAAATTATCATCGACTTCATTTTAAAATGACATCGTTCGTTTACTGTCAAAATAGATTTTTTTTTTTTTTTAATAACATCGAAACTTGATACAAAATCATTGTTCCCCAATTAAGGCTATGGATGAAAGATAGGATCGTTTGGACGGGGCACCACAAGGGCGATCTTACCACCCCATTTTGATTATTTTAAACTACTTGATGAAAATAGAATTAATTGAATACAATGAAACCGCTATCCATCGTTCCCAGATCCATCGTTTTCCTGCTCCTATCATTCATTTTTTCTCACCCCACTCCCATATAATCAATGCTAGATTTTCCTGGGTGGATTGTTTCATTTTCCTGGTCTCTTGAAAAACGATGGATCGAGGTTTCAGTGTATTCTGCTTGGATGTTGGATTGAGAGTCGAGCTCACCTGTCGGCCTCGTCCAGCACCAGGTACGTGCAGCGCTTCAGGTTCGTCTTGCCGCTCTCCATGAAGTCTATCAGCCGCCCCGGCGTCGCAATCACAATCTCCACGCCGTTCTCAAGGTCGCGAGCCTGCGGCCCCTTGGGCGCGCCGCCAAACACGCACGTGTTGCGCACCTGGTTCGACGAGCCAAAGTCATTCGCAACCTGCACGGCAATTCAAGCAATATTACAACCGGCCACGAGGCGTTGGCGTGAAGGTCGCGCTCGCAGGCTCGAGTAAACATCGCATCACTCGCTCATTCGTAGCCCAAGGAGCGCATTAGTCTAATCATAGATATATATTACCTTACCGAGATACCTTACTCCTGCTGCCGATAGCAACATATGCTCGTTCCAATCCCGGCGGCCATATTGGATATTTACAAATAGAATATTAACAAGGCATTCTATATTATCACTAATATATGTCTAATACCGGTATGTGGGAAACTTCCTGGTTTGCAAAGCAGTGTGAAGCTACTGGCAAGACACAAATATGTAAGCTTTGTCAACGTTGAGTAACGTATCTCGGTGATGTAGATCTATGGTATAACTCAAGCCCAAGGTTCAAGGTGGCTGGTTACTAGCTGTTAGGGTAATACCGCTTTTCTGCAGTTTGCTTTGCTTTCATCTTCTTCGTCACACGTAGAGACGTGTAAACATAGCTTTTATTTTTTCTTCTCGTAGCATTTGGAATTTGAAAAGTAGCACTTTGGTACATCTATTATTTTTAAACATTGTGTTTTGTAGCGCAACAACGTTCTGTAGCATAACAACAGTACGGTACGATGAAACCACTAGATAACGTACAATAGAATACCAGAGAAACACCCCAATTGATATTTTTTAAAGAAAAATGGTCTCCACAAGCGGGTTAAACGTATGCCCCATCTGCCGCCTGCATTTGCAACTGTACTTTTTCTCCAGATTCCGCAACTAACTTCATCCGTTTACATCTAAATTGGAATAATTGTGGGAAAAATAGCATCTATAATGCTTCTATCCTGAATATAGCATCTATATCGCCAATACATTGAAACGTAGCGGATTCAGATGATTGTAGCGCTTTGTCACCTTTTCAAAAACATGATAGAACAACACCAAACGTATTGAAACATGAAGAAATACCAGAAAAACATGTAAAAAAGCACATTTAGATATCATCGCCTTTATAGCAATTGCTATTTTACATGTCTCTAATACAGCTGAAAAAACAAAAACATTTTTTAGCCACGTACGTTTGACAATTAGGTGATCTAAGTTAACGACTTATAACTTATACCGCCTTGAAGGTATTAAAATAGATAGATATTTATTAATTTAGCATTATTGCTATTTTTTCTTTGGTTACATATACAACATACAATTTTATAACACTTATTATACATAAATCATGGTACAGGAATAAAGAATCATTACATAATTATTCCTGTAGATAGTTCTTATCTTAAAATATTATACATTTATATTGAACTAAATATAGTACTGTACCTAGTTTTGTTAATAATTCAAATATAGGCCAACTGTTACAATGGTCTCATAACATGAACTAATTCACAAATTTATTTAAGGCCTATTTCTAAACTCTTCTTTAAACAACTTGGTCCCAGTATTTGATTATCTCGTACGCTTTAGGAACTAATTTCTATGTTCCCTCCGCGTTATAATTTTAATATTTCATACCGTTCAAAAGTTATCACCAAAAACTGATATTTCACTAAATCAACTCCACGCACTTCTAAGATTGTAAACAGTTGGAGATGGATATGTGATTGTGCGTTGGTAAGAGGAATGCGGGTACCTGTTGTATCTGCTGGGCCAGCTCTCGGGTGGGCGCGAGGACGAGCGCGATGGGCCCGTCGTGGCGACTCAGCCGCGGCTGGTTGTTGATGTGCACGATCGCGGGCAGCGTGTACTGGAAACAAGCGCAAACACTCACCACCCGGCGCGTTGCGTGAAACTAACTTAACTAGGCCTATATAGCACTTGATCAGTCACAATGTATTAACCTGTATTTCTGTAGATCCACAGTCAAGCTATCTTTATTGGTTTTATTGTGTTACCGGTATTAAAAAAATATTGATAATTATATCATTTTTCTGTAAATTTTGTCATATTTTTGTTAATTAATTTGTTAGATACGGTATGTAATTTTGTATTTATTCCTAATTCAAGCTGTTTATTAATGATAATATCAATAAAATCAACTTGAACAGGTTGAGAATGACCTTCATATTTTCAATGTCACCACTTCAAGCTCAAATTGTTGATTTTTCCAAACTATTTTGTCGGCCATATTATTGAACCTGTCGATGTGAACTCACCGCCAGCGTCTTGCCCGAGCCGGTCTGCGCGATGCCGACCATGTCCTTGCCGCTGAGTGCTATCGGCCAGCCCTGCGCCTGGATAGCCGTCGGCTCCTTGAAGCCCATGCTCCTGCAACACACACACCTCATCGGTAAAACAACGCACTGCGATGATGACAAACATCGCGGAGACAGATAAATGATTATTGACGTCATAGATTTATATTACCAAGATACGTTACTCAACGTAAGGAAGGCGAACATATTTATGTCTTGGCTCTTGGCTTCACACCGCTTTGCAAACCGGGAAGTTTCCACCATATTGGACATTTTTGAAGTAAGTCCTTCTATATTCTATTTGTAACGTCTAATATGGCCGCCGAGATTGGAACGAGCATATGTTGCTATCGACCGGAGTAACGTATCTCGGTAAGTAATAAATATTCATGATGAGGTAATGCAATGAGGTTTGTAGATAATGTGAAGGAAGCGGTCATGGCCTATATTGCGGGAACCGTCCCAGCATTAGCCTAGACTACAGAGGGAAATTAAGTAAAATGCCTGTCAAGATGGATGGTGGCAGAGATAAAACCAGGTACCGGTACGATATATTCATTTATTCCTAGAGAATAATGAGAATTGTAGGGTGGTATTTTGGCTAACACGTGAAAATGGATGTAATGTTGCTCATTTGGTGTAGTATGGCAAGTACACGTTGGCTCAATTCTACGGTACTAGACATTTACTGTCTCTTTCTAGTTCAACAATTCAAGTCAATATCTATTGTAGCATGCCAACCCATCTTAGATAGTCTATTTTAGATTGAATCAGTCAAATGGATGTGAAATGTGTTGCTAAACAAACGTTTATAATAGGAGTCTACTTATATACGGTATATAGTGAAACCTCGAAGCAACGTTCCCGCTTCCATCATTCATATCTTCCCACCCGACGTTATAGAGGTTCAACAGTATATGTGATGAGTTTACATGAACGTAGAAAATATGTGGACAGTAATTTCTCTGAATATTCATCATACAATAAATCCGGCTTTTTGAAACCTTATTCTATCTTCAAAATTGATATTCGTATCTCGTTACATGGAGAAAGAAAAATATATTCTACTCATACAAGTAATTTAGAACTTGTAGGGCCTATTTTCACTTGCATAGGATTTATGACCAATATTACGACTATCTTTCACACTTCAGGATTTGATTGAGATACACCTACAATGAGCTTCAAGTTACGTATGATACGAAACGTCCCTACATACCTTATTTCCTTCATGACGTAATCAGGGAAACTAGCTTCTTCGAATGTCTGGATGGGCGGTGGAACCTTCTTGCCCTTGAGAGTGATTTCCCTGTCGCTCCTGTACTTTTCGATTTCGGAAGTGGAGCGTTTGGTGATGTTGCTGTGAGGAACGTAGAAGTCTTTGCGGAACGGCTGGAGGCGGTCGAGGTCCCAGTGGGGCTTGCGTAGCGCGCCGCCTGGCTCCCCCCCTCTCCGTCCGCCGCCGCCAAACCCCCCACCACCAAACCCCCCGCCACGCCTGTCTCGCGACCTGCTCCGGCTGCGGTTCCTGCGGCGGTCACGGTCACGATCGCTGCCAAACAACAACCATTACACAATGTCTTCTACGGTAGAATTATTTCATAGAAATTGACAACAATTTTAGACATGTAGAAAACGTAGCGAGAATATCGTTCTGATGGCTGTTCACCGCAGGGGTGAGAGGTTAATGACGCTGAAGAAGTTGAATTTATCTCTCTTTGATATATATAATAAACAACTAGGTACCGGTATCAAAAAAAGGACGGTACAGAAACATCAAACACAGACATTTTTTCTTCTTCCCACGAAAAATGCCGTTTTCCCTTAGGTTTTAAGTATCTATTTCTGGAATCGCCAGCATAGGCCTACGTGGGTATGTTGGGCAATTTGTTGGGTTTTTACTTAGGCCTACTTCTGAGGCACAGGATGCTATATTGAACACAGAGTCCCCATTCATAGAACGCAGTACAGAGCCATCCTGATTGACACCCCCCCCCTCCCCCAACGTAAAATGGCACACAGAACTAGGAAAATACTGGAAATAGGCATTTTCAAGGCAACAAAAATCCATTAAAACACCCCACATAGGCCTACCTTCCTAGGCCTACTGTCCCCAAGTGCCAGTTACTGAAAGCAGGAATCAGGACCAATAAGTAAATACCACCCCAAAAATATTGGGGCAGCATCTGAGGTTGTTTGTCATTATTAACAATTATCCCGCAAAGTTACTCTCTTTTTTATGGTTCATTTACAAGGGCTAGGCCTGGTGACACTTCCAATTACATGATAGGTCTAGGTCTAGGTCTAGGATGGACTGATCTGTCTCCTGTCCAAAAAGGTGGCAAACGAACGCACTAGACATCAAGTGCTGATCTAGGTCTATCTATCATCCTACAAACTCGATGCTTAGGTAATTCAATGATTTACGAACATAAACAAACAGATCCATGCATGAAATTGAGACCTACCCCCGTCTCTCTGGTCGCCCCATGACGTTAGAAGTTTCTTTAGTCTTTTTTCGATGAAAAATTGCTCTGTGTCCAGCCTGTCATATAAAGATGATGGGCTTCCAACTTGGAATCAAACTTTTCAACTAAATGCTCAATTTTCTTCAATGCTTTTACTTTCGACGAAGCAAGCTGATGTAAAAAAATACTGTCAAACAAATATGGCGGCCACAACTGTATTGTACAATGCACAGTTGTGACAATCGGTGGATTAATGGAGACGTCAGTAAAGCTAGTAATAAAGACAATTTAAGGTAACAAGCTTGAATGCACTGCAAATGAAATGTCGATTGCCAGAAATAATTATTTTATTCACAATTCCTCGTCAAAAATCTTTATATCTTCTTTTTTAAGGCAAAAAATGGCATAGGTGGAATCGTGCTATGACGTCACAGTTTAGTCACTAGCCGTAGGTACTACGCTCGCAGCAACTACGCATAACCAGCATGTGCAGAGACTGCCGGACCGAAGAGCGGGACGAGTTTCGAAGAAGATTCTCGACCAGTGATTAGCAAATATTGTAGTCGTAATAATAAAATTATGTCTGACAGATAAGTAGTCACACTAGAAAAATGTATAATTTTTAATGTTACAAACATAACAAAATTCAACACGAGGCTTGGAACAAAGAATACTGAATAGTACTCTCACTTTAATTTATAAAATTACGAAGGGTCTACTTCGTCCTAGCTACCTGTAACAAAATAGTATAATACACAGTTAAATAATAAGTGTGATTTAAGAAATGGTGAGAATGTATTTTCGGGAAGGAAATATCCATACACAGGATAAAACTCTGGAGGAATTTCTCAAAGGAATGAGGATTTTTTATAGAATCCCTAGTGAAATAAGAAATTTAAGAAATGCATCTACTTTCAGATTAAACTGTCGTAAATTGATCAGAGACCTATTCCCAAAACCATACCAAAAAAATGGGTTTTGGGATCTCCTAAATTAGTAGATAACTTGAAATGGTGAAATAGTTGATGATAATTATTATCAAGATGATATTACTATTATTTATACGTATTGTATTTGTATCGTGTTGTTTTCAAGTTTAAAGAGACTGTTACTGTAGGCCTATCACTATTGTATCAACTTGTATTTTAAATAGCATTATTTCTGCTAATAAACTAATAGTATACTACTTGGTATAAGATGAGCTCACAGAGTAAATAACGTTTGCAGCTTGACATTCATCTTCCAAAAAAAAAATATTATTATTGTAAACATCAACTTTTTTTTTTTTTTTGCATTTAATGTATATCTTATATGTTCAGGGCTGTTATTCTGCGACTATTAAATGAAATCAAAGCAGTCTATCTTCGTTTGGTTCCGACAACAATAACGTCGTGTGGCATATAGGCTCTGACGCTTTCGTCGAGCTTCCATTTCGTTCACATTTATAGAATAAGGGCTCGGGTACTTTTTTCAAATTTACTTATTTATGACAGATAGATTTTTCTACCATGTATTCACTTCTGTTTTTTCCCCTACATTTGCAGGCTTTGAATGGAGAACTAAAATTATAAATATAACCCAAGTAATAACACACTTTGCAGATGTAAGATTCTATAATATTACAATAAACTTACCTATCAACTTGTGAAAGGAAAAAGAATGAAAGGACTAACTGTGAATAACTGAAATACAGTCTTTGACAGAAATGTTCGACTTGAAACATAGAGTATCTTTGTATATTTTTTGTCAAATTTGGCACAAAACAGTTTACACAATAAATTGTTAATTCTTCATACAATGTAAAAAAACAAAAACAACAGCACATAACAACAAGCCTACAATAACTACAATGTATAAAATAACATTTAGAAAGCTCTAAAATATAACAGTTCAATAAATCAAGTTACAAATCTTTTCGCCTGATATTTTGTACAAAAGGAAGAGTTGGATGTTTAGTTCTGTTGTTGGCTAGTCATTGGTCGTCGTTCAACGCTTACAGGTCGAGTGAGTTCGGTCCGAACAAATGGGACTGTAAATTCCATCCCGATTTGTCGTGGGAACCACAGTGCATGGTAACGTATCTTCTCGTGCAGGCTAAATACACATCAACTTCTTTACGATAACAAAACACCAAACAGGTCTCAAACGTCGGACAAATTGATTATATGTCAAGACACTATACCAAATATTATTTGTAAACAACAGTTTTAGGAACAAATTTTACGAGGATTAATCCTATACTGACTAAAAATGAGACAAACATTCACTCGATGTTCGTCGAGATTTGTGTAGAATTAAATCGGCAACGGGAATAACTTCCCAAAACAATAAAAATGTAAACATGAACTGATAAATAAGTGGTAAGAATCTTTGGCATATGTCTAACTGACAGCATAAGAATGTCTAGGGTTATGACAACTACCGTTACTAGGCTACTTGAATTACAATGATTTAATAATATATATCTTGTTTGTGAACACACATGTTGGAAGCATACATTCATCATTTTATCCAAATGGCTAGAATCATTTCATTAATTATGTAAATATAATAATATATAGTAAATTGTGATTTTTTTGTCGTCAATTTGTCAAAATTTATACTAGGTTTCAAATTTACAATCTAAATAGGCTATTTGTACACACATATACGTATTATATTTTGTAAAATGGTGAATAAAGTGTTTGTGTAAAATACTACGTACAACGTTTTAAAGCCCCAGGAAGTACTTGATTGCGAGTCGCCACTGATTGCAGATCAGTTTACCCAGACTTTCATGTTCGTGCAATAAATCTCTCTCATCGTGCGTTTCCATAACCGCAAAATCACACAGTGGATTTCTGGTCACTTTGTCGTTCATTTTGAATACTCGACGAAAGTTGAACCGAACTCAATCTACTGTGCTTGATGCCGCAGCGGCGGAAGTAGTTTGTTTCTCAAAGAAGCTGGCAGCTTCGCATCAAACGTTCTGCCGCCAGATTGCTAAAGAAGACACCGTAAAGCGGCACAAAATTCGGGGTGCAAAAGCAATTTCGTGGTCATGGAAACACATCAGAATAAAAACCATACATGCGTAATTCCAACGTAGTGGATTGTTGACAGACGAATGTATACCTATATAGGGAATAGGACTATATGTCAGGTGTATTTAATACATACATTATATAAGAAACAACTAGTTGAACGATTACCCTGGGAAACGTCAAAAATATATGAATGAATCAACGTAAACAACGTTATTTCGAAGCTGCTCTGATCTCAGACTTGAGGCTGGTGACGTAGTTGTGGTTTCAGCCATTTATTTTTATAACAACTGTCGTCAGCGTAATCGTTCAATAATAGGCTTTTATCAAAGAATGCATTCATTCTCCATATTTTCACTGGCGGACAAAGATTCTAGGTCAACGCTCGTCTAATGACTCGATGATTATATACAATTGGGTAAATACGTGTGAAGAATTGAACTTGTAACGTTGCATACCTCCGAAGTCACTGAAATAGTTCAACATGCCGTGCGCACAGAACGTCTGATTTCTCACCACGAAGAACCGATTGAGAAAACTTGGACCGTATTTCCTGGAGCTTTAACTAACGACTACTAGCTATTAGTTTAGAGCAACGACAACGATTAAAATCCATAGTCTTAATGATAATATTGAGTTGGTAACTTCCAGATCTGAAAGTTGGTAGGGCTGTTTGTGTGGTATACCTGAATTACGCTCAGGTACTAGATTCTCTTTGGTTCGTTACGGAGGTCAAGTGAACGTAAGACTCGTAGAATACGACTACTACTACTAACAATAACATAATAATAGTAATAATGATGATAAGCTCGGCTATATTAATGACTAGTAGGCCTAGCTGCTAGACAGGCTTGATGCGTCCCATCACAGTGAATTTCAATAGATAATTAATAAAGCATCACTCAACGTTTTATCACTTTAAGTAGGCCTATCAATTCATACCGTTCCCGCCCTCGGTGAAACGCGTGCGAAAAGTCAACGTCTCAAGGTCGTTTCGTCAGGCTGTCGACCAATCAGGTGCTTGCTGAATTCAAACAACTGGCATTCAGTGCACTCTGTTGGCAAGTACAGGAATCAACTGTTAGTTCTGCAGCTTCAATAATATTTGTCTGCAACTTGTATAGAATTTCATATTTTTACCATCATTAACCGCATTGGCCACTCGTGACTGGCCTGCCTACAAACAATACATCCAATCAAAGAGGCCGTTCAATACCCAATCCAATAACAACAGAATTCGCTCCTAGGTCGCAATGTGGCTGGCGAAATGCAGTAACAAAACTGTCAACAATGAGCAATTTATGTAATTGTTGTAATTATAGGGCAATTATTGGGCGCTACTTTTCTGCATACCTGAAATTCAACTGAGGAATTATGTGGGATTCAGACAATACCAATGAGTATTTCTATAAAGCCCGCCCACATGGAGTACAGATCTACGTGGCTGACTGATAAGCCACGCCCATCAATAGCAGTCAATCATAGAGGCATTTGAATCTTTCCAAATTGTGTGGACTTTTAAAAACATGACCAGCAAAATCACTATATGGCTTGTTGAAACCTTGTTCCTTGTCAAGACGCGATGGTTCGACACAAAACAGTTCAAAAAAGTTAAAAAAGCTTCATTCGAAGTGTTTTACTGCGCAACGAAGTCAACGACTGACAGCGATGCTTCGCAGAGAAACACATGTAGGTCGACCAATCAGGTGGGAGGAGCGAACCAGGGACTGGGGGAGGAGCTAATAGTAGCCGCTGTAGTGGTGGTAGGCCTGCGGCTGTGCGGTGCGCGGCGAGGGTGGCAGGTAGGCGGGGTAGGAGGGGTGGGGGGGAGGCGACATGAGGCTCTGGCTGGGCAGCGGGGGGCGGGGCTGGTGCAGGTGGTGGTGGGGGTGGTGGTGCGAGGCGCGCGGCAGCGACAGGTCCACCGAGTGGCGGCCCGACGTCAGGTCCAGGCTGACCACGCGCAGCACCTCGGGGTAAGCTGGGGGGGAGTAGCGGTCGTCGTAAAGGTGGTAGCGCGGGGGGAAGGGGTGGTAGGGGGCGGAGCGGGACATGTCCAGGCCCTGGTCGCCGCTGTACAGCTGCAGGGCCTTGTCCTTGGTCAGGTTCTGCGCCACGAGGCTCTCGTCGTCGCTCGACAGCCCGTCCACTTGTTGCAGGTCGTAGCGGGGCGTCGGCGTGCCTGCAACAGGTCAACACTTCACTACACAACACTGATGTGGGGAGGTCATGTCATTGACCAACAGGAAGAGTGGCTACGCAATGTTAAAATAATGGCTCCTTGAAACAGGGCGATAGTAGCGCTGCGGGTGGTTATTAAATGAAATATTTTCAGAAAATGGCCACGGCTGCTCAGCAGATAAGGGAGAATAGTAGTTATCTGCAAGTTAATATTTACCAGAATATGATTCCATCTAAATTCAGAGTCACAAATTGATAATATTTCTTAAAATACAGTATAAAGAGTATTGTAATGCATCATTCAGGTTTTTAATAGCAGTCAGTTGTAATTATACGTGTAAGGTTGACGGTAAGTCACACCATCGGGAAGGCAATGATGTGACTGTGCTGCCCTCAAGTGGTGGTTAAATAAAACAAAACATAGAGACAAGGTCATATATATTTATTTAATGCTGCTCTACGACCCCACCAACAGCTATATTATACGGGGGTATGAATCAGCGGATGATAATGAAACGATGAAATGATGATAGGTGAAAGGAGGTTTACAGAAACCCATGCCTTATGCGGGACTCGAACCCACGCTTGACCTGCCTTCAGTTACTACCGCCAGCAATAGCCGAGAGAGAGAGAGAGAGAGAGTTACCCGAGGGCGAGGCGAGCTCCTGGCCGCTGTACTCCACGTGACTCCTGGGGGTGGCTGCCGGGGAAGATACCTGCGCAGGAAACAAACGTGTGTTACTCTCAATCAATCCCGCCCCCAAGGCCTTGCTTTCAGCCCGTCACTACCCCACCTCCCGAGCCGGGTCATTCCCAGCCTACACTGCACAGATACCTGTGTTCAGGTGACCTTTCATAACCTTGATAGCGGAAACAAGTGGTTTTATTGTATTGATGTATTGCTGTACTCAATGTGTGAAACAATAGATTCACCAATATCACAGTTATTAGATGAGCGTAAGCAAAGATTTCATCCCACTCTTATAGGGCTTTGAACATGTTTTTTTTTTTTTTTTTTTGTGGGCACTGCACAGGTTGCAGGAGTTGACTGATCGACAGGAGACTTTTTTTTGTACACGCAAACTCATCCAACTTAGAACTGTATAGTTTTTGGTATGAACCGGTCAAACCGATTTTGAGAAATATCATCTCAAAATTTCTAAAAACCCCGTAAGATTAGGCTGGGCAAGAAAATTTGAAAAATAAAATCTCTTCAAATGGAATGGAATTTTCTCTGAATGTGTATGAATGCATGATACACATCATCACCATTTTGTATGCAATTCAAACCAGCCATTTTGAAGAAAATAATTAAATCAACTGTTTTGTGTTTTTATTCATCAAATATATTATGGAAATAAATAAAGATTTAGGTTGCCAAGATTAACTGCATTCTAGATTCGATATTTGCCCAACAATGAACGATTTTCTTTATACATCAAGGTGTGTAGAATACCAGAGTCGATAAAGTAGCAAGGGTAGAACTACTTTAACGACACTTATTAAACCTTAGTCAGATATCTCGCTCATCTTACAACGCATATGTTGCGTTTGCCTACTTAAGCATCAAGAGACATTAAGGAAATACAGTGAAATCCACCGGTTTTCAAGTGACCAAAAAAAATAAGACCATATCCAGGAAAATTCAACATTGATCATGTGGGAGTGGGGTGTGTAGAAATAGATGATCCAAGCAGGAAAACAACAAACCCAGGATCATAATAACGTCTTAAGCCCAGCTCCAAGGAACTAAGGATTTTGATTGGTTTATATTCACTATTAGAGCCAAGTACCATAGCAACATGACCAGTATTTATATATTTCCATTGTTGTGAGCACAAAATAATAGCACTGATCTTGAGGTGGGCTGATAATATTTCACATTTTTGCGATCTAAGAGACCGTGACTGTTATTATCTCGCATTGTCATGGTATTTAGCTCATCTAGAGAACATTATCCAATCAAAATCCTTAGTCTCTTGAAGCTGGCTGGGACGTTATTTCATAGATACATATTACTTTACCGAGATACGTTACTCCTGCAGTCGACTAGCGACATGTGCTCGTTACAATCTCGGCGGCCATATTGGACATTTACAAATAGAATCAAACAAGGCATTCTATTTATCTCTTATATATGTCTAATATGTGGGAAACTTCCCGGTCTGTAATGCGGTGTGAAGCTACTGCCGAGACACAGCCTTGTTAACGTTGAGTGACGTATCTCGGTGATATAGATCTCTGGTTGATTCAAGTGTCGCGTGTGGGCGGTGAGGGTCGTGGTCTCTTGGAGCTAGCCAGGCCTGGGACGAGGGCAGTGCGCTCACCTCCTGGTCCTGATAGTGCATGGCGTAGGCCGCGTCCATGTGTGCGCCGGGGTAGTGCTCCGAGTGCGGCGAGCGCTGCAGGCTGTACGTGTCCATGCCGTGCTGCAGGTGTTGGCTCGGTGGCGGCGTCACCGGACTCAGCCGCTGGACCGACTCATGCTGAAAACAATCATTGAAGTTGTTTTATTCTTGGCTGCCTATCAAATGATATCAGCAAAGTCAGATAATACATTTACATTATTGATAAAATTATAAAATACACATATACATAATAATACTACAGTGGAACCTCTTTCATACATTTTTCAGGGGACCAGTATGAAAAAAATGTATTAACGTGAAAAACTTCTTAATGAAACTAATCAACATGTGGAGCATATAGGTTGGATCAAAAAATGAAACTCATAAATGTAATAAATGTATAAACGAGAAACTTATAACATAGGTTCTACTGTGATGATAATATATAAAAACAATTGAGATTACTTCTATTCATAGATTTATAGAAGTTGATCCTTGTCTTCAGACTACTCTTGAAGAGAGTAAAATTATTGTCACTTTTTATATTATTCATTGCAGTGTTGTTATACAAAATCACAATCGTCCTTGAAAATGATCAAATCAAAACTTGATGGTGCGGCACTTGAAAAATAAGGTAGTGGTTAATTTCTCTTGTTTATTATTTCAGAGCTAATTTAAAATTATTCCCTCTTTTGACTAGCTCGAGGCTTTTAGGAAGGCGATTCCTGACAGAAACACTCACATAACATTTTCCAACATATTCAATCTAGTTTATACGGTATTTTATTCGACCTTGTTATGCATACTTCTGTTGCAATCATCGCATTACACAATATTCTTTCCCATTATTTTTCATATTCAATCCACAGTCAGTCTCTATAGGGCTTTGAGGACATCACGTGACTGTTCATTTACTTATATGTATATATTAAATAAATATATATATATATATATATATATATATATATATATATATATATATATATATATATATATATATATATATATATATATATATTTTATATATTATAATTGTATTATATTATAATTGTATAATTATATTATAATTATAATTATTATTGTATATTATATATTTATATGTATGTGTATATGTATTTATATGTATATATGTTCTTTTGTTCAAAAAACAAACAGGCAATCAGCTTGACCCTCTCCGTTGACACCCACACAAGACGATAGCAGAACTGGCGTGGGGAACTCTGGAGGTAAGAAGAAGAAGGAAGGGTAGGCTTTGTAATCTATTTCAACTGAAGAACAACTTGATTGGTTGTATTGAAAGGAACTGAGCAGTAGGTAAGGGGTGGCAGAGAGGTACGAGGGGAGGAGGAAAGATCGACTGGAAGTGGAGAGGGTTTATACAGAAGTTGGTCAGAATGGATTCATCCAGAGGACCATAAGAGACTGGAACAAGCTTGAGGAAAAGGGAAACGTGAAGAAAATTGAAGAGTTCAAGAAAGTGTTGTACAAATAAATATAAGGATGTTAATTAGGGCATCATGCCACCATGCATCACGCATATCTCAAGAATTATGTACATAACCAAACGCCTGGTACCTTCGTTAACTCAACCTGTGATCATTCAAATGCTAGCTCAGGACCTTACCGCGGCTGTCCTTGAAATAACGTGCTGGCCTGGCTAGCTACAAGAGACCCGGATAATGTTCTCGAGGAGAGCTACGAGAGCCAAGTACCATGGCAACATAAGATAATAACAAAGTCACAGTTTCATGGACTGCGAATACCGACATGAAGAAGATTGCATCGTGGAGAGAAGAAATTACATGCTCACATATTTGTTTTTATGCACGAAAAGGTTGTAACGCATATAGCGACAAGCTACAACTATACATTAGATGCATAGTGCAATATATAAGAAAGTAGTGTCATTTGTAAGGCGGTAACAGCATAATTGAGGTTTTCATCAGATACTAGATAGTTGGTTGCGCAGCTCAGGAATATTATCACCTATCCTTCACTACGATAGCTATAATCCGTCGCTTCGTTAGCTATAAGCGTTGCTACGCTAGCTATGACCTGCGCTGACTGACCGCTATGAAGTCGATCATGTGACCGCCCTGGATCTCCGTGATGACAGACTGCGGCTCCGCGGTCATGTCTCGCTGGGCTGCGTCCAGCGCTGCCTCGACCAATAGGCTCGCAGTAGACGAGTCGGGGCGGTGGAACGACGACATCGGCTTCACGCGGAGCTTGTTGCGTTTACCAGGGGGCGACTAAACACACAAGGTCACACCAAGGTCAGAGCTATAGATCCAACAATCTCACCAGTGAAATATCAACATATGTATTTTATGGTGATTATTACTGTTTGCTTAACGACCCCACCAACAGCTGGGTTATACGGGGGTACGAATGAGCAAGTGATGATGAAACTATAAAGTGATGATACACTTTATGATTTCAAAAACCCATGCCTCACACGGGACTTGAACCCATGTCCAACGGTGACTTCAGGACCTCAGCTGACTGAGCTACCGAGGACGGCACGTATGTATTTTACAATCACAGTAAACTATCTTCAATTCGAATTTCACTGGACCCAAAAATGGTCATTTTAAACTGTGAACGTCTCTAGAGCTTATAGCGTAACTCTGTAGAGACCAGCACCCTTACCTAATAAATGTCGTGCTAGTGCTAGCTAGCTCCAAGAGGCTAGGACCTTCATTGGTTAATGTTTACTAGTAGAGCTAAATACTATGACAATACAAGATAATAAAGTCACGGTCTCTTAGATCGCAAGAACTCGACATATTTCATGGCCACCTCAAGAGCAGGGTTAGGTTTTAGTGCTAACAACAAGGGAAAAATACAAAGACTATACACGTGTTATCATGGTATTTAACTTGTCAATGACTTTTTCTTCCGAGGAAAGTATCGACTTGTATTTGAGCGTAACAACAACAACAACTGACCTCGGGCAGCTTGTCCGCGGAGCACTTGTCGTCGTGGAAGTCGTAGAGAGCGTCGCGCTGGTCCCTGGGCGCGACCTTGACCCCGTCGTCCGAGTGAGGGGACTGGGGGCTGAGGGGCAGGGTGTGGTCGCCCATCCACTTCTTGCTCCCTGAGGACAACAAACGGAGTCAGGGCGAGACGAGGCTACCGAGACGACAACGCTCCGGTCCAAGCCGGGACACCTCAGAGTGATTGCTTGAAAGGCCACGGGAGTTGATTTAGCAAAATGTCAGTATTTTGGTTATAAATTTCGGACGGTATAAGATATCGACATTCTAATAAACAGGAAACACTGATAAATTGAATATCTTCAAGATCGTCAGAGTACACGTATACAGCTGAAAAAACACTTTTTTAGCCGTATACGCTTGACAATTATGCAATATTAGTTATATAGCCATATTTCATCTCATCTTGAAGGTGTTGAGAATAAATGTGTTTTCTCCGTATTAGAACTTTGATATCTTATACCGTTCAAAAGTCATCACCAGAATACGTATATTTGGACTCCAAAGTGATGAAGAGTCGTGCCTTATATGCACAGAGGTGTTTGAAAATGGTGTTATAATTTCCCGTTTTTCTCATCTGTATTTGTAAATTTCAGTGTTTGGCGGTGCTACTCTTTCCCCTGATGTTACGTCGAAATGACATTTCATGAAGTTTTAAAAGGAAAAACTAGGCTAGTTCTATGAATGACAAGAAGTACTTTTCAGTTCTTTCCAACGAATCTCGCGCCAAACAGGTGTTGCGCCGATGAATGGCAACAATTGACGAAATCAAAATATTATTTCACGTTTCTCAGTGAAATCGTGATTTTTAATGGTGAAATATTCAATAACCGTGGTTCGTAGAATATTTCACAATGCCAATTCGATTACGACAGTGTTATCAGCAAATTCAAGTATATTTCGTGTATTTTTGCGACTTGGAAATTATAATAATCAATTGAGAGTTAATAGAAACGAGCTTATATTGTTGATTCATCATCATCGGCAACATTTCGCAGCTAACGAAAAACAGACACCTCTAATTACGCGGGCTCGAACCCACGCCGACTGTACCTTTGCTGAGGACCTTGCCGTAGTAGGGCTCGACTTCGGCCGGGTGCGGAGAGCCCTTGTAGTTGCCGGTGTAGCTGTAGGCGTCCAGATCCATGTGCGGGGACACGCCTCGGCTCCCAGCCCCCTGGAAACAACACTCGTTACACAACTAGAACAACAACTGCTGCTTCGTACTCTGTTGACCACAACACAGACAGGCTGGAACAACAATAGGAATACAGTTTTTATTGGTTCTTCATACATTCAATTATCAATTCAATTCAATTCTTTCAATTTTTTAAATCATTTTATTCATGTTTTGTACCTCTGAATTTGTAACACTTTCACATTTTCATATAATAAACCGAAACAAGAAGCCCGCGTAAGACAAAGTCTTGTGTGCGGGCTGTCCTATAAAAATATAATAAGAGTAAGTCGGTACAAAAACTATATAACTTATATATGATTAAACCTAAAAAAAGAAAAACAAATGCAAAAAATAATGTATCGGTCACTATTACAATATTGGATTACAATACTAATATACTCTTCATGTAATACAGGTTGGTCATTAAAACCAATGTCAACTCATAATAATATCAGAAAATAATATTGTATCCAGGATTACATTTTGTTTATAGAATAAACTATTGATTGATTCAAACTCAAATAATTTACCAATTTTAAATTATTAACAATTGGGCTACTAATGATCAATTATTAATATTTATTATTTACTAATTATTAGGCCTACTAAATAATTTAAATAAGTTACTACGTCACTAGTCACTACCCTCCCTCCTAGGCCGGGTTATTTCTAGGTTAGACTGCACAATAATATCAATAAAAACAACAACAACAAAAACAAAAAAAATTATATAAATTCGTAAAATAAATAAATAGCCAACAAGTTGTGAGCGTGATTGACCCCAGACGAGTGTTCTCACCTTGCAGCTGTAGCCGTATGCGTCCAGATCTGTGCGCGGGCTCAAGTCCTTGCGACCGTACGAGTCCAGCGAGTCCTTGTGCTTGTAGGGGGGCGCGTACGAGTCCGCCTCCAGGTCCGTGGCCGGGGACGTGTCGGGGGGGTAGGAGGCGGGAGGGGGCGGGCTCTTGGGGTACTCGGATACGCTCTTAGAGTACTCCGAGCTGGTTTTGAGATATTCTGGTGGCGTTTTTGGATATTCAAGTGTTTTAGAGTATTCAGCAGATGCTTTAAGGTATTCCGGAGGTGATTTGGGATATTCGGCAAGGGTTTTCGAGTATTCTGAGGTACTTTTAAGGTATTCGGGTGGTGTTTTGGGGTATTCTAGGGTTTTCGAGTATTCCGTTGATGCCTTCAGGTATTCCGGAGGTGTTTTTGGATATTCAGCCAGGGTTTTCGAGTATTCCGAGTTATTTTTAAGATATTCCGGAGGTGTTTTTGGATATTCAGCCAGGGTTTTTGAGTATTCTGAGGTATTTTTAAGATACTCTGGGGGTGTTTTTGGATATTCAGCCAGAGTTTTTGAGTATTCTGAGGTATTTTTAAGATACTCTGGGGGTGTTTTTGGATATTCAGCTAGGGTTTTTGAGTATTCAGTTGATGCTTTAAGGTATTCAGGAGGTGTTTTTGGATAGTCGACTAGGGTTTTAGTGTACTCGGAAGATGTTTTAAGGTATTCCGGTGGCATCTTGGGATATTCCGGTATGTTTTTCAAGTAAACCGGAGAGGCGGGTGGCTCCTCTGATGGTTTAGCGTAGCTGGTTGCGTAGGGCTCGAGCGTAGGAGCAGGCTGCGCGTTCGAGGGGTCGGACAAGTGAGGGTGGAGGGGGGAGAGGCGAGGGGGACAGTCATCGTCATCTGGGCCTGGAATAGAGCACACGGTATAACCAGCGATGCCAGGCCAAACACTGGCTACACCAGCCAGTAACACAAGACATGTGTACACCACATTCATGGACTTTAACCCTTTCACACGTATGCCTGCCGTTCTACAATGTCGCCCGCCATGCACGGATGACATACGTACTAAAAATGAGGTAAATGTAGGCATTTTTACCAACCGAGTAATGCTTCAAAGTTCATATTTTTTTCGATAGATGTCGTTAGTTGTTCATTGCCGATAATTTCAGTGAGTGTGTTTTTGAATCCATCTAATAATACTCTGAAATAAAGAGATTCAACGAGGCTGTGTTTGTGGTCAAGGTTCTAAACAATCATGGCGTCGTCCAGTTTAGAGTACGTGTTAGATGAGGTAAGTGATCTTGAGTTCAGTGATGAGGATAATGGCAGTGACATTTTTGGAGAAAGTAATAATGAGAGTGAATTAGAGGGTTTTGTACACAGCATACCCTCAACAACTGACAGTATTGCTATGTTGCTATGTCTAGTATGACAGTATTACTGTGACAGTATGCTGACAGTATTGCTGTGTATAAAATGTTGTTATTTGAACTTTTGTCTGACCAAATCTTTTGAAATCATTCATTTATCTTAATTGTGTGCTGAGTTATGAATTTAAATAAAATACTCTATTATTGGCTAACCTGGTGTTTTTTATCGGAAATTTTACCAACTGTGAAAGGGTTAAATAATAAAAACTAGATAATTTGTGTTACGTATCTAGTAACGTATCTCGGTGAGGTATGTGGTTAGATTGGGCTCACCGATATCGCGCTCGTGCTCCGAGGCGTCTGCGGGCGTCATGCTGCTCCGGGAGCTGTCGTCGGCGTCCGACAGCAGGCTGTCCTCCCCCTCGTCCCCCTCGAAGCGGGGGGACTTGCCGCGGCCCGGGTCCTCAACGCGGCCGCCCGAGTACGCGTCGAACGTGTACGCGACGGAGCGCTCGATGGCGGGCATGGACAGCTCCGAGAAGCTGTGCACCTTCTTGTAGTGGAACTGCAGGCACTGCTTGGTGGTGAACGCTGCGTTGCACGACCCCTCTCGGCACCTGAAACACAACCATCGACGCTCATTCACAAGCAAACTTACTTCTTCGCTGCGCTCTTTTCACCACTGAAATATCCTAGTCTGTGCTATTCTTTTCCACAGAGAAAGAGAACATATATAGTGGGCAAAAATATTGGAAACATTCTCTCACTCTCTCACTCTCACTTCGCACATCACGAATATCATTGTCTACATCATTGAATTGATCAAACTCTACTTCAGAATCAGAAGCTGCACATGAAATATCGTTATTATTTGAACTTGAAGGCCGCGCGTCTATCTACTGGAGGCCGCCGTGTTACATTGAATAAAAACATTCTGTTCGGCTGTTTAAATGTTTCATTCACAGTACTAGTAACATCTGGCGTGGACAAAAATACTGACGGGTTTGTCAATTCAGTCGTCAGATCGCAGATGAAGCGTAAAGTCGTAGCTCCTACCAATCAGCTGTTAACAAGGTCTAAGCTGTTGCATGTTTTGACAGATGGCCAAGCGCATTATTGCGATTGTCGCACGTTAGCCAAACATTGTGTGAGCGCAAATAAGCGCTTGCCGCAGCGAAAGAGGTAACCTCAAACTCATTCCTTCGGCTTACTAAAAGCGGGAAGGGAGAGGGGGGAGGGGGAAGGTGTACTCACTTGAAGGGCTTGACCCCGGAGTGCGTCAGCATGTGGATCTTGAGGGGGAGGTGTACTCACTTGAAGGGCTTGACCCCGGAGTGCGTCAGCATGTGGATCTTGAGGGGGGTAGGTGTACTCACTTGAAGGGCTTGACCCCGGAGTGCGTCAGCGTGTGGATCTTGAGGGGGGAGGTGTACTCACTTGAAGGGCTTGACCCCGGAGTGCGTCAGCGTGTGGATCTTGAGGGGGGAGGTGTACTCACTTGAAGGGCTTGACCCCGGAGTGCGTCAGCGTGTGGATCTTGAGGGGGGAGGTGTACTCACTTGAAGGGCTTGACCCCGGAGTGCGTCAGCGTGTGGATCTTGAGGGGGGAGGTGTACTCACTTGAAGGGCTTGACCCCGGAGTGCGTCGGCGTGTGGATCTTGAGGGGGGAGGTGTACTCACTTGAAGGGCTTGACCCCGGAGTGCGTCAGCGTGTGGATCTTGAGGGGGGAGGTGTACTCACTTGAAGGGCTTGACCCCGGAGTGCGTCAGCGTGTGGATCTTGAGGGGGGAGGTGTACTCACTTGAAGGGCTTGACCCCGGAGTGCGTCAGCATGTGGATCTTGAGGTTGGACTTGTTCTGGAACATCTTGCCACAGCGGTCGCACGTGCAGGCGCCTACTATGTCCTTGTGGTGTACTTCCTTCATGTGCCGCTGGAGGGCAGCACGCGAGCCCAGCAGCTTCAGGCAGATCTTGCACTGGAACTCACGCAGCACCTCCGCCATGTCTGCCAACACAATAACAACAACCTCAATCGGGAAACAACCATGGTATAGCAAGATGACAATGTCGATGGATATTGCTATACAACATCACAGCCCTGAAACTAGATTTCAACAGATAATGATATCAATTTGACCAATTTTAGATAAAACTAGAAATGATCACATCACAATTTCAGAAATGTATTTAAAATATTATTGAAATTTCATCATTTTTAAAAATATTCATTTGCGCACCAGGACTCGGCCTTTTTTCTCAATTTTTTTTTTTTTTTTTTTTTAATAACATCGAAACTTGATACAAAATCATTGTTCCCCAATTAAGGCTAAGGATGAAAGTTGTCTCAGTCGTGACGTAGACACTACTCGATTCTGTTTACGTTTCGATACAGAATCGGAAATGCTGACTTGCAGTCTCTGGAGGACAAAAAAATTAATTATAGTTTCTGAAACTGACTACTAGTGATAGGCGTGGCTTGTCGGCAGGCCACCTAGATCTATACTTCATGTGGGCATTCAGAGATACTCTGATAGGTAATGTCAATTTTCTCACATAACAACAAAGCCCATTTGATTGGATGTTTTGTTTTGTGACGTTTGTGGGCGGGTCAATCACTAGTCGTCAATTCAGATTATGATTTCCAGTTTTCTTTCAAATTACGGTAATAAATACCGGTACCGTCATCAATTAAATTCTAGCTCCTGGACCCTTATTCTCGAGATTATGAGATTATGAAATGAGATGAGTGAAATTAGATGACGTTATCATCTCATTACACTTTATCTTAATTCTCACCGTATTGCTATTCCCGAGTTGAAAAATCGTGAAATATGGAATAAAATTGTATTTATTATATGAGGATACCCTTCAGGAGGCTATCAGATTATAGCCAATAGCGACTTGTGAAAATGTAAACAAATAGGATGCACTGTCTTCCCTAGTTAATTATCCTAGTGGCAGTGATACAAAGCCATCTCGAGTGCTATGCACAATATTTTACAACTCACTTTGACATTTCACTAACCAACTGGGTGGTGCGATTTCCAAGTGAAATGTGGAATGACATGAAATGTGAAATTAGTGTTTCGAGAATACCAATCAGCCATTTTCAGTGAGATTACCAGAATACCACCTGAATAATCTCACATCATAATCTCGAGAATAAGGGTCCCGAGTCGTGAATTGAAGTCCAGTCTCACCGCTGTGCATCCTCTTGATGTGGACCTTGAGTTTCTGCGGCTGGCAGAACTTGCGGCCGCAGAAGTCGCAGAGCGGGCGCGTGCGCTGCGGGTTGGCCGAGCAGCCGTACGTGCGGTGCATTTCGAGGTAGTTGAGCCGCAGGAAGAACTTGTTGCAGAACTGGCAGCGGTACGCCCCCTTGCCGTCGTGCTGCTCCGACGCGTGGCGCATGATGTTCTCCTTGCCCAGCACCGCCGCTCCGCACACCTAGCACAACACACACCGCTCTATTCTCCGTACGTATCTATATTATCTAGCTATCTATATCTATGTATCAGTGTCTATATTGTAGCACAAGTCCTATTGATTTATCTCAATTCCGTATCAATCAATCTGGAATCTTGTAGTCTATCATTATTCCTTGTATTGCTTGTTTGATATACTATAATTACTAATTCGTTTATAAATCATGAATGATGGCTTACTGCCATACTCAATTGCAATGCTATTTATAAGTTATATTGTAAAATATGTAAATTGTAAATTATTAATTGCTAAATATGTAAATTATTTACACTGTAATAAGTGTAAATACTGATTTCCTTGAAAGAGGGTTAAAGGAATAATTATCAACTATGATGTCAGTTTAAACGCCGCCCCTACTGTTTGGCTTGTTACAACAGTTCAACCCTTGCCAAATATATTCTCAATTTGACTACACAGAATGTTATAATAAATTGCCATGATTTTACATTGGTTCATAAGATCATACTGCGGGCCATTTGAAAAGGTCCCGCGGGCCGGAGTTGGCTCGCGGGCCGCCAGTTGAGAAGCCCTGGTCTACGGCAATGTTTGCTCCAAGCTGCCGTAACGTTGGCCGTGCGTGTTTAGGAGGCTCAAGAGTATTACCTTGCAGTGGTACTTGCGTATGGTCAGGCTGAAGTTGGGGTCGTGGAAGACGGCGCAGTGGCGGCGGTAGTAGAGGGGGTGAGAGAAGCGCAGGTTGCAGCCGCCGCAGTCTGAAGCAACAACAACAACAACACACGTCACTACCCTCCGCTCTCAGGCCGGCTCATTCTCACGCTACACCACACTTGTTCACGTGGCCTTGAACCTTTCCATACCTGGTTACCGAGTCACTACCCTGCCTCCCAGGACGCGACAACTCTTCTGCAAGTTGGCTTTTAAAGGGGGCTAAAAACAATTGTTTAAAATCACAACATTTGTGTAGGTATTTTCGTTGAAAATGAAAAAAAAAATCTAATCATAAGCCTGCGCTTGGGAGATCATTTAATGGTTATTTTGTTTAGAAAAAAAACTTACTGCGTTGGGAGTGGTCCCATGTACCTCGAGTATGTGAGGGCGCTACACTAACAGTAACGCCACAGCAACGTATGCTCTGAATACGGCTACTGTATTACATCGTAGCAGGGTCGGTAACCTAGTCATGACGCCACTAATCCTGGCATCCCATTGGTCACCATTTAAAAACAGACACGCAGACAAATTCACGCTCCGAGGTTACACTGCACAGATACTTGTGTTTATGTGGTCTTTTATAATCTTTATAGAGAAGCTAATGGTTCTATTGTATTGATATATCGTTGTACTTGATATGTGAAACAATACATTAGCAGATATCACTGTTATTCAGCATTGAGAACCTTGTCAGTTGGACACGTGTGAGGAGGCAAAGCCTACAACGAGGCTGTGGAATAACAGCTGACCATTTATCATCTTACTTTCGATACATTGGTGCATTCCATCAGCAAACAAATACAAACCATTTTCTCAATCTACCTCCTCGAGGCGGAACAAGTCCCATGTCATTAAATGCAACGTATTGGTAAGAACGCACACATGTGTTGACAGCCTTTGAGTGGTCAAGGCACGTCGACATCAATAAATAATCATATGAAGAATAATTTTTTTCATCGTTTGATTTGATTTGATTGGATTACTGGCTGATACAGATCAACAATTGGTCCAATGCCAGATGACGGACAAACAACTCCAGGCGGTTGACGATAGAGATCATGAAACTCACTGGTCTTTTCCATCTTCTTCTTGGACCAGGTCTGGCTGTGGTCGGCCCAGTAGAGAAGCTCCTCCCCCTCGGCCACGCCCACCAGCGTGTAGAAGAGCAGCTGGCCCCGCGTGACCACCGGCACCAGGTTGCGCTGGTCGCGCGTGGGGGCCGGGCGCAGGTAGCGCAGCCAGTTCGAGCAGTCGGGGTCCACGGTGCTCAGGTACAGTCTGCACACACGGCCACAATGTCATCTATTTACCTTTCTTTCGATATTATCTAAGAGTCCATTCATTTATATTGGCACACTCGGTGAATGATATAAGAGATGATGAGATGAGAGGCTATTCTATTAGGTGTTTTTGGATGTTGGGATGGAGTCGGTCGTGGCCTGTTGTTGAGGAACCATCCCAGTATTGACCTGAACGACTATTGACATTTGGGTTGCATTAAAAAAGTATTGATTATCATTTTTATCAATCTGTCTTATAGAGTAAGAAGCGATGAATTGCACTCAGTTCCGACCTGATCCTAGATAATAATTATCCTTACTCTTTAATTGAAGCCAAAAGAGAGGCCTATCACTGTTAATGATATAATTGAGTTCCACCTCTCCAATTAAGGAAATAGGTACATCAAGAAAAAGCTGCCAACTTTTTTCTTTAGAGGTTAAATTCCGTTAATATTTCTGAGTAACTGAGGAACCACAAAAAAAAAAAAACTGTCAGGATGGTCAACCATGGCGGGAATCGAACACCGGTCTCCCGAATGACGGTTCAGTGTTATAACCACTCAACCACACGTCTCAGTGATATAAGCTAAGAAGAATGAAGCTGCAGGATTGTTCAAGGTTTTGAGAAATCACACGAGGTAAATCAGAACAAACAAACTAAGTTTAGTCAAGGTAAATTGAATAACTAAAATTAATATAATTGAACGTGAATCGAGTTACTTTGGCGGACGTAGTGAAATAATCAGTCTAATAACAACTAGAAATGCAAGCAACATCCACGCAAGGCAATGTACCAATGTAGGAAATAAGCAATAATGAAATGGATCATCGAATCCAAATATTTCACAAGGATATTTGTTTTTGATTTCTTTGTGTCTCATGGTATTTCGATTCTTTCAACATCATATTCTGTTCCACTATTATTCGTTACAGTGAAACATCTGGCCATCGTTTCCTGAGGGATCAAGAAAATAAGACCATCCATCCAGGAAAATCTAACATTGATTGTATGGGAGTGGGGCGAGAAGAAATGAATGATACGAGCAGGAAAACAATAGATCCGGGAACGATGCACAGAGGTTTCACTGAAAATATATTTTTCAGAGTAGGCCTATTTAGCTATTTCGTGAAAATTTGTACGATTCTGAATATATTGAGATGGATCATATGAAAATATTATTTTTGAAAAGTGTGTTCAAATATTTAATTAAACTGGAGGAACTAAATGTCAAGTTCAGAAGAATCGTTCTCTCCTACCTTGAATAATTATCAACAGTAAGTGGTATTTGGACTACTTCCTGCCTCAGACTGAAATGTCCGACAGAATGTGTTATTTCCGTTGATAATCCCGTAGTTGTTAATCTACAGTTTGCAGCTCTGTTTTCAGTAGTTTGCTACATTTCACATAAACATAGACTACCAAATAAGAAAATGAGTGCTGTATTTCTACAACCCTAGTTACAAGTGAGTCGGGTGGACGCAGAGTTCTTGCACATTTTGTAGATATGCAAAGACAACTGCAGAATTCAGAAGACGGTGTAGTAAAATTATGAGAAATGCTGAAATGGGCAACTTGTTCCCAACAAACGAGAATAAAAATTGAGTAAGGCTTGGTATTACCAAGTCCAGTTAGCCTTTATCTGACAGTTGGCAGAGGCTTGTTATTGCCATGGTTACCTGGGATATTTGTTTTCACCAACTCTCAGATAAATACTAACTGGACTTGGTGATACTGGGCCCAAGTGGAATATTCCAGAAGCGTATCAAAATTAAGAACATTGTATAGCAATAATGGTTATGTATAATGTTTCAATGAATGCATTGTGAAGTGGAGAATATATATATATATATATATATATATATATATATATATATATATATATATATATATATATATATATATATCTTGATGCTAATTTATAAAGATATACCACTAGTTACAACTACTTCAGTGGACTTGTAATTCCATTTCCAGGAATTATTTCTGTTTCAAGTTATCGCTGAATCACATGACGTCCGTGACTCGGACGGAAGGTTTCCGTGCACTTGAGGATCAAACGGTCAAGGACTATCACTACTACTACTACTACAACTACAACCACATGCAGGAAAACGCTGCCGAGAGGTTTCGAACACGAACCGACCTCTCAGTAGCGACGTTAGCCGTTGCCTCCCAGATGTCCTTCATGTTGAAGTCGTCGGGAATGTCCATCTCCTTGATTGGCTGACCGACGAGAGGCCCCAACTGAGCGTACTGCGGCAGAGGTTCTCTCGAGATCACGCTGAAGCCATGCTCTTGTTCGATCACGCGCAGCTCCAGTCCGGGCGGTAGCGACGCAATCGCGTACGTCGGCTCCGGGACCGCCGGCTCCTCGTCCAACGGGTCCCCGTCCCCCGTCCTGGAACAACGGGCCAATCAGAGCTGGCGGTTCACAGCGCACAAGATCAGACTACTGATCATTGGGAACTTGTGCACACTTTGTACATGAGTATAACTAGGCAAACGCGTTATGTGTTGCCGCGTTGATGGATGAGCTGGAACATATCAACTTATCATTGGATTGGTTATTATATATATATACACCTTGAGATCCAAACCATTACATCACTGCCATCGTATTATCCATTAATAATTTATATGATAATAAAGAAGGCTTTGTTTTAATCGTTTACAATCAAGTGGTGACACTTGTTGCTTTGATTTAATAGGTATCTTAATAGCTTTGAATAATTAACACAAATAACATTATATATTTTTTTACATCGAAACGGCTGATCCGATTTGAGTGAAAGTTTGGAATAAGGTGTATCATTATTAGATTGAAATTCCCTGAGAATTTGAATCCTCTCAGATGAAATATTTTTCACGAATGTTTTCCTCTGGGTTATTCTAATGAGATTTTTGAAAACTTTGGAATGAGTTTTCTCAGAAGTGGTTCAACCGATTGCGCCTCAAAACTATACAGCATCAAGTCAGATAGGGGTTCATGTGTGTGCCAAGTTTCAACTGATTTTGAATTTTCGTCTGACCTGTGGAGCGCGAAAAAAAAAAAAAAAAAACAGGCACTTTTTTTTTGGTATAGTGAAATTGAGTCTTCGCTTCGCTCATCCAATTATATTGTATGTCTGAAAACAATAAGGTAAGTTGTAAGTTTTTATTTATTTCATTGCTGCTTAACGACCCCACCAACAGCTAGGTTATATGGGGGTACGAATGAGCAGATGATTATGAAGCTATGAAGTGATGATAAGTGAAAGGACATTTACATAAACCCATGCCTTACGCAGGACTCAAACCCGCGCCTAACGGTGACTTCAGTTTCTGAAGCGACGCCTCAGCTGACTGAGCCACCGAGGGCGGTTATATGAAAGTATTCAAGTTCATTGATAGGCGATGGAAATGATTTTGAAACAATATTAGAGAATGAGACATCCTAAAAAGAAATACGAGTGGTTCGACACTGGAGTTTATAGATACAAGAACACTTCAACAATCTAACAATCAACATTCACCTTGGAAACGATTTAAAAACGCATTTAGACAGAAACCACAGTAGGCCTAACTGTATCAAAAGGCCCAAGTAGCCCATCAAACATTATTGTTGAATACGAAAAATCAATTTTATATTTGGAACAATTCTACGGCTAATTTGGAATATTGAAATGACACAAACGGAAATGAAAGGTCGGTCTTTTCACTTACCGGTATTGAAAAGTTTAAAACAGGTAGATTTTACTCTATTTTAGAATAAATTGGATACGACAACATCTCGAAGTGATCTGGTTAAGTATCCTCACTGTAGAGTTTTCAAGCTATCAAGCCACAGACTTGCAAACGACATGAGCTTACCCTATTCCCTCGTCGACTGGTTCACGTTCTATCGTTCCCTCGTTGAGCGGTTCTCGCCCCACCGTTCCTTCAGCCGCCGGCTCACGTTCCGCCTCCTCGTCCATCTCGAGGTCGCTGCGTGAATCGTCGGGGTCGTAGTCACTCTTGTAGACGTCGTCAGACTTGGCTGCAGACCTGGCAAACAACAACACGTTACCATCTCGCCTCACGGGGCACCCACCCACAGCGCCACTGTCAACCCAACACAAGCAGCGGTTCCAGTTCTCATTCTTTCTTGTCGTCCAACACGATTTCTCAACTGACCAATCACAAGCCAGTATTCACCTAAACAACATGGCAGATTACGACATTGTTTCGGTACTGATTCAGTGTCGTTATTATTGGCTCAACTTCAACTTTCGTCGACCGAAATTAAGATTTCACCGGAAGTTACACTGAGATTGCGATTCATCTGCTTCCGTTTTTTAGGATTTATATTGAACGACTGTAAAAAAGAATCGACTCACGAAAATATCGATTCATCTATCCATGAAAACTGCAATTTCAAACATCACCACGCTTTCAGAATCACTTTGTTGAATTTTTTATTTAGAATTGTTATGCCATTTGAAGTAGAAATATTTATTATATAACGTCAGTAAAACGTTTTTACGTCAGTATTGTGATGTGATAAAAATGAATTTTACCGTCTCTCTGATTGGTCGTCGAGAAATAAAAATGATTCAATGACTTCAACTTTCAAGGGTATTGGATTTTGAGAATAGTTTTACAATTCGGAAAAATTTGGTTTTCAAAGACAATTGTACTGAACCCTACCATTATAACATTGTATTATAACGTGTTAGTATAGGACTAATCACAATTGCGTGGCTTAAGAAAAGTGCGTCAATTTGTAATCTAACAGCTCAATTTCTCACATTCAGAGAAGCCTGTGAGTTCAAGGTGATGAAGGCTATGGCTATGACGTCACGAAAACGTTACGGCACAGCCAAGTGGAGACAGGCATAACAGAATTCGCACTGATATCGTGCTGGACGACAGAAAAAAATCGGAACTGGAAACCCTGCTTTACTGTTGTGGCTGTCCGTCTCAACATATTGCAGTGAAACTGCTTCACAACATTCAGACAAGTTGCTTATAAAATACCGGTACTGTTGATCCATAATAAACATTCACAATAATTATGGCACTCAACAGATAATAGTTGATTAGATAATAGTGTGAAAGAAGCAACGGACATTGAGAAATATACAAGAATGTGTTCAATATTTGGTTTACGTGGTTTCCCACAGTCCTCGAAGCAAATGCTTGGATGAAGTACTAATTGGCCACGACCATTAATTAGTAGTGATAGGTCTATCACTTATTTATTTTGTCCATTTTGTATAATAATAAACTTTACATCTGCTGTCAAGGGAAAGAAGTGATCATTGCCCAAGAGACTTAGTTCAAAGTGGAAGATATCAACATTTGTGTGTTTATACTGAAAGACTTTTATCTATGGCGAAAAATTATGGTCACAGACAGCGCAGTCCTGGTGTTGAAGTTCATTAGTTTTAAATGATCAAAATGGGGTGGTAAGATCGCCCTTATGGTGCCCCGACCAAACGATTCTATCTTTCATCCTTAGCCCTAATTGGGGAACAATGATTTTGTATCAAGTTTCGATGTTATTGAAAAAAAAAAACATTTGTTAAGGAAGAATTCCTTGATTTGATTTTGTTTCTTGCTCTGTTAACTTTGACCCTGGCAGGAATCGAGTGCTAGGATCTCAACTGACTCGGAAGAACAGAGAGATCAATAAGGAAGGCGAGACAAACACAACACAATTGATATAAATTATATTTTGTGGAATGAAACTCAAATCTGATATTTGCCTCGAGGCAGTGATTGGTGGTAATTTATTTTTACAAATGGCAAATGTAAAAGTTGGCGTTTCTTTCAATTGCGTATCAAGTGAACTTTAGATGTAGGTCAACATTTTCAAATCATGGGCATCCAAATTGAACCGAGTCAACAGCTTACTATTTTACAAGCTTATTGTTGCTAGCGTAGGCCTTTACCTGAAATATAGGCTAGGCCCTACGTTCAACTAAGAACTCGGAAAACAAAATTGGAATGAAAAAAAGACGTAGAAAATTAGAAATCATATCAATTCATTAGAAAATTAACGATTATATTAATTATTAATTCATCATCAAATAAATTCAAATACACTATTGAATACAAATTGGATTCTCGAAATTTAAAATGAAATTGAATTATATTAAACTACTGCTCAGTGAAATCAAGACATTATAATTAGTAATTATTATCAATTGCAGTGCTAATAAAGATGGTCCACAGTGGGGATTGAACGGGTTGTTATTGTGTCAGGTCCCAACTCACGTGTCTCTCCCCTTCTTCCCCCTCTTGCCGCCGCTCTTCTCCCATTGGTCCAGCTGGACTGCGTCCGCCACGACCTTGACGGGTCGCAGCAGAGGGCAGGCGTCCTGGACGTGCCGGGTGCTGCAGTTGCCGCACATCTTGATCTTGATGGCGACCCTGGGGGGCGGGGCGGGGGGCTCGGCGGCGTCCGGGGCCGGGGGGGTCGGGGGGGCAGTCACGCCGTCGGCCGGGGCCTTGCGGATGTCGTGATGCTTCCTGCGATGAACGGTTCAACATGTTTAAATGTTACTAACCACCTGGCAAGACAGGTTACTGAGTCACTACCCTGCCTCCCAGGTTGGATTGTTCTCAGGTTATACTGCATTTATATGGTCTTCTATAACATTTATAGCGGGAACAAATGATTCTAATTGTACTGACATAATGTTGTACAGTGAAACCTCTATCCATCGTTTTTCAAGGGACCAGGAAAATAAAACCATCCATGCAGGAAAATTTAACATTGATTATATGGAACTGGGGCTAGAAAAAATGAATGATACAAGCAGGAAAACGATGGATCCGGGAACGATGCATAGAGGTTTCACTGTAACCACCTGACTGGCAGGTTACCGAGTCACAACCCTGCCTTCCAGGCTGGGTTGTTCTCAGGACTAATACTGTACAGATACCGTACTTGTAGTCCTGGTGTTGAAGTTCATTAGTTTTAAATAATCAAAATGGGGTGGTAAGATCGCCCTTGTAGTGCCCCGTCCAAACGATCCTACCTTTCATCCTTAGCCTTAATTGTGGAACAATGATTTTGTATCAAGTTTCGATGTTTTAAAAAAAAAAAAGATACTTTTGTTTAGACTTATGATGGCCTTTTATAACATTTATAGCAGAAACAAGTGGTTCTATCGTATTGATATTGTTGTACTTGAAATGTGAAACAATACATTTGCCATATCACTATCATTTAGCATTCAGAGGCTCGTCAGTTGGACGCAGGTAAGGAGGCAAAGACTGGAAAGAGGCTCTGAAATAACAGATGACTGTAGTAGATTATATTCCAATACAACAGGGTCATTTTATATCAAATGAACTGCGCCAAGTAGCGACAAATACTTGAATATATCTGATTTCCATGAAACTTGAGAAATATGTGTAGAATTGCATCTGAAACAATTGTGAAAATTTTTGTGTTTTCAACGTTCTCAGTTTTTGAGTTACGGTCCGCCCAGAAAAAAACACTCCGGTCACGCCCCATAGCAGTTTTCCCAATTTTTCAACTTTTGTACAGTGCAACATAGAAGTCTGTTTCTTTAAATGAAGAGGTTTAAATTGGCATCTTGAGAATGTTGCCAAAATTCTGTTCCTACTTCCTACCAGAGTATCATTCCCAAAAAATGGAAACAACATTTTAAATCTACCCCCACTCAGAATTTTTTATTCCAAGATTTTTTTTCATATATACATAATATTTAGTTTCTACAATAGGCCCTACAAACTTTCATCACGAAGTCGCAATGTAGGATCATGAGATATCACAGGGTCATGCATCAAGTGTGTATTTATTGCGTAATTTCTTACATCGTTGAATATTTCCCGCACAAATATGGAAATAATCAAGCGAATAACATGTGAATAAGGTGAGTGTGAGCGCACGCACCTCTTTGTCCCGTGGTCACCGTGCTTGTGCCTCTTCTTCTTGTGCTTGTTGCCATGCTTCTCCACCACGTCCTCCTGCCTCCGCTTCTCTCTCCGCTTCAGCTTGACCCTCTCTCCCACCTCGATGTGCACCTCTCTCTCCGCCATCACCAGCACCGACTTCACCTCGCCTGCCCCTGGCGACACCTACAGGCACACAGGCAAACTACCGTCAACAGCATTGCTACGACAGACTTCACTTCACTTTCCCTCCGTGCTATTTCAATAATTTTATTCATTTCAATGCTGCCTAACGACCCCACCAGCAGCTACGTTATACGGGTGTACGAATGAGAGAGTGATAGTGAAACTATGAAGTGATGATAGGTGAAAGGATGTTTACAGAAACTCATCCCTTGTGTGGGACTTGAACTCACGTCACACCTGTCAGTCGGTCTGTGGATCGTGTTGGTAGCCTGTTACATTGGACAACCCTCTCCTCTGCTTCAACGTGGCCGCACGCCTCTCTCGGCTAACAATGATGATGATTGATGATTGTTGTTTGCTTCACGACCCCACCAACAGCTAGGTTATACGGGGGTACGAATGAACAGGTGATTATGAAACTATGATGTGATGATAAGTGAAAGGACGTTTACCAAAACCCATGCCTTATGCGGGACTCAAACCCACGCCCAACGGTGACTTCAGTTTCTGAAGCAACGTGCCTCAGCTGACCGAGCTACTGAGGGTGGCTAACAATCCTTCAATAAAGTCCCACAGCGTGACATTTTCAGTGTCAATGTAACATATTAACGATTGCAGTGACTTTCCTTCTGAACATACTGTAGTAAAACTGCTTCACACCATTCAGAGAAGTATCTTATAAAATACTGTCCATCCATAACAAACATTCACAACATGTTACATGTTATTTGTATGTAACGGTACGCTGTGAGGTGAAAACCAACGGAACAAAATATTGAGTGTTACTTTTACATACAAGTGATCTTTCCATCTTTGTTAAATTATAACATTTGATTCATTAGCATTTTCTACAAATATTGTCTGCATCTTGTGATGTATTTGTTGATAATGTTTCTAGCGTGTTTTATGATCATTTGCATCTGTGAAATCCCCTGGCAGGATGCCGTATGGAGACCGGGGACACCTACCTCTGTGAGTGTGTTGAGAGTTGCGTAGAGAGGTCCTCGCTCCAGGACGGGCATCTCCAGGCCGGTGTCGTCGCTCTGGTCGGCCAGGCACGCCGGCTCGGCTTGCAGCGTGGGCGGCCCGTCCAGAGGGACGGCGGGCGCGGCGGGCGAACAAGGCTCTGCGGGACACACGGAACACGCTCATTGCCTCCAACGTTCATCACCCGACGGTTCACTACTAGACAGCCAGGCCATGGAGTTGTATTGATATGGAGGTCCAACTCAGCAACGAGCCATGTACTGCCAGTTATCTCCAAACGGTGACCATGTTCTTAATTCAACTGCCAGTTGCAGCTACTCCCACGTAGATAATTCAGCAAGGTCTTCTTTATCATTACATTTTTTCACAAATTAGGTAATGATATAGAAGGCCTTGAGTAGTGATATAGAAGGCCGTGATTTCAGTTACTGAATATAAAACAAATTTCTGTAGGCCCACACCTGACAACAATCAGTTTGAACAGTGCACATGGCTGCCGTTACCCACTATTATATTAACTATTATACTACCGGTATATTAACCATTATATTATATAACAAAAATGATGAATATAAACAGTTGTATGAATACATTGCTGAGTTATTAGCATACCTTGTTGTTTGTCTACCCCTGCATCCCCATCTGCCTTTTTCTTGTTCTTTCTCTTCTTCTTCTTGTGGCTCTTGGTCTTCTTGTCTGTCTGGTTGGTGCGACTGCTGCGTCGTACGTGGATTCGCAGCGCCTTCTGCTTGCGCGGACTCCTACGCAGCGGCTCTTCGTCCGCCACCGGCCGCCACTCGCTGCTGCCAACCTTGGCGGGGCTCGAGCTTCACACAATAGGCAGCTACCTTTAATCACTATTCTATTCATATGCAATTGACGACTTGAAATACCAGTCAGCCAGTTGGATCATATCATCTGCAGTCATTTCAAGATACCCCAATTGGATATTTGAATTTGACTACAGTTCTAACAGCCCTGTTGATTGGACGGTATGATTTCTGACGTCAAGGGGACGGAGACTGCGAGTCGTCAATTGTTTTGACTGATTATTGTTTGCTTAACGATACCAGAATATGTAGATGATGATGCTACAGAAACAAATTGGTTGCAGTAGGCCTACTGTTATTTATATCTGATGATATATTGTTGAAGGCAGAGGGCTTTGGGATTCTATCCTTTGGGATGCTGTCCCATAGATGGATGAATCTCCCAATGAAAGAATGAAAATAGAAACTATTTGAATTCACTTTTTTAGTTCCTCACTCACTGCATTGAGTTCACAGTTTGATCACATAATACACAATATGAATATATGTATAAACCAGGTTACGTTAGGCCTATATTAAAAAAACATCTACAGATAATATTAAGGAATTGAAGTTAATTAATAATATAAATATATAGGGTATCAAGAGTTGGTGTTATACATTACAGGAAATTATAACAAAAATGTAAAACCCAATATTGGGAAGCAAGCACTCATTTAGCTACAAAACCCGAACGGTACATTATTTATCATGAATTAAAAGTTTCATTATGAAATTAAAGCGTTTTGTTCTGATTGAATGTAACTAAATTCACCAGCAGGATTCTCAGTGACATGATAATTATATACTAGGTCTACCCGCCAGCCTACCTGTCATTTGTTTCATCTTGGCCTTCCTCCTTGGAATCTGGTTCTGTGTATTCGACATCATCATGATTTGCATGTTGATCGGCTGTCACATCATTTAGCCTGATACACACAAACCACTATGTATTATTGAACACATCGACTTTATTTACCTTTAATACTGTTTAAAGGGGAGAGAAACTGACGTCAGAAAAAGTAATCTTGACAGTTAGAAAATGGCGGGAAAACTATTGATTCCTGTCACAGCATCCCTCATTTTCTTTCAACCACACCCCTTATTTCTTCAATTTAGCAGATGACAGTTCAAACACATTCAATAATAAAACAACTCTAGAGAACTTCGAACTTGTATGATTATTTCTGGTTATTTTCTTACCCGATGCGGGTGTCTACGAGATCGAGAAGATATGTGACAAAATCTTTATCACTGGAGTAGTCAAGTTTCTTCTTCAATATAATCCATCTCTGAGCATTCACAGCACCAATATAGACATTATTCACAACTTTCTTCTCGTCCGAGTTGCGTTTGGCAGACTTTGTTTTCCATATATTTCTTCTTTTTGTCTTGTAATCTTTTGTACTTTTTTTTGGCATCACTACATTATAATGTGTATCATTTAGCATAAAAACTTTAGGATATTCTGGTATAATATCCTATCCTCTTTATGTCCAGCCCTCTAGCTATATTGATCCTAAACATGGCGAATGAACGTCAAGTGACGTCAAATAGCAGACAAGTGTACGCACTTTAGCGGGAAATTTAAAATGAAAAATGTCAGGGTTTCAAATCTATCCGCTAGACATCGCAAGTGTGCTCGTTCGGGTATTTCCGGACTCACTGGGCTGAACTTCGGCCAAACTCGGCTTTCGTCTGCTCTCTTCGCCATTTTACTTTTTCTTCAGGCAGAAAAACGGGCCTTGAGTAACTGCAGGTGCAATTATGGCTGCAAAACGAATCGCCCAGTCCTCCATTAACTGGAGTGCAGTCGCAGAAAGGGTTCCCGAAAATCAAAAGCTCTTTTTCGGCGCTTTCAAAGCTAAATCTGATGGCTACTTACGAAGGTAAAATTTTTCCCATGGAACTAGGATAGGCCCATCATGCAGTAACCCTATCGTTCAACAGCTGATTTAGAGGAAGGCTCAATCTTTAGGTGTATTTTTTGACATTAAATATCATTTTTCATCATTGGTCGAATTAGCCATTATGTCATAAATATTGAATAATCAAAATGTTCCAACAAAAACTGCCAACAGTGGAATATTTTAAATAAATGGTGACAAGTGTTGGATTTTGTGTATGCTTGGCCTGTAACTGTACTAGACCCCTAGGGCCTAGGTAGGTAGGCCTAGGCTTACTTGTTTTCGGTTGTCCAGGTTATTTCAAACTTCGAACGAGCAACTTTGACGAGCGATTAAGAACCTTTCACTCATGTGATATGCATTGACAGGGCCTAAGCCTATGCAGCGGTTCTACTGTTCTCATTCATGTTTCACTTACAGCGACTGGTTGACAACTAAGACCAGCAGTTAGCCTAGACAGTGGATTAGTAGGATTATGCCATTAATGCAATGGTCAAGGCCTTGATCATGTCTCTTATTTTTCATGGTAATATAGAACTAGAATATGGTGGACATATGTATAAGGGATTCAGAACAAATCTTTTGAGAGCCAGCAAGTTGGCTGTCCTGACCATTATGTAGAATATACCGGTGTAGGCCCATGCCTAATGCCAGTGCTAGGTTTAAGATTAAGCAATATTCTACTGCACCACTAATTAAAGTGCGTGAACCCGTGGCAGTGATAGTATTCAACTGCAATATTTGATATGATCAATACATGAGATACAGTAATATAGAATTTTTCAAGCTTGGGCCATGTGGATTATGACGTATATCAGATCAAGCTTCCCATGTTATCAAGAGCTACTGTACTACACTATTTGTCCAGCATTTTTGTACATATATAGTAAGAATAATTTTTTTCCAGAATGATGGCCAATCCCGAGACTGCCCCCAAGATCGACTGGGCATACTACAAGTCTCGCGTGGCTGTGAGCGGTATGGTTGACGACTTCAAGAAGCAGTACGATGGTCTGAAAGTGCCGTATCCCGCCGACACTGTATCGGCACAGGTCGACGCTCAGTCCCAAGAGAGTGCCAAGGAGATCAGCGCGTACGTCGCGGCATCCAACACACGTATTGCCACGTATCTGGCCGAAGCTGCCAGGCTCCAGTCGCTCATCCCGTACGATCAGATGACCATGGAAGATTACAAGGATGCGTTCCCCGACGAAGCCCTGGACCCCATTAACAAACCCACATTCTGGCCGCACACACCGGAAGAACAGCCTGGATACAAGTCCAAGGAACAAGCTGCAGCTGGTGGACACTAAACAAATTAAATGTACAGCAAATAAATAGTAAAATATCATGTAATTCAATCAATTTTAGGTCATGTTACAAATATAATAAAATATGAACTAACATTTACTTTTGAGGTCTTTTGTAATATTTATTTTTCCATGTTGATATGCTAGCATATAAACTGCCAATGGTTTCTGTTAGTGTTTGTGCAAGTCGGTGTCGCCCAAAAACCAGTAATACTAATTTTATAAGTTATAATAATGGAAACAATGGATCACTCTTATCCATTAAACTAATTCTAGTCCTACAGCTATTTTTCTTGACTTGCAACTAAAAAAAAAAAAAAAAAATCACTCAATTATTGAAGAGTGGGGATTAAAAGTTCAACTTTAGGATGAAGCTTGTGAATGAAAGTACGAAATATGAGGTTATTCAATTTGCATGATTTACCAGAATATCTAAAATAAATGTGACAACTCAAAAATATATCATGTTGATAATTAAATCGGATGTCAAGATCTACAGTGACTGATATTTGAATGACCAACTTTGCTTTATTTATTCATTTCATGAAAATGTGAACCTAAACTTGTATTTGCAAATACAGTTTTTTCAGAATTCAATGAGCAGGTGCTTCAGCTTACTGCCTGCCGAATCGCTGGTTTTGTATTCTGGGAATTTTGGTACTGTTGAAAAAGTCGGTCCGCTTATCCACAGCGTTAAAGGCAAAACACCAAAATCTGTAGTTTGCATTATCTCTCAGTTTACTCACTCTTACAGTGTGTAAATCTCAGAGTATCAGTAAGAGTATTACTGTTGAAACTACCATCATATAAGTAAATACGTTCACTGTAACACACAATAATATAAATCATTCGCGCTAAAATGGCATAGGCAGCATAGGACTTTCAAACGCAGGTACCAACATCACGCTCTACTTCAAACATCGTCGCTAGATGGCTCATTTTTCGTTTCGAAAATAGTGTATTGATTTTGCAGTTTCAATCTTGCAAGGTCAACTGGGGGAAAATTGACCTGGATGTAATATTTTTGACTTGTATTGCTGTGAAACGTGCCTGTGTCAGTTTCTATTGCCACAGCAGTGACCAGTTACTCAATCACTGAACTTGCTGGATTGACAGGTCCACAAGGCCTTGCGAGAAGGCAAAGCTACACAAGAAGCGGGGCCTGGAGCTGAACTACAGCTGCCAGAGACAAAACTTCTTCTGCAGAATTATTACAGTAATTTTCTTCTGCATTCTTCTCATTCTGTCATTCAGCAATGACGGGGCCAAATACTGGAAAACACGTGTTTTCCGACAAACATCGATAATTATCATTCATAAAACCATTTTAAACACTACACGCAGCCAAGAAAGCAAAACGATGTCTAGAAAAACTTATTAATATTATTCATATTCATTATATAGTGCATATTAATTATCAATAGACCCCGAAACAGTCAGTCACCAGGACGGTCCAAGCCTGCAAACTTGCCCCAAATAAGGAAACGGGGAGGAAGGTATGTAGTGTTCCCAATAACATTGTAAATTATTTCAATTAAACAAGAATTTTATTTGGTTCTTCCGTTTCATCTTTACCGTTCCATTTAATAATAAACTTAAATTCTAGAAATACTTCTCGTTACAAGATCCCTCAAGATTTCATCTCAAATAACCAGATCATCAATTATCACAATATTTTAGATAAGTGCTTGCACTTCCAAGCATCCAACTTTCTTCTTCGTTTTCAAAAACACAGCCTCTTGAATCACGCTTCTCAAACCTAAACTCACTTTCTTCTTGACAAACTAACGGCACCAGGTACTCCGCCCGAAACACGATATTTTTGATCCACTATCACAGAGAATTTTATAAGATACAATCACTAGACATGGTTACAGATAAATAAGAGGAACTAAGTTTGCCTTAACTAGTGTTTGTGATTTTTGGCAATTATATTTAAACTTCAAAGAAGAAACCCACTAAATAAAAATACTGATAGTAATAATGATTAAGCATGTGGAGAGGATTGCAAGATTTCTAGTAAATTCCAGTTTCGATCTATAGGTGTAAATTAATATTAGAATACTAATTAGCACGTGAACTGGTTACCATGGACCTTGGCGCTCGTCCACATCCTCGAGACAAACGCAAACGTGTGGTGAATCACGCTAAATAAGAGAACATCTTGAGAATGCACATTTATATAAGTGAAAACAAGGAACTATAATTATGATGCCATTTCCTTGGCAAACGCTTCCCAAAATACTGAACGATTCCTAAACATTCGCTTGACGATAACACTTGAAACGGCCGTCAAGCCGCTACCGACACACTTGCTGTCGACGATAATAGCTTATCGACACATTGAATTTCTAGCCTAATGGTCAACATAGAATTAGCTTATGGCAAAATTATACCAACGATCCAAATTTTATTGAAAATGGCGTGGTTGTACATTCTTTAATAATGTACTAAGATATATACCTTATCTTATCTTTACCTGTCTCCAAACGGGACTAGAAATTTCATCCGAAATACCAACTTAATTTTAGTTAATTGACTACAAAATACTTGTTATGGTAACATAACTCGATACCCTGTCTTGGATGGTTACGTTGGCAGTTTCGGCTCAGTTCTACATCCAACGGCCGAATAGCACCGTAACGCTACACACACACACTACGTACCCCGCTGGATACGTACACTCATGTTGCGTCGAGTTGCTGTAGCTTACTTGGACATGGATGTAACGGAGAAAAGTACACGTAACTATCTCTACGATCACAGCTGTTTGAACACATCTTGCCGCTCTTCACCTCCATTTCTGTTCGGAGACAGGCCAAGGGAGGGAATCAGACGACAGATGCCACCGTTTACTGGCCTCGAGCTCGTTTTCGGCTTGAAAACTTGTATGGTGAAAATTTGAAGCAGCGCTCCAGTAATTTGATTTGATTGGTTGGAGAAACAAAAGATTGATCTGCTGAATTGATGTTTCCCACAGTTGCCTGTGACTTGTAACGTGAGCAGGGCAATAACTGAGGCTTTGTATCCCAAGTCTTCACATGTTACTTTCACCGTTCTTTGGAATTTCTCCGCAAATCAACTCGATTTACCATTGCGTACCTTCACATTGCATCCCTCGGCGTCATCTGACCCCGACCTACATCAGGCCATTACTCAAGATATCACAAAATTAAATTAAACATAACATACCAACTTCTTCAGCAGAAGAGAAATTCCAAGTTGGTAACTTTTTCAATGGAATATTTTTTCCGACACACTTAAAAATAAAGTGACGATTGCAAAAATGAGTGCGCCAACTATTTGTGTCTACCGAGCCAGCGGTATGGTGGGCCCGTTTCAAGCGGCGCCTGCCGGGCGTCTAGTTCTTAGCAGCGATGTTGTAGTAGCCGGCCATGTGGGGCGCGGCGGCGTACATGGCAGGGGGCGGCGGCGCGTACTGGTAGGGGTTGCTCATGAGCGGCATGGGGGCTGGGGGTGGGGCCCCGTACCCTCCCGAGTAGGGCTGGGCCGGCGGCGGGGGGGGCGCCGACGTGAAGCGTGACACGGGCTTGTTGGCGGACGTGTTCTGGTCCCAGCGGTTGGCGGAACGGCCGCCAGGGGCGCTGGAGCGAGAGTTGTTGCCACGGCCGCCCGGACCGCCGCCCGAGTTGCCCCAGCGACTGCGGCCACCTGGGAGGGCGAGAGAAACACGTTACACTCACAGCTTGGAGGCTTGGGCAATATCACAGTTTTTGTTTTACATTTTTGATCGAATAGAAATTGCAAAAAGTTCCAATTTTTTGGGGGGTGGTGAGGTCTAGATATGCAATATATTACCGAGATATGTTATTCAACGTTAACAAGGCGTGCATATTTGTGTCTCGGCAGTAGCTTCACACCGCTTTGCAAACCGGGAAGTTTCAGCCTTATTAGACATATATTAGTGATAAAATAGAATGCCTTGATTAGTTTCTATTTGTAAATGTCCAACATGGCCGCCAAGATTGGAACAAGCACATGTCGCTATCGGCTGCAGGAGTAACGCATCTCGGTAAGGTAATAAATATCTGGTTAGATCGCCCTTGTGGTGCCCCGCGTAAACGATCCTATCCATCATCCATAGCCTCAGTTGGAGACCAATGGTTTTGTCTCTGGTCTCACCTCCGCCGCGGCCCTGGTATCCGCCGGCCTTGGCCATGTCGGCCATCTCGCTGAGCTTGGGGTTGACAACCTGGTTGGCCTCGCGCAGCACGGAGATCAGGTCGTGGGCGTGCTTCATGTTGTGCGGCGTGAAGAACGCGTACGCGGTGCCCGTCGACAACGAACGGCCCGTGCGCCCGATGCGGTGGATGTAGTCCTCCGAGCTCGATGGGTAGTCGAAGTTTATCACAAACTTGACGTCTTCAACATCTACACACACAACACCACCAGGTTACAACGTACAGTCGACCCTCAGCAAGTCAAGCTTTTGGAGGAGTTGACGACTCGAAAAAGGCGTGGCTTTGCTAGTCAGCCAGTTGGATAATATCATTTGTAATCATTTGAAGATACCCTGATTGGATATTTGAATTTGACTACAGTTCTAACAGCCCTGTTGATTGGACGGTATGATTTCTGACGTTATGGGGGCGGAGACTGCGAGTCGACAATTGGGTAAAAGGGAAAGGAAGACCAGCAGCTTACCGAGGTTTATAAGTACAGTGGAGAGTCCGTTGATAAAACACAGAACACGAGGTTTTGACGTTTCAGCTGTTGCCTCGTCACAGTAGAGAAGATCTGTATTGTAAGTGTCCGAGGCAGCAGCCGCTACGTCAAAATCTCGTGTTTGTAATTTGTACATAATCATCTGTGTGTTCCATCAACAAGCTCTCCACCGTACTTATAAACCTCGGGAAGCTGCTGTTCTTCCTTTCCCTCCAACCCAATTAATACATAATACATATACAGTCTCAGGCTATTTTCCTAGACACACCAAGTCGAAGATTTGCTTGCAACACGTTGGTAGTTTTGCAATACTAGCACGTATTATCTGCTCACTGAATAATGAGACGGGTGGACCAGTGGCTAGCACGCTGAACAGGGGTTCGATTCCCGCCGTGGTCGACCATCACGTGGTTTCCCTGTGTCGTTCCTTGACAACGGGCTACGATCGACTCCTTCCCACAATCCAAAAACACCTGATCAAATAGCCTTTCATCTCGTTATCCCGTCTATTATTTACCAACACCATTAGACCTTCTTTCACTATCTTTATTCATTTTACTTTGAACCCACTGCAGACAATATTCTCATGCACTACGCTAATCTTGTAACTTGACTAGTACGCCTAAACTGCATTGATCAACATAAAGTGTGTTATACAGCTGCAAAGTGTACGCTATCCACCAAATTTTCCTTTCACACGTCTGTGTCCGTCATTACAACATTTACAAAAAATCTTCCATCATTTTCCACCGTTGACTTGATCATGGATATTTTAAAACTAAGCAAATACACCACGATGCATTGAGGGTTGCGTAGCTTTGCCGGTTTGATATGGTGTCTTCACTTCCCATCCCTTCCATGTTGAAAATATGTACCAATTTACCGGCTAAATCATTAGAAATACCGATCGTGGTAGTGCAATGGTGTTAAAAGGAAGTAACTTTGTTTACAAAAACACGTAAAATGACGTTTGCTTTTGCTCAGCTGTCTGAAACAGTCTCCTATTAAATAAAACGGAAATTGTGAGGTTAAATTGTCCATCATTTGAATTGTGAAGTAATTAATTTAATAACACAAGTTACATTGCAAGTAACTAAACATCTAGACCATTTATATATGTGATTGAAATCGTGTGAAAAGTCCGCATGCCCCAAACAAACAAGTATTTATATTTTATTTACGGTATTTGCATTATCAGTAAATATCCTTTTTCATAAGCCTAGCACATTTGTTCATTGCCACCACATTTTGGATGTCAATATGCACCCCATCTTAGATGCCAATATTTGACGTATAAAGAAGGCACGACGTCAAGTTTCTACAAAACAACACCAGGTAGAACAGCGTTCGTTAGTTCTGAGGAAAATACTCGGGAAATAGAATGAATTTTAGAGTCGAGCGAAGTCACTATACAGAAGCGGCAAACCAACGCAAACCTCAGTGCATCTTGACAAACGGTCCGACGGTTAGCCGTGGAAAGGTTCGATCGAAGATCAACGCAGTTTAGGCTGAATAAGACCGTGGATTACAGCTATCGCACCACTTGATATGCAAATCGTGCTAATTTTAATGCAGACTTCCTCCAGAGCTACGAAATTCGAGGGTGAACCGTTAGATATTTCATTGTTACGTTGTGAAAAAGTTCAAATTATAATGTGAAACAGATTATTGTTATCTTCTACGTTCAATTGGTTGTCTAATGTACTACTGCTTTTTACCATTTGTACGAGATATCGTTCACGAAGAAGACTTCTTTGTAGATAGAGGAAATGCTGGGCAGAAAAAAAATACGTGGGAAAGTATATATTTGAATTTCATTTGATGCATGACAGGATTATAAAGTATAGATAAATATATGTCTTTTTTAAATTCCTTCACATATAACGAAATATTAATCAATTAAAAACTAGTTACATAGATGATAAAGACAGACAGATAAATAGTATTAATAGTGGTAATAAAGATCTAATAACGTATTGAAAAATATTATAGATAACTGGACGATAACGAAATGTCATGAGAGTGACTGATAACAAAGATTTACCAACTAATTCAAATTCACATATAAGCTACAGTTGATTATATTTCTATTCATTATATACACTCCTATACCAGTACGGTACCATAAAAAAGGTCAGGCAAGATTTGAACTTATATTAGGAAAAAAAACAACATTTGAATAATAAAAAAAAAATGAGCAGCAATGGGATATCTTTGTATGTACCTAATAGAAAGTAAGCATTTGTTGCATAGTGCAGAAAAGAAGAAACTACGTAGTGTAATTTGTACCGCGGCATCAGCACATTTTCAGTTTATCTGTGGTTGTGACGCTGTTGCCTGTCAGTGGTTACGATAGCTGTAATCCCCGACATGACGTAACGGCAAATGACCCACCTGGTGTCAGCTTCAGCACGCCACTGGGCGGGTCCTATTGGACAGGGGTCAGGGGGGGGCAAAGGGGGGTAATAAGAGAGGCAAGCAATGCTCTGTGGCACGACCTTAGGGGCTGTGCACGGGAGAGCGATGCCAGCGCCTCTGGAATCATAAACACAAACCAACTGTCAACGATTAGCAAACCTCCAACACATCCGGCCGGCAAACTACAACAACCGTCCTCGACTCAAACGTTCATTGCAATCGTACAGCGGCGCTTCGACAAGCCACAGAAGAAGAAAGCCGTGTAACTGAATAATTGATGATTTAATCGTAGATCTATATCACCTTACCGAGATACGTTACTTAACGTTAACAAGGCGTACATATTTGTGTCTCGGCAGTAGCTTCACACCGCTTTGCAAACCGGGAAGTTTCCTTCATATTTGACATATATTAGTGTTAATATAGAATGCCTTGCTTGGATTCTATTTGTATATGTCCAATATGGCCGCTGAGATTGTAACGAGCACATGATTCAAGAGTCCACGCAAGTTGATTTAGCGAAATATCAGTTGTTCTGAACGGTAAGAGATATGAGATTCCAATGTGTAGGAAACATAGATATAGGCCTATTCAATACTTACAAGGTGGTTCAAGTTACAGCCAATCAACTCACGTCGCATAATAGCCAATCAAAGAAAGAGCTAAAAGAATGTATCCTCTTAGCTGTATCTACTAGACACCTGGTTGAGTAGTTTCTAGTTTTTACTTATGCCGTCTTGAAGCTACTGAAAATATTTATGGTTCCTTCATAAATTTCTATGTCTCATACCGTTCAAAAGTTATCACCAAACAACTGATATTTCACTAATTGAATTCCACGGATACTTCAACTTTTTTCAAAGATGCATCTCTATTTTCCCCCGTGAACTCTTGTCAAAAATCTCACTTAAGTAAGATGTGTAAATAATGGATATCACTTTCCAGTTGCTACGGATACGTGGAAGACGAAATTTCAACTTCTATACCTGACAATACTCGACAATTCTCTAATTGTGCTTTACGATAAAAAACAGAAACGAGTGTTTGTCAGTTCGGGAGCTGGTAATGGAAAGAAGTGTCGTAAGACGTTGTTGTTGTTGTTTGTCGGGCCGGACGGCGATCGAACATTGCTCGCTTGGCCATTAGGTAACGAAACGTTGTAACGGCATACAACACGTGAACATGTGACACTTCGAGCCATCAAATAGAAGCAGTGGTATGTTTACGTAGTCACAAAGGCTACACATAAACATTTCTAGGTTATGTTTGTACACCAATTTGAACAGTATTAAACAGAAAAAAACAAATAAAATATATTCAGTGCATACAAACAATTTCACTTATTTAAATACAAAATGGAAAAAAATGTAATAGCTTACTGAGGCCTAGTCAAAACATTTAGTTTTGTAGAAATATTGGATTTTACGGTAACACTGTCGCCTATACAATGTGAACGGACATTTGTGTGCCAACTTTTTACTGGCATTTTGGCCAACTTGTTACAAATTAAACAACACAAAGAACTTGATTGTTGTTTGCTCAATGGCCCCAACAATAGCTGGGTTATTTGGGGTTACAAATAGGCAGGTGATACACTACACAAGCCCCTACCTTACGCAGAATTCAAACCCACGCTTGACTTGGCTTCCACAGCAGTGCCTTGGCCGAATGAGCCACGGGCGTAGTTGAATGAGCCATGGGTTCAGCTGACCGAGCCCTGGAGTAGGTCACTGAGGTATAGGGATAGATTAATGAGCTGATGGGGTAGCCAAATGAGCTATTGGGGTAGCTGAACGAGCTATAGTGGTAGCTGAACAAGCCCTGGGGTAGCTGAATGAGCCATGGGTTTAGTTGAATGAGCTATTGGGGTAGCTGAATGAGAGCTGAATGCGGTACAGGGGAAACATAAGGAACTTCCTTCAATCTGCCATCAATATGAATGTTAATTTGCTGCAATAAGTTGCACACTAGATCGATAGGAGCGCTTCAAAGAGTTATTCCTGTACCATTTAATCCGGTTTTAGCGGGATACTCCCGGTGCTTTAATACACGTTCAGCACAGGCTTAAGCTCGGGTTGAATGGGCCGAGGTGACGCAGGAGGAGGACGTTATCAAACGGCAAGCTCACTGTATATCCTAGTACTGTAACAGGAATCAGGTGCGGATGAAATAGCAGGGACATGAATCTCTAGGGTCCTCACCGCGACTGGCACTTCAAGTAACGTCCCAGGCCTGGCTAGCTACAAGAGGCTAGGACTTTGATTGGATAAAGTTCTCTAGGAGAGCTGAATACTTTGACAATATGTCCAGTCTTGATGCATTTCTATTGTTGTTTGCACTACAGTGAAGCCTCTATGCATCGTTCCCAGATCTATCGTTTTCCTGCTTGTATCATTCAATTTTCCTAGCCCCATTCCTATATAATCAATTTGTTAAATTCTTCTGGACAGATGGTTTTATTTTCCTGGTCCCTTGAAAAATGATGGATAGAGGTTTCACTGAATGTCCTAACCCTGCTCTTGAGGTGGGCTATGGAATATGTCCAGTTGTGGCAGTCCAAGAGACCGTGACATTATTATTATCTTGTGTTGTCATAGTGATTAGGTTGTGCAGTAAATATTATCCAATGCAAGTTCTTGTCTCTTGTAGCTACCTAGACCCAGGACGTTATTCCAAGTGACAGTCGCGATAAGGGTCCAGACCTTTCAGTGCAGCTTCGACATCCAAGAATATAAGGGTTCCGAAATCAATCCATATCGGTAATAAAAATTATGGTTCTTCGAGGTTGCTAATGGTTACAGTTACAGGCGGACACTTTCACACCCATCAGTCTATAAACTACAATGAAGTTCAGTAATATATACAATAGAAGAGAGCAGAATGTTGAAAAGAAAACCTGCTGAATTTTTCAATTGAGTGGCTTCATTTTTTTTGTGATTCATAAAACCAACTTGTTGGTGCATAAAGCCTCCATGTAATTATTAATTGAAACTCATGAGATAGAAAAATGATTTCTAGAGCCTTTTTGAACAAATATAGAATATAAAAAACCCAAGATTCCGCTTCTCGTCAAGTAACAATAAAGATTCCCGTTGCAAAAGTTTGGTGACAAGACCGCCTCGAAGTCTTGCAACAACCAAGAGGTGCCGCTGCAAAAACAGTCTCATTAACTCATCCTCAGCCTTGATTGGGTACACATCAAGATTACAATATCAATAAATTTAAAAAAAGTGAAAAAATAACGGTTCTTCCTGCTTCCGGGTTTGTGTCCCCGGAGCGGGCTGGCTCACGAGTACGCTAGGACTGCCATCTGACGGCTCGCGAAACAATACTCTGTTTTGATTGGCCCGGTGAGTGGAATGTCCCGGCAGGCTTACTACGTAGTCACACAGTTCTATGGTTTGGTGGCGCGCTCGCCGTACGCTCAAACACCCTTGCAACGCAACCGTATCGCCACGGTAACCACCAGACTTCGGATCAAGTTCGGTCCACCGACAATAAGTGCAATCGTTTCGACTCCAAAGTCTCATCACCATGTAGTGATACCAACCTATTTCATCATAACATAAAGGAGGTGACCCAACTCGGGTCTTGAAAGTGAAATATTTTCAGGGTCAGAATCTGAGTCCAGCGGCCCGATTGCCTGTAGCGCAACTATCGCTTTTAAAATAACACTTTATATATATAATAATTTAAATAATCACTTCATCGAACTATTTAAAATAACAATGTTCATCAATGCTATACACGGCCCAGAAGATTACAAGAATTATATTTTGTTAGTTCAACAGTGCCACTGGTACCGTAGCCACTCTTATTTACATCTAGTCCACAAGGGAATCTGCTAAATCGCGACAGGCAATTTGAACCTTTGGCTCCGAACTGACCGCAAGAAACCACAAATACCGTCCATGTTATTAGTATATGAGTTGGAACACCTTCTTTATATTATGATGAAATGTGTTGGTAATCACTACATCATGGTCTCATCACACGAGATTCAAAACGTAGGTGACCGATATCAACGAACTTGTTCCTCTGCTTTGTGAAGCGAGCTGCGACACAATAGGGTTAGCGTTTCGCCCGAGTGTCACTATAACCGCATTCTTTGCGTGAATGTTGGGTGTTTGAGCGGACAGACCGCGAGTGGCTGGGGGTGGGCGGGGCCTGGGGGCGGGGGTGGCAGGGAGGGGGCGGCGTGTCGTGTCTACTCACCCAGACCGCGGGCCGCCACGTCGGTCGCCACCATGATCGGGGCTCTTCCGCTGCGGAACTCTGTAACGGAACAACAACCTGTCACTTGATACGTACTGCACACTGGCACAAGAACATACACGTTGGCTTGAAGAATATCAACTTGTGACGGACGATATGAGATTAATGATAGATGATGATACAGGGTAAGAGACACAAGAATCAACAAACTCAAGTTTCCCACTACCTTTTCCACAGACTCTGAAGGAAATAACCAACAGGTGAAAATCACAGAAACAAATAATGAACTAAAACTCAGACATGCTCCAATCTTATTGGATCTCTTCAGGTGAGAATTGAACCAACTCAGAATTCAATTTACAGGTTATCTAGGCCTATCATAAACTCGGGAGGAAATAACCTGCAAATTGAATTCCAAGTTGATTTCTGTAAGATGTAATAGAATAATAACGTCCGGCAACAAGTGCTAGTCAAGCGGCGCGACTCACCCATGAGCACGTGGTCGCGCTCCTGCTGGGTCTTGTCGCCATGGATACACATGGCCGACCAGCCGTCGCGGCGGATGTTGCGCGTTATCTCGTCCACCTTGCGCTTCGTCTCCACGAAGATGATCGTCTTGTTCTCCTTCTCCGAGCCGATCTCCTGCAGCAGCCGACGCAGCCTGCAACACGCACACACCACGCCTTAGAACGCAACCTACATTACTCAAATAACGGAAAATTACGAGTTCCATTCGATATCGAATCAAAATGATGATACTGAATCAAAATGTTACCAAATCAAAAAGATGATATTGAATCTCGATCAGAATTATCAATATTTTTACTAGATCCAACCATGTAATTCAAGCCTTCTGTAATCATTTTGTGATGCGCAGTGAGGATTTGCCTGTCTCGACACATACTTCACACGTCAATAAACGACTGACGAACCGACCTTGAACGCGAACAGAATGGTCACTATCATGACGTAATAGGTGAGTTGACAGTCGGCTGTTTATTCACTTGATAACAAAATCATTCTGGGTATGGAAATAATCGAAAGGATTCGTGTGGACGTCAATTGAGAGCTTGATATTGAATCTCGATCGAACGACAACTCGAGTCAGAAGCGGCGGAGAAGACCTGGAATAATCTGTGTGGTGACGAGCGATGGTTCGAGGGGATTCACCCGCAGGGCAACCACTTCAGCGACGTGATCGTAGTGACTTTCTGTTCCAACGTATTGTAGTGAAAATGCTTCATACCATTCAGAGAAGTATCTTATAGAATACTGTCCATCTATAGTGAAAATTTGTATTAGGGTACATGTTATATGTACAGTGAAACTTCTATGCATCGTTCCTGGATTCATCGTTTTCCTGCTTGTATCATTCATTTTCTCTCACCCCACTCCCATATAATCAATGTTGAATTCTCCTGCATGGATGGTTTCATTTTCCCGGTCCCTTGAAAAACGATAGATAGAGGTTTCACTCTACATTACTATTCATGGTGATGTAAAATTGATTGTTAAAAATATCTGGTTTTACTATTTCGTACAAATAATCTTACGTGCACGAGTTAAAAAAAAATTCATCTAATTTGTATCGTGTACAATTATTATCCCCGTCTTATGTCCAGTTTAACAATTTGGTATCTCGCACTGCCCACGTTTCAAGATAATTCATATCTGTGAAATCCCATGGTGGGCAATTTACCCCTTCAGCTGGATTCCTGTTAGCGAGGACTGTTCTACAAATCAGTTTTCAAATGGGACTGTAAACAATAGTTGAGTGTCACAACAGTTGTGTGGATAATATCGTTACCTTGCGCTCGAGGGAACATTTGATAGTTATCTTCTTTAAAAAAAAGCTACTTTGTCGGGAGACAAACTATGGATCACAACCTTTGCTAACATTAGCGTCACACTGACATATGTTTGGGGACCTGCTACTATATTATATCGTAACTAGTGATAACATTGATTAAACAAAAATCCATTCTAATGTAAAACGATTCTCAAATCGAAAAAATCTCTCTTTTCAATATAGGCCTATAGGCTCCCTATATATATTTTTTTTATCAGTGCTGTACTTCTTCACGTTGCAATACATGCTCATTTCGTTGTCCATATCATTCTGTATTGTTGAGATTTTACTATCTGGACACAAGCTATCCCTTCGGTCTGACAGCCAAAACGTCAGACAGCCAAACATTGACAGAAATACCCGAATGGTACAGTACAGTTCAAAGAAGTCTCTAGCAGCTATTTTTCACGTGAAACGCTGCGGAAAGGTTGAAAAAAAAGTTTAAAAGCACAAAACTTTTTTTTTTCAAAATCGATTTTTAATCGATTCCCGATTTTGAGAATCGATGTCATCACTAATTGTAACTGTCACACGTCTTGGCGTTCCTATTGGTCACGTTTATATCCTACTCAAAACCGACTTGCAGTGAAACTCCCCGCTGCGGTCCGCCAGCCGTTGTTCAAGGTCACTCGACTCACTTCATCTCCTTCTCGTGCTCCTGGCAGACGTCGACGATCTGAAGGATGTTGTGATTGGCCGCCAGCGTGAGCGAACCGATGTTGAGCTGCACGTAGTTGTTGAGGAAGTCCTCGGCCAGCGTCTGCACCTCCTTGGGCCACGTGGCCGACCACATCAACACCTGGCGGTCGGGACGGATCTGCTCGATGATCTTGCGGATCTGCGGCTCGAAGCCCATGTCCAGCATCCTGCACACAAACAGCGGACAACTTGTCACAACAAACCTTCGGCAAGCCATGGATCTATGTCACCGAGATACGTTACTCGACGTTAACAAGGAGTACATATTTAACCCAATAACCCAATATAGGCTATCAATATCGGACCTCGCACAGATGAACATTAAATATTTTAACGCACACATCGTCGATATAAAATAATTACCAAATATGTTTTGAAAAATTAGCCTCAATCCTTAACTTGACCAATCAACTAGTAGGAATACAAACAAGCTACGTGTTATTAATTTATGATGATAATTAACAACAGTTATAATCTATTAATACATCAGTTAAGCTATAAATTGTTGGCTTATTCTTGGTAGAGTTCAGACGTAAAGAGTGTGAGCTCCGAAGGCGAATATTCCCTGTTGATCTTCCTCCTTTGGCGTTCACAGGACCACAATGACATGGTACGGTCCGTGCCAAGTAAAGGAGGAAACTACCTTAACCGAGTAAAACAAAGCAGACCTACCTGTCGGCCTCGTCCAGCACGAGATAAGTGCACCGCCTCAAGTTGGTGGTCCCCCGCTCGAGAAAGTCGATCAGCCGTCCTGGCGTCGCTATGACGATCTCTACGCCTCGCTCCAGGTCTCGCGCCTGCGGCCCCTTGGGCGCGCCGCCGAACACGCAGGTGTTGCGCACGTACGAGGACGAGCCGAAGTCTGTGGCCACCGTCTGGATCTGCTGCGCCAGCTCTCGGGTCGGCGCGAGCACCAGGGCTATCGGCCCGTCGCCGGGGCTGATGGCCGCCTGGTGGTTGATGTGGACGATGGCAGGAACCACGTACTGAGGACAAGGGCACAGACGTTGCACGCAGAGTCTTGTGAGCATCCGGACGTTTGATATCGAGGGGGAAGAAACGGGAATAATTTGATTGGATGATGATTAGGCCTGTTGTCTGTTTAACAACCTCCTCATCAACTGGGTGATATGGGCTACAAATGAGAAGGTGATGATAAAATAATCAAGTGATAATAATTGAAAGGACCTTTACAGAACTCATGCCTTATGCAGGACTCGAACCTACGCCCGACGCTGACTTTGGTCGGTAAAGCGGGGCTTTGCAACAAACTTGCAATCCACAGATCAAATGAACGTACATCATATTTGAAAATAACAAATCGCAGTTGAAATCTCAATACAAATACCTTTTTTTATTGATTTGTTTAGAATCTGAATGGTATTTGGTCAAGTACAGCGAACGTGAAAGAGGAGGGAGAAGTAGATTGTCGGCAGATAGATAAGCAGCATGGACATTTGGACGAGTTTCCAGAAATAAAGGCATACAAGTATAACGTGCGATGAATCAAATCACTCATTTGTTGTACTTATTTGCCAGTATCGCCATGTTGTGGCACAGGTATTGAGAAGCCTCGCTCACATATTGTCCTAATCGCACTGCTTAGTGCAAAACTGCTGATTTTTCCTCGGTCTCGATTGCATTTCTTTGAAAGAATGATTAGAACCTGGATGCGATGAGATGGGATGATTGACGAGCTAGCCGGCACAACAATAGCTTGTAGTGGCGGCACGAACATCTTAGACTAGCAACCGGCTTTACACGTATGTCACTGTCATTAATGTTGCTGTTGCCATTCAAAGGTACAGGACAAAACAATACAAATAGGAGCCAACAGCGTAGTTTGAAGCATTGACATTGAGCACGAAAAATGTCCACAAATAGCCCTAGGCATATGGATTGATTATTGTTTGCTTAACGACCCCACCAACAGCTAGGTTATACGGGGGTACGAATGAGCTGGTGATTATGAAACTATGAAGTGATGATTAGTGATAGGACATTTACAAAAACCCATGCCTTGTGCGGGACTCGAACCCAGCACAGTGACTTCAGTTTCTGAAGCGATGCCTCAGCTGACCGAGCTACCGAGGGCGGCAGGCATATGAAATTGTATTCAAAATATTAAATCAAAATATCAACAAATTTTTCAAAAAATTGCACATTTTCTTAAAAAATGAACCACTTTTCTTCAATTAGGGCCTACATCAATAAAAAATGTACGTTTCAAGGAAGATGTAGGTCAAGTTTTTGCCAATAATGTTTCATTAGTTAATGTTAGGATTTGACGGCGCGTCGACAGCGAGGTAATTTAGCGTCCAGGTGTTCATGTCCGAGTACTTTGCCGTGGTTGTCAACGTTTGTGGACGTTCCAAGCATATGGAGGGAGCGGGAAAGAGAGAAGTGAGAGATGATGATATCATCTTGTACATTGCCTAGTGAATTGTCTTGACTAACAGTGTTGTATAAAACCTGTTTCATAGTGTTTTTCATTATTTTGAATTTTTCACTTATTGTTTCTTATATTTATTATTCACTTTCACTGTCCAACTCCACCTTGTTCATTTTCTAACATATTCACTGGTAATTTAATCTGTAATTTATTCGACCTTGTTATGCATACTTTTGTTTCAACCATTGCATCACACAATATTATTTCCATTATTTTCTATATTTAATCCACAGTCAAGCTCTTCAGGGCTTTGTGGACATCACGTGACTGTTCATTTATTTATATGTAGGCCTATAACTAGCGAGTACCCGGCATGCGTTGCAATGCCAATGAAAGAAACTGTTTGCGTTTTAATTCTGTTTATTGAAGTGCTTTTGGATATATACAAAGTGAACTCACCGCCAGCGTCTTGCCCGAGCCGGTCTGCGCGATGCCAACCATGTCTTTGCCGCTGAGTGCTATCGGCCAGCCCTGCGCCTGGATAGCCGTCGGGGCAGAGAATCCTTGCTTGCGGATCCCTTCCAGGACGTAGTCCGGGAAATTCCCCTCCTCGAAATACTGAATCGGGCACGGGATGTCGCTTCCTTTAACCGTCACCTGGAACGTCAAACAGAGTCGTAGATAAATAAGTCTCAATTGCAACGTGCAATCAACGTATCAGTGTAAAAAGAAAACCACAGGCGAAGTGTATTTTATTCCTTTCACACTTTGTAATTTGTTTCATTTCTTTATAGGGAAAATTTGTTGATACCCTTCCATCACCTATTTTATTTTGTAGATTCTGGTGTTGTAGTTCTTGAGATATATGTGGTGAAAGTGCACCCTGTAAATCTGCCCAAGATGCGGGCTCTCAATCAACAAAATTCTTCATAAATTCAACATGGGCCTAATAAGATGAAAACAAGAAGGAAATGCCTCACCTCCATGCTCGTCTGAAAGTCGGCCACTTCTTGCGGTGACCGCCGAGCTACGTTCGGATGTGGAATGTAGAAGTTCTTGGCAAACGGTTGCAGCGTACTGAGATCCCACCTAGGCCTACGGAGCTGGCCCCCTGGCTGGTTCCGCCCCTTCATGTTGGCTCCGCCTCCCGCGTTGCCGCCCCCAAACTTGCCCCGTCGGTCGTCACGGAAACCTCCCCCGCCTCCGCGCCGGTCGCGATTGTTATCTCGATTATCGCGATACCTGGGGTCAGTTGCTCACATCTCAATTCAATATCTACCAGTCTCGGACTGGTCAGGGAGGCCCAGCAGGTGAAAATAATTCAATTATATGTACAAGATAGGGCAGAGTAAAACATTGATTCTCTACGTCTGGCCTGGCCTACTGTCAACACTGTCGTAACTAGAGTGGGGGTGCAAGTATTGAGTGTGCAACCAACGCGTCAGCATATATGCGCTCAGGTCAAGAGGTGTTTCATGTTTTTGTATCATATTTCATGGGGAATGAATGCTCGATTGTACTTATTAAATCTGTCGGCTTTCAATAGGCATTCGAAGGCGATGAGCAAATTCTGTTATTTTATTCACCCTATTCAATGTTTGCTTGCTGTTTGTGGAGGTCCCTGAATCAGTCATGTTCGTGGCTCAGCAAATCATTGCGTTTATTAATAAACACAATGCAACAATAGAATTGACCATTGTAGATGGGCGTGACTTATACGAAGCAGGGGAAATTTTAGATATACCGGTACCTTGATTGGTTATTTCCCTATTTCCCCTGCTTCACTGTCCACTTGATTGGTTTTTATATTTTGTGACATCACGAGGGCAGCCGATCTACAATGGTCAATTGTTGGCCTTTTATAAAATTGAAAATTGTTGCGAGGCCTTTTCGACCCAGTCCGACATCGCTACCATGTAATATTGCATGAATTCTCATTTTGATAAACTGACACACCAATTTCTACAACAGAAGAAGCAGTGTGGAGGATATCTCTAGACTCTACTTGTCAATATGGCTCTACAGAAGCTTGCTTATTATAAAGGGGTGAACATTTTGAAAAAGACACACCAAATTATACATCAATACTAGGCTATGATACATGCATATTTAAATTAGGTAAAAATGAATAATATATGTAGAATATTTTCATATTTTATCCTGCTATTTCATTTTAACGAGCATTTTCAATATCAAACTTGGAGGGGGGAAGGGTCGGGAGGAGGTATGAGAGAGCAAACATTTTCCAAATCTAAAACTTAGATATCCACAACACATTAACTTTTTTTTTTTTTCAATACCGGTATTTATTATTATTTATTATTATTAACTCTTGCAGTTGCACATAAATGCGCGGTGGCAAGTTCCCTATCAATCCTATCCTATCGCCTCCCTAACCTTCTGACGGAATAGCTTCAACCCTATTTCATCCTCCTCAAGTATACTTCTACTAAGCCCATTCCAATCCCTACCTGTAACATCGAAACTTGATACAAAATCATTGTTTGGCTATGGATTAACACATTAACTCAATCATATTATCTTATAGTTGGATATTCATTTTTTATTCTTCTTTTAGAGATTAAAAAACTATGAAATTGACAATTTTATAAACATTTTCAACATGGAATGATGATAATGAAAATCTGGATATATCTAGAGTACCGGTACGTACAATGGTTTGACTATACTATAGTAAAACCATTGTACAACTACAAGCTCATGCACGATATACTCAATGGTGGGTCCCAACATGTATATCTTTCACTTGCAGAATCTATAAGTCAGTTTTAACAAAGCTCTGAAAATTGTAATGCAGGCCTAGGCTATCAACCTCATGTAAATGTTGGACAATGTCAAGTCAAACAAGCCATATTATGCATAATCAACAAAAAATAGGAATGCTCTTAAAAATCAATGCTTACACGTTGACTAGGACCAGCTAGTTTGGTCATTGAGAACTAGGAAGACTATGAATCAAGTTTTCTGTCCTATAGAATAGGCCTACAAATTAGATTAGGTCCTACATTCTACGGCTAAGGCCTAGGGCATCCAGTCATGAAAACATAAATTATGCTAATTATAAACTGATTCCAAGACAAAAAAAAAATCAGAGGGAAAAGGGCTTGGGTCTAGGCCTACTATAAGATTCTCATTGGCCATTGGTAGGTGTGTATGTGTAGGCCTATTTATAATTATATGCACATGCAGTCTAGTTCTCCCAATTAAGTATCAATAATTACTGGTCTAGGCTGGAACAGGGCCTATGTCCAAATTGAAATTAAAACATTATGTACTTACATTACAGGCCTGTTTATAGCTTGATTGAGGAGCGATAAGCCTGATTTCCTGAAATAACAAAATTGACGATCAATAAAGAACTAGGCTATTTTGATTGACGGCGCAAGGAGAGCCATCCCTAGCATAGACCTAGGTACATTCCAGACCTTGACCGGCCATGAATCCATAAACCCGTAGCCAAGACTAGGGACTGACCGGGGTGCTATTGATTCCTAGCTTAATATTCTGAATACTGATTATTTGTATAGCACATTTTATAGAGTATAATTCATATACCTTTCTTCATGCAATACCGATAGCTTCTATGGCGTACTTACCGTCAAATTCCTTGCAAAAGTTGATATATAAATATGCAAAGCAATTTGCAGAAAGAATTTGAAGCTCCTGAAGCTAGCCTGACGTTACTGTTTGGACCAATAAGAAAGCGCCAAATACCAGTCAGCCATGTTTATTGTAAGCTGCAACTTAACAAAGCAAAAGTTTCTGTACAATTTTTTGTTCTATATTGAGCAGAAAGTGGACTAGACCCATTCGCCCTACGAAGACTTTTTGTATTTTGAAAGTCAATTGTTTTGTGGTACATTTGAGTTTGGTCAAGAGAGGGATCTCAGGTGAAAATCCCATCTTTGATAATGTTTATTGTATAGGGCATATGTGTATGTGTCAACTTTGACACATATTCAACTACTATAAAAGGCAATAAAAAAATCAACAATGGACGTAAATATTTGGTATTTACAATTTTTTCAACAATGAAATTTATAATTCTAGTTTCTCATACAATTTTTTTCTCACGAATTTGTTGGTGAAGTTTTGTTAGGGGATTGGTCATTTTATTTTTTTGATATTCTAGTTATATTCCAACTTTTTAAAAAAAATCTCATTTCACATGAAAATTGTATACAGGAATTATTTGTATCCACATTTATAGAGTAACAATGAAAACCGACAAAAAAATCAAGACAATTGAACAATTTTTATAGATATAGCACAAAAACAAATTCTTACTTTGTGAATTTGATTTTTTTTAATGAAGGCTGCACTGCAATGAGGACTGCATTTAGAAAAATTTTCAACCCATTTTAACAATGTCAACACATTTCTTGTCCTGTGGCTTTACCAGTCAGCCTTCTAAATCTATATCACTTGAGCTCATTTCAAGCCACCCTGATTGGATATTTGAATTTCACCTCAGTTCTAATCGCCCCGTCGATTGGATGTTGATTTGTGACGTCAATGGGGCGGAGAATGTTAGTCGTCAATTCATTCAATCTTCAATACAAATATAATGGTTCAAAGCACATCGCAGTGATTAATGTCACGCTTACTGTACTCAACGAGCAAACTGGGAGTTGAATTTATGATCAAATATATAATCGAATGTACTGGTGTAATCAGTCCAAAACAATAGAATAACATGATAACAAAAACCACAAGAATATGTAATACGTACGTAAGTCACATCATTTTGAAATCTTGACCTGCAATTTATACTAATAATAGTGGATTATAATTTTTTTAACTACACCAGTTAAAGAATAAATTGATTTACTATTAATGAGAAGGCATTCTTAGTAAGACTCACAATTTCTACTCTCCTCTGAAGTTACTACACTAGCATGAGCATTTTCTGTACACTTTACAAGACTTGTAGGCAAAAGAACCAAGAACTAGTCCGTCCCCCCTGGACCGTTGGAACTCAGCTCGCCCACAGTGTAACATTTACGGCGTCAAAATAACATTTAAACGATTGCAGTGGCTTTCTGTTCGAACATATATCGTAGTGAAACTGCTTCACACCATTCAGAGAAGTATCTTCTAAAAGACTTGACGATCCCTAATAAACATTCACAATATGTCACATGTTATCTGTATTTAGTTATGTGCTCTTTGTATTTGTAATTTCGTATTGGGCGCGAGAGAAAGCCATGCCACATGTGTGTACTCGGCTAGCCGACAACGCACGATCGTTATACAGCCCTCTTCCATTGGCGCTCGGTCGTCCCGAGTCTGTCTGACAAACCCAGTGTTCCAAGCTTACCACTTATCAAGGACAGAGCGAGGAGCGCGCTTGCAGTTAGATGTTGCACTGAAGCCAGCGAATGTCTCAGCTGACTTTCAGACTATTGTTAGGCGTCAAATACAAAGGATGGAGATTGGGAATATGATGATTAATTCAAGGAATTCACTCGAACTATTTCGAATTATCCAATCTGAAAACATTGTCAAAGCAATTGAAGGGTTGAAATATTAGTACGAATTACAGATTAGCTGGAATTTGGATTAACCATATTCATTAACATTGAAATGCCTATACCTTCAGCCAGGGACCGACTGTAGGTTAACGAAATATGTCAAATTTTGGATCGGCCAGATCCAAAATCTGAGTTTGGATTAACAAGGGTTTACTGTAGAGTTAATTGAGTAGCCAGCAAGCAGAAGCAAGGCTGAGCATATGACAGCCAAATGGCTCCAGAACCACTACAGCTATAGACTGTAGGAGTAGTCAGTGAAGTAACAGCTAACAGCTGTCTAGTATCTATAGTAAAGAAAGACACGATGACGTACAATTTCATATAATATTTCTCATTTCAACTGTTACAAAAGCAGCCTAAAACAATTTGCAAATAATAATTAATAATAATAATAATACAATATCATAATGTCCACAACATAGTAACGAATCGAGGGCGAAGGTGCTATAAAAACTAATGTAACAATGAACGAACTGTTCAGCGTACAACAGATTCCCGCTCTTGATTTGATCGAGAGGAAGTGTCGAGAAAACGAGAGTGCTTGTACCCTGGAGTAGAGTAGACCTATTGAATAGCAAAACACGCTAGGAAAAGTAACTTACAATTAGACCAAAAGAAATATTTCACCGACGTTCCGTGATCGATATACACACGGACGCGTAACACACGGGTAGTTTTACACCAATAGCAGGCTTACACGTCTGTTTGATCTCTTACCTCTAGCGGAAAAATGATGCATCGTAAACAATGAATTATTAGACGGGATGAGTAAAAACTCTGCTCATAACAAACACGAGAGCTTTGCGAGCTCAAAACATTCATTTGTATCTCGACCATTTCCACAACGACCACTTGAAAGACGTTCTTGGTCTAGCTACCTCCAAGAGACTAGGGTTTCCATCGGTTAATGTTTACTAGGAGAGCTAGGTACCATGGCAACATGTTCAGTTATCTGCATGTCCATTGCTATTAGCCCTGCTCACAAGGTTGGTCATGGCAGTCCAAGAGATTGTGACTTGCATTGCCTTAGTAGCTAGCTTGGTCAGTAAACATCAGCCAATCACAGCCCTGGTCTTTTGGAGGTGTCTTTGCATTCAAGTGGTCGGCATGGCAACGATCCTAGTTTCACGCTCGGAAGAGATCGAACAAACACCATTGCCTGCGTCAAATTGTCAACGTGGCAGCGACCTGATTCCAGCCTGGGGCCAAACTGAGCAACACTGTTGTGGTCATACATTTGCAGAGAATTTCTTCTTCGAGCGATATTCGAAACGTTCTTTTCGACCCATTTGACGGGTGATTTGGGTGGGTGTGAAGGCTAGAAGAACTGCCACTTGCCGAGGATGGCGTCCTTGATGGAGTCGACGTACTGCGCCGGGACCCAGTAGATCCAGTAGCGGGACGCGTCCGTCGTGCCCAGCTGGATCGCCTGCAAACAAAACACTACGTTCAGCCACAGTCCACCAACAGAGCATTCACAATCAGTTTTGGTAGACCATTTTCATGTAAAGTGTAGCATTTTGAAGCAAATTACTGGAAAAGCAGAAGCTGCAAATTGTAGATCAATAAGTACGGGACTATCAACGAAAATTCCACATTCTTCCAGACTTTTTGTCTGAGGCTGGAAGATGTCCGAATACCACTTACTGTTGATAGGCGGCAGATGAGGCATCTAGGTTTAACCCACTTCTGGAGGCTATTTTTCTCAAAAATATCAATTGGTGTGTTTCTCTTGTATTCTCTAGTATGTTATCTAGTGGTTTTACTGTACTGTACTGTTGTTACGCTACAGAACGTTGTTGCACTACAAAACATGATGTTCCAAAATAATAGATGCTCCAAAGAGCTACTTTTCAAATTCCAAATGCTACGAGAAGAAAAAATAAAAGCTATGTTTACCCCTGAATTGATTTACAATTAGTAAATACTTTAAATACTATATGCTAATTATAGTGTAAATTTTCTAAACTTAAAATATATGTTTTAGAATATAGTTTCTGACAATCAACACAATGTAAATTGCACAAAAGACTATAATATAATATGTTTTTCCATCCTGACGTGGTTTTTCGTGGTTTTCCACAGTCCTCGAAGCAAATGCTTGGATGAAGTACTAATTGGCCACGACCATTAATTAGTAGAGCGATGGGCCTAATTATAACCTTATAGGCCTATCACTAATTTAATTTGTGCATTTTGTATAATGATCAATTTTACATCTGCTGTCAAGGGAAAGAAGTAATCATTGCCCAAGAGACTTAGTTCAAAGTGGAAGATATCAACATTCGTGTGTTTATACTGAAAGACTTTTATCTACGGCGAAAAATTATGGTCACAGACAGCGCAGTCCTGGTGTTGAAGACCATTAGTTTTAAATAATCAAAATGGGGTGGTAAGATCGCCCTTGTGGTGCCCCGTCCAAACGATCCTATCTAGATAGATAGATCTATCTATCTTTCATCCATAGCCTTAATTGGGGAACAATGATTTTGTATCAAGTTTCGATGTTATTAAAAAAAAAAAAAAAAATGACTGCTAATAAATAGCCACCCTCTTTAGCTCAGTCAGCTGAGGCGCCGCTTCAGAAACTGAAGTCACCGTTGGGCGTGGGTTTGAATCCTGCGTAAGGCATGGGTTTTTGTAAATGTCCTCTCACTTATCATCACTTCATACATTCATAATCACCAACTCATTCGTACCCCCGTATAACCTAGCTGTTGGTGGGGTCGTTAAGCAAACAATAATCAAATTATGCTAATGAATACAAATACAAAAACATGTGCCTAGATAAATTGTCGAATATTATTGATCATTTCATTTAATCATTTGATTATTGTAGCCGTTGGAAGAAAGATGTGGTGATATTTGTGTGTCCTTGTGACAGCTGATTGGTCCTCACCAATACGTGATATTCCTCGTGCCCCTCGATGGGTTCGTTGACGACGCCCTTGATGGAGCTCATGGGTATCTTGTCCGTGCGCTCCTTGGTGCCGATCCACACCTGGTCCAGGTCCAGCTTGAAGGTCAGCCGCACCTTGCCCCCGCCCTTGTTCAGCATGCCCGCTATCGGGATGGTCGGCAGTGCAAGCTACACAACCATACACCACATAACTTTAATACTGCATTAAACCAAGTTTTTTCATAAATTTGATGAACTTTTTATGTGATGTAATGTAGGGCCTAATATATATCTTTATTAGCAGTAAGCTATTTACATAATTAAATTCACATTACAAACAATTCTATAAATAAAAAGAAAGTACAGTACCGGTACGAAGTTATTCGTCACAATTTTAATTAGCAATTACTTCTAGTTACACAGATTCACATATATTCTTCTAATAATTTAGATAATTAGATAATTTAGATAATTTAGAATAATTTTCCCAAAAATTGAGATTATTTTTCTCATAGGCCTACTCCTTAGGAATGATCTTTTTTCTTTTATTAATTCACAACACTCTTATTAAATCTCTTGAAAATTGAAAAGAATGTGAAGAATTGATCACTTGTGATAGGCGTGGCTTATCGGCAGGCCACCTTGATCTAGTACTTCATGTGGCCATTTAGAGATACTCTGATGGGCGATGTCAATTCTCCCACATAACGAACAGCCCATTTGATTGGATGTTTTGTTTTGTGACGTTTGTAGGCGGGTCAATCACTAGTTGTCAATTGGCTTAAATTTTTTTTTTGAAATTTTTCTTCACTTCATAATGAACTCGTAGGAAGAGAAGAAGAAACAGAGGATAGGCCTAGCAGTAGTGAAAAAGAGGAGGAAGAAGTCGGAACTGGCAGGAACCGATTGACATGAGAAGTCTGCCCTAGAAAAACTGATGGAAACACCCCCTGCCCAATTTAATTGGTTACTGGGTTTGAGATATATATATATATATTTCCTCTATTAAAAAGATTGACTTTTTCAATATGCTTTCAAAATCACGCATCTCTTTTACAATCACTATTAAATATATGTGCAAATTTGTCGAAAACAAATTATTCTAATCAACTACTGAAGTTTTATAATCCCAATGTGAATTGGTATTGACAGCAGTGACATTCAGCGTCAGTTGACACAATGCATTAGTATTGAGAATCCACGGGAGTCGATTTATCAAAATATCAGTTTCTTGGTGATAACTTTTGAACGGTATGAGATTTCAGAATTCTAATACGCGAGAAACACAGATGATTATAATAGCTTCAAGATGATATAAGTAATAACTATTCAAGTCATGTCGCATAACTGTCGAGCGTCGACAGCTGAAAGAAACACATTTTTCAGCTGTCGACGCTTCACAGTTATGTGACATGACTTGAATAGTCATAACTTATATCATCTTGAAGCTATTATAATTATCTGTGTTTCTCGCGTATTAGAATGTTGAAATCTCATACCGTTCAAAAGTTATCACCAAGAAACTGATATTTCGCTAAATCGACTCCTGTGGACACTTAAGCAGGTTTGGCTTTAATTCTCCGTGCTTGGTTTCAGATACGCGATAGATGGCCATTTTCTTCACAAATAATATAACAAGAAGAAATTGTCTTCCTGGACTTACTTTCTGGAATGTAAATAGTCAAAGCTCAACAGAAGTCTTGTCTCTTAGCAACGGTTGCTACGCTCTACACATTGGAATCGAGATTATGACACATTTTACGCAGTACATTTTTATAATTTTTCTGTTTTATAGATCCAATATTAAATATTGATTATGCATCTTAAACTTGCACCTAGTTCTTGATTTTGTACATCAAAATGGGTCGAAATGATACTTTCTGCGTGGTTTCGTTCAAAAGGTTACTATAATTAGTCATTGGATTCCATTTCATGCATTATGAACCACAAAGTTTGCTTTTTTTGTGACTAAGTAAGATGTTTCTGAGAAATGATTAAACCACTTGAGGGCCGTGGGCTGATATATGCGTTCTGACACTTTCCAATACGTTTCGTTCAACATCTCGACGGCGTCACGCCATGCCGACTTGGGACTTGGACTGACATCTAGGAGATGGACTGACAAATTGGGGATAATTCTCGTTTAGCTGATAGAATATACTAATACATTGAAAACTGATAAGATACACTCAGCTGTTATTTGAGAACCTTGTTCTAGGCTTTGCCTCCTTACACGTGCCAAATTGACAAATTGAAAAAAAAAAATATATATATATATATAGCCTATACAGGCCCATCTAATTACTACCGGTAATTCTTTGATAGATCATGAATCGTGGGCTCTCTGCAAAAACTCACCAACTCCTTTTCTCTCAATAGAATTGAGAAAAACCAAATTATTGGTTGTGCTATCTCAAATAGTGGAAAAAAAGAGTTGGTGAGTTTTTGCAGAAAGCCCACGAAATGATGGCTTACCGACTCAAATGTATTGCTATTTATGAGTTATATTGTAAAATATGTCAATTGTGTATCGATTTCCTTGAAGGAGGATCAAAAGACAAAACACTACTACTAAAACTAGAGCGCTGACCTTCTTGTCCTTGAACGCTGCCATAGCCTCGTCCGGCACGCCCTTGTCCAGCACCTTCTTGTGCATGGCCTGTCGACTGAAGGGCTCTGCCGTCGCGGCCGCCTTCTCCTCCTGCTGCATGGCCTGCTTGCTGGGCGTGGTGGAGGCTGCGATCACGTCCACCAGCGTCGAGCCGACCACCATCACCTTGGCCGTCCGCGCAATCCCCAGCTCTCGCAGCGTGCGCTCGTCCTTGGCCAGACCCTTGAACATCACCTTCTGCATCGCCTGCGGCACCCCTGCAACAACCACAAGCAACACCCATCACTAGACATGGCAAAATAGTAACTGCTATAAAAGCGATGAAATCTAAAAGTGCCTTTTCACATGTTTTCATAATATTTCTTCATGTTTCAATACGTTTGATGTTGTTCTATCATGTTTTTGAAAAGGCGACAAAGCGTTACACACGTCTGAATCCGCTATGTTTCAGTGTATTGGCGATATAGACGCTATATTAAGAATAGATGAATTGGGTGAAAGGGAAAGAAAGAACAGCAGCTTACCGAGATTTATGATGTAAAGAAAGGCCTACTCATAGTGGAGAGCCCGTTGATAGAACACATAGAGATGAAAGTTATACGAGGTTTCGACGTTTCGGCTATTGCCTCGGTCACAGTAGAGTAGAGAGAATAGAAGCATTATGGATGCTATTTTTCCCAAAATTATTCCAATTGGGGTGTAAACAGGTGAAGTTGGTTGGGAAAATTGGAAAAAATTGCCGTTCCAGATGCAGGTGGCAGATGGGTTTAACCCGGTTGTGGAGACTATTTTTCTAAATACGCAATGAATTGGGGTGTTTCTCTTGTATGCCTATTGTACGTTTTCTAGTGGTTTCACCAGTACCGTACTGTTGTTATGCTACAGAACGATGTTGCGCTACAAAACACGATGTTTCAAAATAATAGATGCACCAAAGTACTACTTTTCAAATTCTAAATGCTATGAAAAGAAAAAATAGAAGCGATATTTACATGTCTCTACGGCCATCACTCAACTGCTCTATCTTTTATCAATTCTCAATTTGTATTTAAATGCTTCATGTTATATTCAATTCAATTCATATTTAACCACCTGGCAGTTTTGTTCTTCTTTTTCTACCTCTTAATAAATATTTAATTACACCCATTAGTTTATACGGGTTATATGGTAGAACAGCCACTGTGAACCTACATCGGTCTGATCACACGCTGCATTTCACCCTTTTATAGCGTCTACTTTTATCATCTACTATCATATCATTTGTGTCCACTCATAAATGAAGTATAGGGCCTATTTTACTTTTATCATTATTCATTATTATTATTATTGCCTATTGAACAACATACAGATTTAGGCAATTGTGTGTAATATTAATTCAAATTACTTTAGTAAATACTACGTAACATACAATTATTTGTTTTTGTTTTATTTTGGGTTTAACGACGCGATTTATTGGCGTCGGTGATTGAAATGATGAGGTTATTTTATTAGGTGTTTTGGATAGTGGGAAGGAGTCGGTCATGGCCTGTTGTTAGGAACCATCCCAGTGTTGACCTGAACGACGGAGGGAAACCACGAACATACATTTACTCTCCTATATATTCATGGATACAAAATTAAAATAAGAGAGTCGGATTGAGTGATTAGACTTCGTTGAGAAACAATAAATGTGAATCAAGATTTTGATGAAAAAACAAACAATAAACTGTTGAATAGTATCAATATTCTCACGTAGAGCTATGACTTTGTTGATTGCAATTCATACTATGAACCTGGTATAAATAATATCAGTACCAATTAAATGTTTGATAGTTTTAATATTAGGCAGATATTGATTGATTTCAAAGACCGGTATCATGCATTATAAAATGGTGCAAAAATAAACTAGCATTTCCTTTTTTCCTCCGACAAGCTTCGTTCTGCGATGTTTCTTATATATGTCAAGTTTTTGTTTTACAAGACGGAGATGTGTTTGCACGCTTTGATTGAGGTGAAGACAAGGTACAAGTACGAGGAGCGTAGGTTCGTTCCACGCTACGGCAAAGACCTCGTACGTTAGACCTCGTAGGTCGAGAATCAGATAATAATGGTAACACACAAGAGATGGCACTGTTCAAGTTAGCCAAGCGACACACGTTTAACCTCAAAACCGTTTCCTCAATAATTACCAATGATATCTTGTAGATGTAGTTTTAATTGTTCAATAGTATTGTCCAATGGAAAATTGATATCGTATTTGGTTTTATTGTATATCACTTTAAAGTCTACACTCTCTGTTGGAATAAGTTTCTCTGCCGCAGGGGTCAAGGTCAGCTGGCTGGCAGGCAGGCTCAAGTTCTGTGGCGTGTTCTCGATTGAGTCTCCCATATCACCGTCGGCTGCTGCAACACAAACCACGCATTACCAACACGACTACATCAAAACCAGTCACAGAAGTCAGATTAGTCCCAGGACATCTTCGTTTACGTCAAATTCTTCATACTGGTACTTGCAGTCTTGTAAATACCAGAATAAAAGTAGAAGATATCAAGATTCGTGTTTTGTTTACTCTTTATACCATGCTGGTAATGTCCGGATATATATCACAGGAACGGTTTTTAATTACAATGTGTTCCGGACTTTCGGAAACTGAAAGACTTATCTGCGTCGGAAAATTATGGTCACCGACAGCGCAGTTCTGGTGTTGAAGTTCATTGGTTTTAAATAATTAAAATGGGGTGGTAAGATCGCCCTTGTGGTGCCCCGTCCAAACGATCCTACTTTTCATCCATAGCCTTAATTGGGAAACAATGATTTTATATCAAGTTTCGATGTTATTAAAAAAATAATAATAAAAGATGAGCAAGCGGCAGAGTACAATTACCCGGATCGGCCAGTGATGTCGTGGGTCGTGTTTTCATGGATTTTGAAATACGAAGACTTGGGCCTAATTTTCTTTGAAGATACCGGTAATTAAAGTTTTGATACATGTTTAAAAAAAATCTCAAGCAAAACCACCTATGGGCTATGGAAAAAATAATGTCTACTAACATTGTATGAACAAAAACTAGAACACACACAGGATGAGAATTCTTAGACAAAACAGATGTCAATCCGCCACATTAACAAGTCGGACATTTGTCCACGGCGAAACAAGTTATACATTTTCCCTCAAGAAGCGCGAGTGGTCATTATTAGGATGCGATAGGTCTACACGCCATTTGGTGGGGCACAGAGCAGAAGTGCAGTTTACCGTTGTATGCCAAATATGATTTTATGTCAAACTGAAAATGGTATTTTCTTGTAGACATTCTTGCTTACCATTGAAGGTACCGTAGCCACTGCATGCTAATAAGTATTATTGTTTGTGTGTTTAAAACTCACTAAAACATGAAGATTCCTCAATAAATTTAGTTTACCGACCTACGACATAATGGAATGGCTGAAATAATCTCGACATAGAGATATAAAGATCTTCAAGAAAACCATTGGTAAAATATTAGGTACCGGTACGTGCATTGCTATACTGGTGCAGCACATTTATCGGATATTGAGAAACTCCCCTGTGCCTCAGTAAATTGAGTTCGGTATAATTTGGATCAGAATAAAAAAAGATCTTTATTTGAGAGGCAGGGTCTCAATGGCAAGGTTAGGTTAATGTTTTTTTACTCTTGGCTTCAGAGACGCTAAATATTTCAAGTTTACTCAGAGCCCAAAGTCGAGCCTAAGCTGTATAGGCCTACCCGATAAAGGACAGCCATAAGACTACTTGAATGCTCAGTACACAAATGTGCCTTTGTTGAGACCTAAAAATAATCCACATTACACAGCAGATGCTAGCTGCCTAGGCTAGTCACAGAAAAAGCAATGTAGAAAAAGCAATAGGCCTACTCTGTCTAGTATTGACTATAAGCCCAGAAAATGTTGGGGTGATACAGACCTAGGCTCATACCATGCCCTAGCGCAAATTAGGGAAAATATAATTTTACTGAGGCCTAGATGTGACTAGACTAGATGTGGCATAGGCCTAGTTGACATGAGCTACGCCTCACAATACGACTGGGCTTACGCCTTAGATATTAAATATGTAGATCCAGCCGAGCTCTATAAAAGTACGTATCATGTTCGTACATAAATCTGAAACGAAAATTTACAAAACGCAATTTACTAACCTGACTTGTCCATGACAAAGCTTTAATTCATGTTCTTCAGTGTCCATAACAACAGCTGATTGAGTGCATCGTACTCGAACTCGATTTGTGAATTTGATGTCTCATGTACTTTGCAATGGAGGTTGCGATTGACGTTTCCTATATGTTATATCACTGACGTTTGGGGGTTTCACACTTCAACAAACTTGATTTCGCGATTTCGCGTGTATCTTCACATTCGATACTCTTTAGGAATGAAGATCTCCACTGATTGGCTCAACAAAGTCATGACTTTTGTCACAAGGATATCTAGCTGAATGATATTATTAATTTTATTACCATGAAATATCTTTTTGAAACATATATACTTGGTATTGTGACTTAAAAAAATATACAAATATATAGAACCTTACTAAATGAAATATGAAGTGATTGTAAAGGGTTAATAGGCATATATAAACTTGCGAAAAGCCTTGTGAAAATAGAACGTCAACATGCGCAAATTGAAGCAGCAAGTGGCGAATGTGTATCGTCGTGAATCGTACGCGTTGAGACTTGCTATCGTCGTTCTTGTTGTAATTCTCCCGGGTTTATGTAGATAAGTTTGTTTATATTATGTCATTATGGTATAGGCCTACAATTAACATTTGCATGTTGATATTGAATGTAAAATAACTCACTTATAATGTCAATGGCCAACACAGACAGCTTATCTGTGCCAGTTATGGCATGTGAAATCTGTTTCAAGAATGAGGCAGACCAACCTAACCTACAAATTGTCACTTCACTGATGTTGCCAAATAACTTTAATCACATTCTCTGTAAAACAAGTACAAATCCAAGCACAAGCTATGATGGTATAACAATTCGGACACAATGTCAAACGGAGGACGCTGGACGACTTTGGCTAGAAGCTTTCTGTATGTCCAGTTCTACGATGTGGCTTCAACTAGAAAACGTCCGCCAGGATAGTAGTTCCAATGTTTTCAAGGTAAGCTAATTTATAACCCTTCTACTCTACTATAAATAATGCAAGTACACATATGCATTATTCTGGAGATGTTCTATTATCATACTGTAGTGACAGCCAGGCCCAAGCAATCTGTAGGTCAGACCCTTAGAGGGATGATGTAACACTATTGATTGTTGGTTCTTACTGCATATACCAAGCGCATTAGAACTTGAGCTTTAAACAGATATGGACTGACACGTCACACTGACATTAATGATGTGACAATTTGCTGCAGCATAATCTAGTTGTAGGCTAGGCCTAGCTAGGCCCTACCCTATTAGGCCTAATTGACTTTCTTGTTACGCCAAGCCAAGTCCTCGTTGAATTTATTGTTTGGATCTTATGCTGCATCAAAGCCAAAGTTGCATATGTGACATCGATATATTTTTAATTTTTTTTTGTAACCTTTCAGTTGTTTTTAATTGATGTAGAGGACTTATTTTTATTTCAGTTAGGGTCCAGGATGCCCACAAACTTTTTGTCTGCATATTTATATTTTAGCCTTTAAGCTACAATATAAAATCTTACAACCTATCCCACTTATATAAAGAATCATAAAAGTACTATAAACCTAAAGAAGTACATATAAATATCTTTGGATTTCCTCTTTTTTCACTGAGTGACACATTAGGCTAGGCCTACTTGTTGAAACACAATAACTTTCAACTTTTGCTGCACCTGGTTTGTTTTGATATGAAACTTTTCCGGACATCAAAAAAAGTCGAGTGCAGATTGAGCTAGTGGAGGGTAAACTTCTTGCGACCTGTCTCTGTTTCATAGCACACGCTTGATCACATATGGCAGTGTCTTTCATTTGACGGAGTTATCTCCATTATCGGTGCCCCGAATCCTCTGACTGAAAGTCCCCGAGTTTATCCGTATGTCACCGGTCTAGTGTTCCAAGGGTTTGTCGTTGTTTTGTTCTAGTGCGTGTATCGCTGCATTGTGGATCAGCAGGATCAATTAGGCTGCTTGGAACAGAATATCACGGAGCTGACAAATTTCACGTGCAAAGCACAACTTACCATCGTGTTGAAGAAGATTGACGAGTAAGTAACCAGAGCTTACACTTGATATAGCTACCCTTTTTTTGAGAGTGAAATGCTGACGTGTTCAGTTGGATTAGATGGACAAGAAGTCTTCGATCGACTGCTTAGGCCAACTGTTCGGATGCTTAATTGAGGTGGTACTAGATACCGTTCTCTTGTACTCTACTAATTTCAATATTTCAATATTTACTAGTAGGCCTACAATTATTAACTGTACATTGAATGGGTTAAAGAAACGGTTTGGTAACACCATTGCTGCTATAATAATTGAACTTCTATCCTCAAACATTGTTTCTTACAAGAAACCTCTCTTATTTTTCATTAACATAAAATCTTGAACAGCCGGTTTAATCACCTGGCATGCTATATGACTGTCTTGACAGCAATATTCAAGTAACCAGATTTTTCTGTAGATCTTCATTAAGACTAGGCCTTTAGAAGGATTTCAATCCGTCGTAACGTAGCCACTCTCTGACGTTGACGCGTTTGTTTCAGCCAATCCGATCGCCACTTGCCGCTCTACCCGATGATGATCCACTTCAGTAACACGCACAGGCACTCTCACGTGCTGGCCCTGTCGGCCTTGTCTCGGCATTTCAGCTCCTACAATCGGCCCCCGGGTGAAACAACCAGTCACGACGTCCAAGTCGAGAACGTCAAGCGGCCATATTCCTACCAAGATGTTCACCACGGTGGCGTCGAGGTGAGGGCCGTCAAGCACAAGAAGAAGAAGACCGAGGGTAAACGTCCAACCTACGAGATGAAAAAAACTCCGGGTGGCATGCATGGGGCTATGAACGGGAACCATCTTGTCGTGGAAAAGAGTCAGAAGAAAGATAAAATGAACGAGGATAACAGCCGGAAGAAAGACGAGTTGAACGGGGAAGGGAAAAGGAAGAAAATTGAGTTGAATGAGGATGGGAGTAGGAAGAGAGTCAAGTTGAACGGGGATCGGAGTAGGAAGAAAGCCGAGTTGAACTGGGATGGAAGTAAGAAGAAAGTCAAGTTGAACGGGGAAAAGAGTAAGAAGCCAGGAAAGTGTGACGGGGATAGAAGCTGGAAGAAAAGCGAGTTGAACAAAGATGGGAGTAAAATGAAAAGCGACTTGAACGGGTACCACATTGCCGCAGATGAGAGACGGAAGAAAGGCGACTTGAACGGGGAACGGAGACTTGACAAGGAGAAGTTGGAGATTAGGAAGAAGAAACAGAAACTCAAGGACAAAAGAACTGAAACATGTAAAAGTTCAGCAACGTATCGCGGCAATAACCAGACAAATACTCAAGACGAAGGCAAGTACATTTGAACAAAGTATTTATAATATCAACAGGTCTGCTATCAATAGACATGCGTGTAAAATGTAGAAACCGGTATTTTCAATGAATGAATTCATGAAGAATGTTTTCCATGTGGGTTTATACCAATAGATTAGTGATAAACTGGCCAGAAGACGGACAATGTTATAGTCGATTTGGTCTCGGATCATTCCCGACTTGTATTATCTGCAGATGCAACCTTGAAAAGTGAAATGTTATGGTTGGTTCTCACCGTGACAACGTACCGGTACACATTACGTAACTCCTGCGTAACAACCAGAACAATCAGAAACAATAAATATGTTTGTAGTTTAGAATAGAATAAAATAATCGTCCGACCATTTTGAAAACTTGTCCAATTCTATATCGAATCAATGTTCTGAAATATCAAATCGATAGAAAATATCAAAATCAAATCAAAATCCTAATGACAATTACCTTGAAAAAAACATCCCTGTAGGGTTGAGTTTTGCATACCAGTGACTAACAACAGTCGTCTCCTTGCAGACGCCACGTTGCCAGGGGCCCATATAGACGCAGCGCTGGCTCGGGACCCGAACGGCAAGCTCGGGGGAGAGAACAACAACCAAGAGTGCACGAAGAAAGACGTCAAGATCAACGAGGGTAAGGAATTATAATTCAACTTTGGTTATTGAAGCGGATAGGCCTATCTGATGATTAAGATATGAACGTTGTTTTTGCTCAGGTCTGCTTCGCCGGCTCCGCGCCAAGTTCCAAGACCTCTTCCAGAACCACCACAGCCCGTCCACGGCCCTGGCTGTTCACGTCCACGACCTTCAGGCGCGGCACAATCTTCAGGCGCAGTACTGCCCCACCGCCGCCTGGTGCCAGACGTGAGTACTGCCGGCCCTCAATTGGCAACAGTGAAACCTCGATGCGTCGTTCTGGGAATCCAATGTTTTCCTGACTTCGCCAACTATTTCGTGCCATCCGACTCCCGTATAACAGAATGTTGAATTTTCTTGCATGGATCATTTTATCTGTTGTCACCTGAAAAATGACAGGTTTCATTGTCTACGTCAAACCCAATCACTCAGACCTCACTCACCTAACCCTAATCATAATATGATTGGAAAACCACTATCATGAAATCATAAAACATAATATGGTGGAGCAGCTAATGTAAAAGTAGCAGTCGCTAGTAGGCCTGCATGCTGAATGCCGCCTTCTTTTTGTAGCTGTCTCCTTGTATTGTTGATCACTGTTTCAGCTCCAAAAATTAAGTCTCATTAAATTATCATCATTCATCGACAAAAAAGCACCCAAAAATCAATGAAACATTGTTAAATGAGCAATAGTGGATACTCCATCCCACTCTATAAACCTTGTCTGTGTGTTTTTTGTTTGTTTGTTTGTAAGCACTCCACAGGTCGCAGGGTTTGTTAAATCAACATGAAACTTTTTTTTGTGCACGCAAACTTATCCAACTTACAGCAGATTCAGGTTGCTGAGATTCACTGCTTTCTAGATTCGATATTTGCTCAACAGTGAACTATTTTTTATATTCGTCAAGGTGTGTAGAATACCAGAGTCGTTAAAGTAGCAAGGGTAGGACTACTTTAACAACTTTTATACCTTATTCAGATATCTTGCTCATCTAACGCATATGTTGCGTTTGTGTGTTTGCCAGGGTGTACGAAGCGACGAACCTCCCCGCGGTGGACTGCACGACAGGGCTGGCCGAGCTGTTCCAGGGGGTGGACAGCTGCCGCCTCCAGCCGCTGCTGGGCGGAGGCTACGTGGCCTGCATCGTCACGCCGCTCATGAGGCGGAACAGGGAGATGAACGCGTGCAGCACGGAGGTCAATCACCTCACCACGCTGGATGGTGAGTGCTGCCACCTGCTGCGGTGGAACCCAAACGCTGGGTTCAAACAGTCCAACAATGTTTCTGCAATAGGATTCTATATATTATCGTCGATCGAGATAGAGTAATTTTCGTCGATAGCTACGTTTTCGATCGATAGCTTTACCTAGCGTGATTCTGTATGGCAACTTGACGATCTCGACTCGACAAGGCCGTGTCATTAACTATTGTCGATATCGAGAACTGTCACATTCAGACGGAAATGGCGGCAGTCTTTTTGTTCTGAAATATTCTAGGCATTAAATAACCGTCTTTCCACTGTTTTTTTATCATGAAATAGAATGATTTGATACCGATTTCATATTTTTAATAGCGTTTTCTACGTCAACACTCGTTTCAAACGTTCTTTTCAATCCATGTCCAAGTATTAAGCATTGTACCATCAATTTGACAGCTAAAATGTAAGGTTATGTTTCCATTGTTTTTGCATTGGTGTATTACACAGCCTTCGATATTTCTGCCATTGATTTTCACTTCACTGCTTACAAATAATGGAGTCAAGTACGCCCTAATGCTCGACATTTCTGACATTTTCTCATTTACATATCACATGAAGTGTTGAAAATATTGTCTAGTTAATTTGCAAAACATTTTTTCCTTCAGTCGGGGGTTCTCAGCCCGGCCACAGCCTTCTTGTGATGTGCAACAGTCCGATTGGCTGCCTTCCCCTGGCCCTGTTGCTCACTTCGTCCGACACCACCTGCCATCTGGTGGCCGCTTTCACACTCTACAAGTCACTCATCGCAGTGGCTCCGTCGGTAAGTTGCAGCTTGACCCGGCCCTGACCCTGGCCGCTGCCTCGGTCTCCACAGCAACCGAGGCAGCGGCCAAAACGTCAAACTCCTCGTGCGTTCTGTATCCTGTCGACGGGCTCTTCACAGCAAACCCTGTTCATTCTTGCCCTTTCACCCAATTCATATTGTTGATTTCTCAACTTGACGATTGTTCCTGTTCTCCAGGTCTGGATGACTCCGGACTCGTTTCCGCTCCAGACAGCCGTCCGTCAGGTGTTCCCCGCTTCGCACGTATGGCTCAGCGGCTATCACGTGCTCCAGGACTCGTGGCTGTTCATCCTGGATAAGGCAAACGGCATTCCGGAGACCCACCAGGTGTGCCTGTACCAGATCGTCCAAAACCTGTTGTTCTGCTCGTCGGAGCTGGACCTGGTGTACCGGCTCAAAGTCGGCTTGTCCCTGGCCCCGCCCACTAGCCCCCACTTCGCCGGTCTGCTCAACGGGCTGTACGAGCGGCGCAAGGAGTGGTCCCCGATCTACTGGGGCGGGCCGGTGAGAGAGGCGGTCACGATGGGCGGAGCCATACAGCTGGTGCGCGAAAGCTTCCTGCGGCGACTCAATGGGTTCGGTCCCCTGCAGCTGGCCCACTTCCTGCTGACGCGCTGTGACGCGCACCACGCCCGCAGGCTGCGCAGCCCGCCGAGCAGGGATCCCGTCGGGCCGCTGCCCGTCTGGGCCGAGTGCCCGATCCCGCTGCAGCAGATCGACCACCTGTCAAACCACGTCTACCTGGTGAAGAGCAGCGGCGGCGACACAGAGTACACGGTCAACGATACGGTGAGCGGCTGTTCGTGCGCGGCCGGGTCCACGGGCTGGGTGTGCGCGCACCAGCGAGCCGTCAGCTTCTACTACGGCGCGACGCAGACCGTCGACCTTGATTTGACGGACGAGCAGTGTGAACTTCTCAACGCCATCGCCAGCGACGACCATCTTGGCCAGGTCTGGGGACAGCTCGATGCGACCGACGTGGATGCCGAGAGTATTCACGAGTCGGTGGAGGTTCCCGTCGCTATTGCCGCGGAAACGGTGGATGCGTGTATCGCAAACATTTCGAGAACGTTGACAGAAAGTTATTCCGAACATCCTGAACTTTTTGATTCGGCAATAGTCAAGTTTGAGGAGATGTTGAGAGGTAAAACAAGAAGGGATCTTGCGTATGCACTCAGTTCCGGGGACTTTAGGCGTGAAAGTGAGAGTGAGGTTAAGGCTGACGTTAAGCAGGCCCAGCTAGTTCGAGACTGTTCTGTGATATTGACGAGGATCGACGTCGGCGAGTATTTGAGCGCACCGATTGCAGTAGTGAAACGGAAAGTCGGCCGGCCCCCGAAGAAGAAGAGTCCCAGATATCTGAGCGGGAAGGTTTCGAAGAAGTTGTTTATCAAAAATCACGGCTTTGAGTTGGGCGAGAACTCGCCAAACGCTGTCTTTGGATACACGCAGACCGAGGTGCTGGTCGTTGACTTGCCCGAAGTAGAGACCTTATGTTCGTGAATCACACCAACACACCTTATACTAGAGCTACCGACATATAGTCGTGGTCCCAACCATTATCCTACTCATCGTCTTGCAAATCAAGTTGTAATTCTGTCAGATTATTGATTAGTTCCTAGCGAGTGTATCGTTGAACACTTCATAAGTCTGGGAAGAAAGATTATTCCCAGTCTCCTTATCTTTGATGTGGGGTGTCGAGTCCATATTGAGTACCTACTACTCGTTGAATGAAAATATATGTTTTCCAGAATATGATATTAATACGTGAACAAATGCTGTAAAGTAGAAGATTTTCATGAATCTGAAGAAAAGCTCGAGTGGTCGAGTTACGGCAGCGTTACGTGCACGTAAGGTGCCGAGAACATCTATCGAGTGGTTTGTTGGAACATGCGGAACTCGAGGTGAGCTGTCGATACGTCTCGCAGTTTGTGATAGAAATAATGTGACTGGACTGTTGATATTTGTAAGCTACGTCTGCAAACCGTGAATGTTGTTTGACCTCTGCTCCAGCCAAGGTCAGTGCTAATCACACTTGCATACTTTGTATTGAACAATATTTTTAAAGCACATAGGAGCTACCCATTTGACGTGTAAGATGTAAACGATACTGACGTGGGAAATGTACCGAGATGTTAATTCCAGTGGAACGATTACTCGACAATATGACTATTATGTATACCATTAATATTACTGATACTTTGTTATTCTTCCGACTCTTCAGTCATTACGGTCGGCTGCGAATTACCTCCGAGAAGACTATTTTTGTAAAACAACCAAACATTGATGTGGGGCCAGAGCCTATTAGAACCTTGTATTTGATTTGATTGTTGTCAATAGGCCTAGAAGTGTCGTAGCCCGAGATAAAACATGTAACAGAAGATCAGTTGAGCATGGACCTACATTACACATTTAAAATGATTCAAAATTCATTATCGCTTACACCTACCTTATTTCGTTTAAAATAAAGTCGTGAGGAAATTGAAAAGTGTTTAGAAACTTTTTTACATTTATTCAATTCTTTCTTGATGAAAGTCCTCCTTGCTTATCACGGGTATTAATTTCACCAACAGCGTGACTTATACTTGAGTGTCTATTAGCCAGTCACGCGGCAGACTGACGGTCATATTGCGTGACCTGCTATTATTGATTGTTGTGAAGTTTATTGATCGGTGGGTTTGTCTGTATTCCGACTCAGTTATACCAACACATGTAGAGAGCGCACGGGAGTGGATTTAGTGAAATATCACAGTTTTGTGATAACTTGATAATGGCTTGAGAAATGAGTCTACTATGGAAACCAGATCTTGTGAACATCTTCGGAATGATGTGTATTGAAATGGCCAACTTTGAGTCCTCACATTTCCATAGGTATACAGCAGAACATAGTGTTTTATTCTTGTGGAAAAAACTTGGCACCAAAAACTGATATTCTGCTAAACCGATTCCCGTCCGCTCGTAAACGGCTGAAACTTCCGGTAATATCTCAGGCGTAAGATTGTTACGTTGGTACGCAAATGACAAAGCGGGAAATATATGGACATTTGACGGAGCTGTTTGAATACGGTCTGTGCCTGAAGACATGTTCTCTTGTTAACCGAGTACCACATTCAGTCGGAGAAACCGCCCCAGACTGGTTAATAGGCTCTTCACTGCACAAAGCTGTGCCTGTACCTTAAATGTAGATGTAGTGTTATTCCATTACCTGTAGAGTGTATACTAATACAAACTAGAGAGGCTGTATTTGGGAGAGAGCGGCCAACTACGCGCACGGACGCCATTAATCGTCCAAACAGCTGTCTGTCACTATGGCATATCTGAAGGCTAAATCTGAGCTTTTTAACGGCAAAATGAAAATTTACAATTAGCAAACCGTTTTTAAATTTTCATTTTGCCGTTGAAAAGCTCAGATTTAGCCTTCAGATATGCCATAGTGACAGACAGCTGTTTGGACGATTAATGGCGTCCGTGCGCGTAATTGACCGCTCTCTCCCAAATACAGCCTCTCTAATACAAACTAAACCATCTTGTTTTAAACTTAATATGTTATACAGTCATATATTTATTTTTTATATTGTGTTTTGACGAAGAAAGAAAATGTGCTAATTGCTAATTCAAATATTGGTTTTACAGAAGTGTTGAACAATTGCTTGGTTAACATAAATCCTACGGAGAGTAAATGTAATTGAGAAACATTCATAGGCCTATCCAGGCTGAATAATAACTTTCAAGTTGATGAAACCGTTTCTTGAACGCGCCTCAGCATTCTTATTTTAAAACAAGAAAGTAAACAAACTCATTCCCATATGCAGTGCTGTGTCGGTTATCGGTAGCGTAGCGTAAGAAGCGGTACCTAAAGCCCCCACCAGATGGCAGAGTAGAGTGTTATTAATTGTTGAGAAAGAAGAGAGATGGACTAAGCGTTACGATTTACCTGCGTTGCGAGAAATGTGAAGCGAACAGATATTTACGACGTGTTGGTGAGCGGCAGTTTCGATCCGGGGTGAAAGCTGGCAAACTAATCTTATTCCACTTCTCCGATCGGAGTGCCATGTTGATATCCAAACTCAGCGTTAATCCTAGAGTCAAGTAATCACTAGTTAATTCAAACGTTATTAACTCAATGTACAATATTTCTATAATTCAAAATATTATCAATTAAAAATAGATATTTTTGGGGCCAACAAATTTTGAATTGAAGAGTGTTAACTTTACGTAATCGAAGATTTTGTAAATCTGAGCAGTAGTGATTAAATAGTATATTTTTGACATATTTTGAAACTCTTTAATTTGAAGTGCTAGGCCTCGGAAGTTGCACCGTTTTCAATTGAGACTGTTGTTCTCCGACCAAGCTCCAAGTGGAGATCAGCTAACAGCCTACCACCTGTTACCCTGGCTTGATGGTGCCTCACTTGTTTTCTACCACTGAGCAACTTACTTATAGTAGGGTCTGCTAGGGAATAAACCTACCATACCAATCTTTACCAACAATTTAATTTTTTTAATTTTGTTAAATCGCCAAATGTTTCAAGTTGAATCTCCTCAGCTACTGGTAGGCTACTGTACATTGCTAGTTCAAGGCCTTCCCAACTATTAATACTTGATGGAATGATTTGTTCCGACATTATAATCTAGTAGGACTTGTTTGTTTGTCCTTTGTTACAGAATCACGTGTATAACATTTGTGTATGATTGCTTTGTTCGCAAGTCCACGATCCTACTGTGTCGTTTAGTAATGTTGACCATTTTTTTTAGATTCATGTGACAGAGAAAGAACCGAGAGAAAATCATTAATTGTACTTCTAGAATGAAATAAAAGATATAAAGTGAAATGCCGTTGTTACCAGTGTATCAAGTTATTTCCTTTCTCAAAATGTTGGCAACGTGGTGATAGCCAAGATTCAAATTAATGTGAAGGTTCATTTACTCTGGTGCTTTGTGCTACGAGCAACGTGCGCTGACCAATCAGAGAGCGAGTTTCTCCCGGCTGCATGAACACCTGCTACATGCGCCAAGAGATGGACTTTGTTCATCTTTTCAGAGGCAACGTGTGCTGAGACCCACAATGCAACGGGATTTTTTTCACCTGTGAACTGTTAGAACCAACTATTCGTAAACCCGTCTGCACGAGATATTATGTCAGTTTTTGACACTCGTATTTGAGTAATTAATGGTCCAACAGTATTAAGAAGCTCACATAGTTTGATTGGATACATTTGGTGGAAGTTTGAAGAATTTTTTGTGGTAACATAACCACACTTAGAAGTCTAACTATGTCGACGTCACGGCGCTCAACAGTGAAGAGAAAAGGTTGAGGTTTGTGAAGTTTCTTCATCTTATCCCAAGTTCAACCAGTCACCAGTTGATTCAAATTGTAGTATACGAAATGTATTGCTTACAATACTGTAGTTAAACCTAAAATATAATATTAATTATGTTAGTTGTCGCTGTAAGTGAATATTATTATTCACCTTATGTAGTTTTTCTTTCCTAACAAATTTTTCAAGTTGAAATATCAACTTATTCACCACTAGGCCTATATTGAATCAAAAAATATATATTTCTTTCTTTTGACATTTATTAACTATCCAATCATCAACTGATTACATATCACATTATTATACCGTATTATCAAGTACGGTATTACAATCATCATTAGGATCTTCCCACCACTGGGAACAATGTGTTTACCTGTCTTCAACTGTGTAAATAAGACTATCCTATTCTATCATTAATGAATGCCTATTGGGTACAATTGGGGAGACCACCAGAGAAGAGAATGGATTGGATGTTCATACAAGAGATAATGTAGAAATGAAAGGGTACTATTTAACTGTACACAAGGTACATAGATGTGAAGGAAGTGATGAAAAAGGCAGTATTAATCAGCAGACCCCAGTGCCTGGAAGCTCTCACCTCTTGCTAGGCGTACCAACACCCCAATACAGACTACGTTCACCACACTGTCGACTGTCGAGAAACAGTTAGCCAGATTGATTCCGCCCGAACCGGTTTAAGCAGGCCGATATACACGTCAACCTTTGGGCAATAAGAATCCAACACGCTTGGAAATTCGCATCGGAAGTATGCGATCAACGGGCCAAAACGGTTCGTATGGCCAACTCAAAGCCGACAACAAGGCGGTGTGAATAAGAAAATATGGTCGACGTTTTTCTTTTTGAACTGTTCCGACTAACACAATTTAGGGTATCGTGATAAAAGTGGGATGTTTGGAGCTAAACCGTCTCCCAGCCAAGTTAGAATCGTCACAGCTGCCAAAAGTCCACCAATACTCTGAATATTCCAGCGCAGGCGTTGCCTACGGGTAAACAATCTTCTCGATCCACTTGCGGTACGTGGAGATCAAGGTGAAGCCCGACACCTGCTCCATCTGACACTTGCTGCCAGTGTGCATGGTCGCCTTATGCCCAACGCTTGCGATGCCCCGCAGGTAGTACTTGATGCCCCGCTCAGTTGCCTGTGGGAAGGCGTAGCCCCCTCCCGAGTCCCCGGGACAGACACTTGTACCTGGAACAGTGTTACACTAGCTTGAATCCGGCCTGGGGCAGCTCATTCACCATTTCTCTGGTCAATACGATGTATTCTCTATATCAGGAAACTGCAGCTTGTTTCGTGAAATGAGCGGGATTCCATATGAAATCCTGTGGGCCTACACACCTTGATGTTAAAACTATTCAACCAACTGCCTTCCTGATTTACCTATAGTTGACACCTTCCCCCCCACATCCCTCAGCAATAAAACGTTCAACCACAACCTTATGAAGTTTCCTGATTCGAACCTCTTCTACAACCTTGATGAGGTTGTGCTTGACATTCACCCCTAACTCTACTGGCTCTATTCCGTTTGGTATAACCTCACTTCACGCCCTACACCACTAACCTTCTGACCTTCTCAATCCCTTGGTAATCAATCGTAGTTCTGTCATAAAACCAGTTCCCACTTTTCAATCCTTTTGATTTTGTTCCTCTATTTTATTATTATGAATGATTATTACCACTACTGTACTAGTCTATTATCATCTTATATTCAGCCCTAGCTTATTTGGCAAAACCAATATAATTTATCATCAATATTATTACTAATCTTTAATGAATAAAATATATGTAAATACAATTATCATTTTTTTTTTATTCAATATTGATTGAATATATCGTTATGTATCAATATTTGATAGCCTATCAAAAGCAATTTTTCCTAGTTTTTCATGAGTATGCACTACTAATATTGTTGGCAGAAAATTAAGCAGAATGGGCTGAACAAGACGTAAGATTGGCGGAATAACTTGCCTCTGTTGATCCAGCCGGCACATATCTTGTCGTGCGTCAGGTATCTCAGGAATTGTGTCTTCACCACCTTTCTGCACGTTTTGTACGGGACAAACGGCAGCCGCACGAATCGCAACACGTCGCTGTGAGTGTAGTTTTCAGTCAGTCCCCACCCGGCTATCTGCACAATAGATTGGCTTATTTTTCATGAACAAATAGAAGATTACATGAAATTGACATAATAGCTACTACAATGGAACCTCTTTAGTACGCTTTTCAGGGGACCACACAAAAATAACATACTAAAGTGAAAAAGCTACTAGAGAAACTATTCAACATGTGGGAGAATAGAGATGGGATCAAAGAATAAAATGTACCAACGAGAAACTTACTGAAGAGGTTCTACTGTATTCATTGTTCAATTCATTTCATTTTTGTATCTATCACTTCAATAAGCACCAAGTACCAGCTTGACTAGAATTCTTGTCTTTTACACCTTTAATACTTTAATACTTCACGATCCCACAGCCTGCCTCTCGCCATTTATACAAAAGCACTACTTTTTCAAATGATTCGCTACAACCTTAGTCGAAATATCTTCTGAATTTCGAAATGCAAAATCAGGTTGTAACAATATTTCAGAAAGTAAGGAAGAAATTCGGATATGAATCCTATTTCAATACCGAATTGATGTTGATCGAAAATCGAGAATACCAATCAATTTCAGGCAATTTTCATTATAAAAGTTTCGGTACAGGTATTTAGTCTATCCACGACAATTCTATTAGGTATCATCTCCCCCCCCCCCCCCCCCCCCGTTGTATCAGCAGAATATCGTGACGTTTTGTCCGTCTGTTTGTTTACCCACCGAGCCGTTGTTGCCTGGCACCAAATGCTGAGCCTCCAGCGCATCCTCCCAGTCAATACAGGCCGTGTTGACTGACGCAGTAAGCAACACATCGCGGTCGACGCGTAGCATGGCCACATCGTAGGCCATGTTGTGTTGGTGTCCCAGGTAGCGCTCGTGTACGATGATCTCTGATAGGTTCCTCTTCTCCATGGCAGGCTCATCCGCGTACCAGTCTCGCAGATGCTTGCCCACAACAACGCTGTGGTTTTCTGTCGGCAGCTGCGTGCTCAGGGTGTGGTTCCAGAAGCAGTGGGCCGCTGAAACCAGACCCGTCACGGTTCAAGCGCCAAGCATCTGCATCGTGTTCTTTATCCAACCTACCGGTAGCTAGATTACCACATAGTGATAATATTGGTTTTGTCAAATAATAATAATGGCTAAATGCAAGATGACAATAATTTATTATTTCCGTTAACAAGGAAACTTGAAACAAAATCATTGTTACCCTATCAAGGCCATAGATGGAAGGTAGGATTGTATAGACGGGGCACCACAAGGGCGATCTTACCACGTCAAAGATCCATAAATAAGATGACTAATTTAACAACAATAAACCTTGAGGTAATGATTCCAAAGAGACATCGCATGTGGGGTAAGTTAGGTTTGCCAGGAAACGGTGGAACGTACCGGATATGATGAGAGAGGGGGAAATCAGCGTTCCTCCACAGATCTGATCCCATTGGTTGGTCTTGTTCAGTCGATATATTCCCACATGCCACGGGAACTCTCCAACGGGCACTTCCTCTCCGAGCGATACCAGCCGTTTAGCGCCGACGTTCGGCCGGCCGCAATCTGGAGCCATTCAGAACTGGTTAACAGTCAAGTTGGTGGAATATCAGTCCTTTGGCAATAACTTCAGAACGGTATGATTAGACGAGCGATACCGAAGACTTCCATCTCACTCTTATCTCACTCTTATGAAGCTTTGGCATGATCTGAGCATGTGACGGAGGCATGATTTGAGCATGCTATGGCGGCACGGGAAAGAAGATGCAACTCACCCGGCACGCACTTGATGATAGTGTTGTAGCCCTAGCTACATCATAGATCGATTAGACCGCAGTCTAATCGTATTGTCTTGTAAGATCAGGGTGGTGAGGATTAAGGCGAAATACTAACATACTGAACAATTTAATCTAGTTTATTAATCGTAATGATAAACCTAATACAAAATATAATAATTAGAGCAACCAGCTCCTACTTACATGGCACGCACTTGCCACCCCCCATGTTGCACTGGTTCTGCCACTTGACTACAAGTTAGGACTCCACAATGACTGACTCCAGTTTACCAAAGGCCCAACTATAAATACGAGGCTGATCTTGAATCAGCACCGCGCCCAAATTGGTCAACCAGGATATTACACCAATTAAACAGAATGTGCTAAGTCAAACTTACAACATAACGCTACATTCTATCACAGAAATTCCACTAATATTGCATATTAAATCATGACATATTTCTGCAATAAGAATACAGTCGTCATTATTAAAAGCTGACTGTCAATAAACACATAATGCAATATGTAACGATAACAGCGGAAATTACCCAATTCATATCAATTCCAGGCCACAACAATGCCCCGACCCTTAAAAAAGACGATGCCAAGGGCACGTGCTTTTTCCCACACTAAAGACTGGAATTGGTAATTTCCAAATATCCTGAAGGGACTACCGGAAACAGAAGCACACAACAGCCAGCATAGCAACCCGCTCAGCCGCTACTAATAATCAACATTTATTAAATCCCTGATTGAATACCGAAATACAAAATCATTACAACCCGTGCAACAAATGGTATACCGGACCATTCAACCCCCCCTGGCGTCTACAGTATACTGATGGTACAAAAAGTCAATATGAACAAATCAGTCCCCTGCCTAATTAGCAATCCCTCAGCCGCGGAACATTGAGTCACTGCTCTCCAATAGAGGCACGGTAGAGTAAATCGTGTGACAGTCGAACCCCAGCCTCACTGAATAAGAACCCAACTGATCCACACACCATAATGTATTTAATTATGATGATTAAATTTTTATCTTTATTCCCCTCTACCGCCCTTATAACTTCCCGTCCGGCTTCAAACAAGAGAAATACCACGTAGATACAAGTGAATCTGAATTGTCATAGTACGCAATCGTGCGATCCCCACTTAACTTCAAATTAACGTGTGCTGCTGCTTCCCTGTTATCCTCCATTGATCGAGTCTAATTAAATTGTGCAGACGCACCAAAATCCTAAAAATTTACAAAATTAACCCCAATTCAAAGTGCAATTTCAAAGTGCGTGCCCAATACTAACTTACATACAGTTACAAACTACTGAATTATAACCAATTAAAATCTAGTTCAAAACCTAACTTATTAAGTTTAAACTAAAACTCATCATTCCCTGAGCAATACGAGGAGCCTGTCATCCAGAAGCGATGACTCATTATTTCTACGTTAAACCTAATACCGCCATAACGGATATAAAATTTCAAATTCCTCCTCATATTCTCAAAGAACCACAAGCTGTACCGCTCGCTGAAGCTGACGCGTCCTCCCGAAATTCACTCGAACACGGCTCCACCGACCCGGGACTCCTCCAAATTCTCCCGCACCAGGATCCCTCGGAACTGCCGTCGACTCGCGGAGACTGGCTCTTCCCAATTCGCACCAGTCCTTGAATTCCGGCCGAACGATGGTCGCCTGGATCCCGGCCACCACAACTGGGACCCCCTCGGAGACGCCACCCGGAGACACCAAGTCTCCACCTCCCGGTGCTCCTCGCGCCACCCTAGGTTACCTCCCCCTGGAAAGGTTCTCCCATCGTCGAACTTGATTCCGCCTCCTGCAAGCGTGGGGCGTGAGGTTTTCTTCAAATTCTTGATTCCCGGGTTCCTGATAGAAGTTCTCCCATCGTCGAACTTGATTCCACCTCCTGCAAGCGTGGGGCCTGAGGTTTCTACGAATTCTTGATCCCCGGGTTCCCGATAGAAGTCCTCACTAACCGGCCTCTTCCTCCCGAGCCATCGCACTGGATTGTATCATCCCTGGTACCCGACTCGAGATGCCGCCAGACACCACCAGATCACTCCAAAACTGAAAAAAGTAAAACAGCACACAACCCGAACCCATCCATACACCCAACTACAAAAATGAATAGGCCTATGTTAAAAATGCCCTCTTTAAACCTTATAATTTATACTTCTATTTCTATTTCTAAGATTATAGGTATGACCCGGACCCGGCGAAGTTGCAAACTGATTCCCTTCTGCAGGTTGAACCCCCACATCCCCTGGCCTAACATTAGAATGTTCTGACACCGAGTCCACACCACCACCAAGAGACGCTTGATCACATCCAACCTCCCCGGAAGAGGCCGTCTCTTCGACAGACTTACTGTCCCCTAACGATAGATCGTCTTTGGCAGAACCCTCCTCCTCAGTGGGTTTCAACTCCTTTAATTCACTTAAAGTCACTAGTTCCCTATCCCCCACTTGTTCATCTGAATCATCAGCTACTTCAGATTCCAAATTGTCTTCCAACTCACTATCGGTCTCACTATCTGGTTCACCATCCGGTATAAACAACTTCAAACGGTTGATGTGCACCACCACTGATCTCGATTCGCTCATCTTAATCCTGTAGTTCACTGATCCCAACTTCTCCAAGACCTCGTATGGTCCCGTCCAGGGCTTACACAGCTTCTTCGTAAGGCCCCTTCCCACAACAACGGTGTGCAAATACACCAAATCACCTGGGTTAAATGAGCGAAACTTGGCAGACTTACTCCTGTTATATTGCCGTGCTTGAGAAACCTTGCTCCTATGCAGCCTGGACGCGGTCACCCGATAGGCCTCCCTCAATCTCTCGGCCAAGAGTGCCACGTAATCGTTCTCCAAGTCACCCTCATCCCATTTTGGAGTCAGGTCTTCTTCAAATGGTATCCGCATTTCTCTCCCATGCACCAGAAAATGCGGTGTGAATCCCGTAGTCGAGTGCGGAGTACTCCTGTAAGCCATCTGTATGTACGGTAAATACCGACACCAATCACGCTGGTCTTTCCTCACGAAGTGTGACAATGCGGCAGATATTGTCTGATGACTCCGCTCCACCATATTCGACATCGGGTGATAGGGACTGGTTTGAATCTTTCTGATTCCCAGAAGCTTACAGGTCTCCTTCATTAATGCCGACACGAAATTCCGCCCTTGATCAGTCAGAAGCTTCCTCGGAGTACCATGCCGTGTCACAATCTTCGTTACAAACTCATGTGCTATCACCTCAGCTGTCTGTGTTTTCAAAGGAATGATTTCGCAGTATTTGCTGAAGGCACACATGAACGTGAGCATGTAACGATGACCAGCCTCCGATGTTGGTAACGGTCCGACAATATCACAGCTCAGCACATCGAAGGGACGATCCACGACCTCGTGCATCTGCAACGGTGCAACAGGATGTCGCCCTGTCTTCCTCTCATTGCAAGATGAGCAACCCTTCACATATTGTGTGACATCCGCCTTCATATTCGGCCAAACAAATCCCTGACGCACCCGCTCATACGTTCGTCGATATCCTGGATGACACGAAAACACACTGTCGTGCATGTCCTCCAATATGCGTAATCTCATCGACCTCGGTGCGACCAATTGACTGATCTCTTCTGTACCCTTCCTCGACCTCTTGTACAGCACGCCATCCTGATCAACCTGATACTCAGGTGACTTCTCCTTTAACGCAATACAATCTGAATCTTTGCTCTGCTCGGTTCTGATCTCTTCCTTAGACCAAATAACCGACTTCTTCAATGGCCCTGCCGGAAGCTTCCTGATCGCAGCCACAACCCGACTCAAGCTATCTGCGTTTGTATGTTGAATCCCCGGCTTGTGAACCACGTCATATTGAAACTCCGACAATCTTAAAGCCCATCTCAGTAATCGTGAAGAAGGATCCTTTAAATTCAGCAACCATCGAAGAGCAGAATGATCCGTTATTATTGTAAAGCGTGTACCAATCAAGTAGCACCGGAAATACTTAGTTGCCCAAACAACGGCTAACATTTCTCTTTCCGTTGCGCTGTAATTCATTTCCGCACTGTTAAGTTGTCTACTGGCGTAAGCGACTGGATGTTCTTCGTCCCCTATACGCTGGGACAAGATAGCTCCCAATGCTACCCCAGACGCATCAGTGCTGAGAATGAATGGTCGATTAAAGTCAGGATACTTGAGTATCGGTTCCTCACACAATGCTCGCCGTAGCGTATCGAATGCTGACTGCTGCTTCACACCCCATCTAAATGGTATATCACGTTTAGTGAGCTCGTTCAGTGGTTTCGCAATCTCAGCGTAATCCGCAATGAACCTCCGGTAATATCCTACCAGGCCAATGAAAGATTTAATCCCAGCAACATCTTGTGGTACAGGGTATTCCTCCACAGCTCTGATCTTCCTCGGATCCGGTTTCAGCCCATCCTTGGTAACTACATGTCCCAAGTACGCTACTTCACTGGCGGCAAAAGTGCACTTCTCCAACTGCACCCTCAAATTGGCATCCCGGAGGCACTCAAAGACCTCCCTTAATCTAGACACGTGCTCCTTCATATCAGTGGAATACACAATTATATCGTCCATGTACACCAGGCACTTGTTACTACCCTTGAGACCACATAAAATGTTGTCCATCAGGCGCTGGAACGTAGCTGGTGCTCCCTGGAGGCCCATAGCCAGCCTATTGTACTCGTACTGGCCTCCCTCCACGCAAAATGCCGTTTTGGGTTTATCAGCCTCTTCAATTTCGACTTGATAAAACCCCGATGCCAAATCGAGGGTACTGAAGTACCTAGCATGACCCAAGCTATCCAGTGTATCCGTAATGTTCGGAATAGGATAGCTGTCTCCATGGGTGACACTATTTAGACCTCTAAAGTCCGTGCAAAAGCGAAACTTTGGAGTTCCATCTACCGACTTCTTCGGTACAATCACCACGGGTGAACTCCATGCTGAGCACGACGGTCTGATAATATTTTTCTTCAGCATGTCTTCTACATGCTCCCGCACAACCTCTTTGTGCTTATGTGGTATCCGGTAGGGATATCTCCGCACTGGTCTGGCTTGACCAGTATCTATTCTGTGTTTAATCTTGCTTGTACACCCAATAGAGTTACTCTCCGGGTCCTGGAATATATCATCATATTCAGCAAGCACACCCCTTACCATCTCCCTCTCACTCGGTGGTATGTGTTCCAACCGAACTATTCGAGTCACTTCCTGTTTTCCTACATTAACAGAAGCTATAAGACTCTTATCCGAAGACTTCCTCCCGTCTTCTGCAGCCATCAAACGGACCTTTGGTTCCGTGCCACCTCTTAACTGCGACCGGACTATAGATTCCACCGAGGCACCTCTTATGTGTGGTCGGACTATAGAACTAGAATCCGCTGACGCTGCATCATCACTGTGCTTCGGCTCAACATACTGCAGTTTACACACACTGCAGCTAGTGTGGCCTAACTCGCCGTCCTGTGTATATCTCGGCGTAAATACTGTTGCAGATCCCAGCAACATATTTTTATTCAAATTCATCCTTTCATTTGTCAAGTTTATGACTTTCATCTGGACCGTGTTTTTATCCGTGAAAAACCCAACTATTCGAGAAACGTATATCCCATGTATATTTATTTCTTCGGGTTCTATCACCACGGCCTGTGTTGGCACCACAGTTATGGCCTTATCCAGCCTCCCTTTAACTGTGGTTTCACTTCGTGCTGGAAGGCTAAGACTTGCGTGATTATACACCTGCCAAGTCCTAGACTCAATATCTGGAATGTTGCTCTGACAGCTCACTAATCCTGGGTTCGATGCAGTAACCGGGTAAGTCGTACTCACTTCAACCTCCTGATGCCGTTGAGATGACACCCTGGGTCGGTCTGAGCTTATGGCTTCCGGGTTCGAATCCCGGCCATGTTGATATTCTTGATGGAGCCTGCAGGTGGCGCAACAGCTCAAAATATCTTCTGAATCATTCTTTGAGTTAATTACTCCCAAATTACGATCCCCACAGCCTGATGACTCCGTACTGTCGAATTCCACCAGTTTCATTTTCCTTCCACATATTGCCAGCGTCCGCGAACTCAAATCCAACACAGAATTGACTTGCTCCAAGAAGTCAACCCCCAGAATGCCGTCATACTTGATATCCATGGGGCATACTAAACAGTTCTGTTTCACACTGATATTATTCCCGCAATCAAATATAATTTCCTGAGATCCTTTTATATCCAGGAAATGTCCGGTCACTCCTTTTGCGTTGACACTACATACGCCAATCGACTTCCTCGAGACGTGAGGCTTGACCAACGAGACCGCGGCACCTGTATCTATCATCCAGATACTTCTATTGCCCTCTATTGCGAACTCGACGGCCAAATCTCTGGTACCGTCAGCCTCCACTCCCGGAATCCTGTATGTCGTGTCTTGGACAGCCTCTACGACGGAGTTCTCGTCGAGGCACCGCCGTTTCCCGAATTTCCAGTAGACGACCGTGACCCCGCAGCCTTCATCTTGCAATCCCGAACCAGGTGACCCTTCTTGCGGCAGAAATAACACTCCCGGTCTTCCCTTTGCTTGAATCCTAGTTCAACTCCACTGCTCTCTTGCCTCACACTGCCATCCTGTTTCCCGGTGGTCATCTTCTTCTTCAATGCATAACACCGATCAGCCGTATGTCCCGGCTTGTTGCAGAACTGACATGACACCGTGACCGGAAATACCTTCGCCACCTCCATCTCTTCCTTCTTGCAGGACAAGTTCCCCGCTCGAATTGCATATTCCACGGCCTCTTTGAGTGTCTCTGGCATCCTTAGCTGCGTAAGGCGCCCCACTTCCCCACGAAGGCCCGAAACGTATGCTGAGAGAAGGCGACGCTGACCCTCTTCGTTGATTACCTTCTGTTCAATTGGATTATCAACACGACGAACCGTCTTCAAATTCAGCCTTTTCAGGCGGTCCGCAAAAACTTCCGGTGATTCTTCCTTCCGTTGAGAGGCGGACATTAGGTCATTGAAGTAATGTTGAGCTGGCATCTTCTCCCTAAACCTTTCTTCTAACTCTTTCCTTAAATCTTCATATTTCACCCCCTCCCCGAGAAGTTCTGGTTCCCCTCTCAAAAATTCGGCTGCTACCCCGCCTAATTTAAGTCTAACTATCCTCTTCTTGTCATTTGTATCCCAGTTCCCTAATGCCCCCACACTATCAATATTGTCAAAAAATTGGCCTACCGGTACACCACTGGCGTCGCCAGACCATAACGGTATCAATGCCGCTACGCCTAAATCCTTATTGACCCCGCGCTGTTGTGTAATCATTGTCAGAGTTTGAACTTCCTGAGCTAGTCTTAATATTGCCTGCTCAGCAGTCTCCCCCTGCTTCATAAATGCAGCCATAATTTAGAAACTTCAGAAAATTTAAATACTATTCAAACAAATCTAGTTCCCAACAATTAAAATTTAATTCAGTTAAAATTTCCAATCTAACAATGTAACTATTTAGGACCTATACTGATGACAATGTAGGGCACTTGGTTAGTAAACTCATTCATTGTTAATAACACATGAACTATAATATGAATAACTATAACATTTACACTTCTCTGAAACAACAGTACATACCTATAGTACTAGGATAGTACGCTGACATAAGATAACACGTCAGCAAATTTCTTGCATGCAAAACTGGCATATTGCCTCACTAAATAACATGCAATTATAATTATTTGCATTCCAGCCCAAATATAGCTGGTAATACAACACCTCTTGAGAAGAGTAACAAATTTGGCCAGTTCTCATTTCAAAATAATGAGCTAAACTTACTTATAAATTGACTGTTCATAATTCCTCAATTTAAAAAATGTAGCAAAACAATATAATGGCCAAAAAAATATATATAAATGAAAAATCTAAATTTCCATTATCTCCTTCCACACCTCCCTTTCCTTACAAGCAAAACACCGCCGTCACCAAAATATGTTGTAGCCCTAGCTACATCATAGATCGATTAGACCGCAGTCTAATCGTATTGTCTTGTAAGATCAGGGTGGTGAGGATTAAGGCGAAATACTAACATACTGAACAATTTAATCTAGTTTATTAATCGTAATGATAAACCTAATACAAAATATAATAATTAGAGCAACCAGCTCCTACTTACATGGCACGCACTTGCCACCCCCCATGTTGCACTGGTTCTGCCACTTGACTACAAGTTAGGACTCCACAATGACTGACTCCAGTTTACCAAAGGCCCAACTAAATACGAGGCTGATCTTGAATCAGCACCGCGCCCAAATTGGTCAACCAGGATATTACACCAATTAAACAGAATGTGCTAAGTCAAACTTACAACATAACGCTACATTCTATCACAGAAATTCCACTAATATTGCATATTAAATCATGACATATTTCTGCAATAAGAATACAGTCGTCATTATTAAAAGCTGACTGTCAATAAACACATAATGCAATATGTAACGATAACAGCGGAAATTACCCAATTCATATCAATTCCAGGCCACAACAATAGGCTTGCTCCACTTGAAGGCTTCGCTGCACGTCACGCTCTTGTAGCCGGGGTAGACGGCGTACACGTATCCGACGCGGCACCTGAAGTCGGCCACCGTGCCAGGCTCCAGTGGCTCCGAGCAGTTGACCGTCGTGCCCTCCAGGTGGCAGGAGAAGTCCGTCGACGGGTCGCTCAGCGGGTGGCACTTGTTGCCTACGTTGTCTGGTTTGTCGATTCGGGTATTCTTGGAGTCTTTGTGGACAGACGCTGCAAGCGCACATGTTCATGTTGAATATGTTGAACCCGTAACATTTTCGTATTCTTACTTTATCTTTGTATTGTATTCTGTATTCAACGTAGAATCGTTCATAGTACATGTTGTGTCCCGAGTTTGACAGCCATCAGCTGTTCTACCGGGCCTTGGCTACTTACGGCAAGAGACCAAGGTCGAGACTAGGGGTCCCTGCACGCACTTGTATTTGACCTGGCTTCCAGGACACATGTGAAATAATATGTAAAAGCTGTACTTCTGTATACTAAATAAAGTATATTTAACTGAATATTTAACAGTAAACATATTGGTTTTGCCAATCCTGAGGCATTTTTAAATAATAGCCCAATAAGTAAAAATATTATAAAAATAAGTATCTCCAAAAGGAATGCTTACCACGTGTGACACTACAATCTACATGCTTGCTCGTGTTTAATCAATATTACTCCAAAATATACAAACTCATATTAAACGTTTCAGTCGATTGGATTAACTTACGGTCCATTGTCATCAGTTGATAAATAGCGCGTGCTTGTTCGGGGTTGATTTCGATAGGCTTTCTGTCTTCAGAACGTGAGTACTCAACAATCTTGTTTACCAGGTTGCCAAATTTCTTCACCTCCTCACCGAGATCGTCCAACCAATTCGTTGATACATCTTCAACAAAAGCCAAGTGGCTAGTTACACACACAACTGTTCTCCACTATTTTATGACATCTGGTCTGGTATAACAACCTTTATTGTAACCTTTAATGATCTTCATCAACTGATAGTTCTAGGTTAAATTCTAGGTAGATTTGTAGTTCTAGTGTATTGTCTTCTGATGTGATGTAGCCTAAGGTGAGATGTCGATGGTTTGTATTTATTGAATCTGTATACCGTATTTTCATCATGAATTTATTTTCTAATAAACCTGATATTGAATCATGATTCCATGATACCATTTAATGCATAAATCCCAAAACTATTGGCCAAGTAAAATTAGATTCTATTGTTCAAATTTGTAAATTCAATGCAGTTTTGTATTAAATATGTGCATAAATACGTGAACTGTTTCTCTACCTTGTATGATATTGAGAAGCAGCAGCACACAAACGAGACTTATTGCGTACGGCTTCATTGCAGACACCGGAATGTCACTATTGGCGCTCTGCATGCGTTATCCTTGACCCCAGCCTGCATGACCTGCTGACCCGCGATAACACGGCCGAGAGAGGGTTTTTCCCAACACTGCATGGTCAATACACCGAGCAAACACGCACAGCAATTGGTTTTTTGAATTGTGAATAGATTTCCTTCATTTTAAAAAAATGTTCATTTTAAATTCCAGAGATTTTCTCAGAAATTGAATTTTTCAGATGAGCGTAGCAAATGTTTCCATTCAATTATAACACATCAAATAACATCAACCTATATTCAATATATATTCTAAATCATATTATAATGTTTTATGTGAGTCTGTCTATTATTACATTCTCTCGTATTAACCCAGAAGGGATCTCTTGTTATTTCATCGATATTTGGTCTTTGCTTGTAATATTGCTTTGTCTTTCCATTGTACACAACGTCACATTCTGTCATGGTAACCCAAAGTGAACCCCTAATTTTATCCAGTCAAATTCCCTGGTATGTTCTTCCTGTTGACGAAAGACGAAAGACAAGTAGTCGCGCGGATGTATAGTTAGGCTACTTGAGAGAGACCCCTAGAGCTGAGCATGAAGACTGAAGATATTGCCGCCGAGCGGGGTAGTTTGCCTGGCTGACCAGCCTATACACCCTCTCACTTCTCTCAATGTCAAAGAGGACCATTTCATAAGTGGTGAAATAGAACTTTCGAGACGAGGAGGTTCGGACCAATATATAGGCCGAAATTTTTCGCTCGGCCCCAGAAATCTCCTGTCGGTCTTCGAGAACGGACGTGTCAATCATACAATAATACAATCACAAACAAATTTCATCTACTTGTTTCTGAATAAAAAAGAAGAGCAAAAGTTGCCTATCAGTGGTCAAGAATGGATGTGTCCCTGGGAGAGGTACCATCACGAACAAGTTTAATCAACCAGCGGCGGCGATCCTGACGCATTTCGGACAATCAACGATGACGCATTAATGACGACTCCAGTCTGCTTATAAACAGCTGAATCCAGATCACACATCGACATCACGGAGCAAACTATATTATACTATATAAAGGCCTACTTTCACATAATAATCACGTCAATAAGTCAATAATTTTAAGTAAAGGGAATTCATTTTTCTAGCATTTGCTCCCTAACCAACGGGTTAGAGACGCAAATATCACGACCTAAAGTCATTGTTTCTTTGGTTTTCAAACTATATTTTGATTTTTTTTTTGTGTAAATATTTCATTTAAGTAAATTTTGACGTTAAATTTCATTTGCGTGTACCGCAAGTATTTTTAAACCTTTTGGTATCCCTAAAATACGTAACTGATAGTTTCCTCCCTACCTTATTGGTCCACAAATTGGTTCCGCCAGGAAGTGTTTTTTTTATCTTCAATTTAATGTTAATTAATTCAAAGTTCGAGTCTCATCACTACCAAACTACGTGGCGAGGGCAACACATTAGCACCAGGTAAGCCTGTGTTAGTGGGGGTATGTGATCCCATATAGCGAAACAAATTGAGCTTTCTTTCTTATGTTTGTTTTTTGTAATTTTTTATTTGGCATAGAGGTCAGGAAAACAATCCAATCAACTAGAAACATTTTTTGCATATTGATGTCATAGCAGAATAGGTTGGGATTGTTTCTCAGAAAAATTGATTGAATGGTTTTTCTGGGGAAAAAATCGGAAACTTTGGAAAATCCCCATAAGAATAACCAGAGACCGAGAGAAAATCATTAATTGTACTTCTAGAATGAAATAAAAGATATAAAGTGAAATGCCGTTGTTACCAGTGTATCAAGTTATTTCCTTTCTCAAAATGTTGGCAACGTGGTGATAGCCAAGATTCAAATTAATGTGAAGGTTCATTTACTCTGGTGCTTTGTGCTACGAGCAACGTGCGCTGACCAATCAGAGAGCGAGTTTCTCCCGGCTGCATGAACACCTGCTACATGCGCCAAGAGATGGACTTTGTTCATCTTTTCAGAGGCAACGTGTGCTGAGACCCACAATGCAACGGGATTTTTTTCACCTGTGAACTGTTAGAACCAACTATTCGTAAACCCGTCTGCACGAGATATTATGTCAGTTTTTGACACTCGTATTTGAGTAATTAATGGTCCAACAGTATTAAGAAGCTCACATAGTTTGATTGGATACATTTGGTGAAAGTTTGAAGAATTTTTTGTGGTAACATAACCACACTTAGAAGTCTAACTATGACGTCGTCACAGCGCTTAACAGTAAAGAGAAAAGGTTGAGGTTTGTGAAATTTCGTCATCTTATCCCAAGGTCAACCAGTCACCAGTTGATTCAAATTGTAGTATACGAAATGTATCGCTTATAATACTGTAGTTAAACCTATAATATAATATTAATTATGTTAGTTGTCGCTGTAGGTGAATATTATTATTCACCTTATATAGTTTTTCTTTCCTAACAAATTTTTCAAGTTGAAATATCAACTTATTCACCACTAGGCCTATATTGAATCAAAAAATATATATTTCTTTCTTTTGACATTTATTAACTATCCAATCATCAACTGATTATATATCACATTATTATACCGTATTATCAAGTACGGTATTACAATCATCATTAGGATCTTCCCACCACTGGGAACAATGTGTTTACCTGTCTTCAACTGTGTAAATAAGACTATCCTATTCTATCATTAATGAATGCTTATTGGGTACAATTGGGGAGACCACCAGAGAAGAGAATGGATTGGATGTTCATACAAGAGATAATGTAGAAATGGAAGGTTACTATTTAACTGTGCACAAGGTACATAGATGTGAAGGAAGTGATGAAAAAGACAGTATTAATCAGCAGACCCCAGTGCCTGGAAGCTCTCACCTCTTGCTAGGCGTACCAACACCCCAATACAGACTACGTTCACCACACTGTCGACTGCGAGAAACAGTTAGCCAGATTGATTCCGCCCGAACCGGTTTAAGCAGGCCGATATACACGTCAACCTTTGGGCAATAAGAATCCAACACGCTTGGAAATTCGCATCGGAAGTATGCGATCAACGGGCCAAAACGGTTCGTAGGGCCAACTCAAAGCCGACAACAAGGCGGTGTGAATAAGAAAATATGGTCGACGTTTTTCTTTTTGAACTGTTCCGACTAACACAATTTAGGGTATCGTGATAAACGTGGAATGTTTGGAACTAAAGCAGGGTTTCCATCTCTGATTTTTTTTTACACCGTTTCTGTGTCATGCCATGCTGTTAAGGAGAATACTGGCTTGCTATTGGTCAGTTGAACAGATCGTGTCGGACAAAAAAAAAACGGAACTGGAAAACCTGCTTAAACTGTTTCGTAGCCGAGTGAGAATCGTTGTCACAGCTGCCAAAAGTCCACCAATACTCTGAATATTCCAGCGCAGGTGTTGCCTACGGGTAAACAATCTTCTCGATCCACTTGCGGTACGTGGAGATCAAGGTGAAGCCCGACACCTGCTCCATCTGACACTTGTTGTGTGAGTTCAAGTTCGCCCTGTGCCCAACGCTTGCGATGCCCCGCAGGTAGTACTTGATGCCCCGCTCAGTTGCCTGTGGGAAGGCGTAGCCCCCTCCCGAGTCCCCGGGACACACACTTATACCTGGAACAGTGTTACACCTTCAATACTTCAATACTTCACGATCCCACAGCCTGCCTCTCGCCATTTATACAAAAGCACTACTTTTTCAAATGATTCGCTACAACCTTAGTCGAAATATCTTCTGAATTTCGAAATGCAAAATCGGGTTGTAACAATATTTCAGAAAGTAAGGAAGAAATTCCTATTTCAATACCGAATTGATGTTGATCGAAAATCAAGAATACCAATCAATTTCTGGCAATTTTCATTATAAAAGTTTCGGTATATTTAGTCTATCCACGACAATTTTATTAGGTATCAGCTCCCCCCCATTGTATCAGCATACAATAATATTACAGCAATAAATACAGCAATATATTTGTATATTGATAGAATATCGTGACGTTTGTCCGTCTGTTTGTTTACCCACCGAGCCGTTGTTGCCTGGCACCAAGTGCTGATCCTCCAGCGCATCCTCCCAGTCAATACAGGCCGTGTTGACTGACGCGGTAAGCAAGACGTCGCGGTCGACGCGTAGCATGGCCAAGTCGTATGCCAGATTGCGTCGGTGCCCCAGGTAGCGCTCGTGCACGATGATCTCTGATAGGTTCCTCTTCTCCATGGCAGGCTCCTCCGTGTACCAGTCTCGCAGCTGCTTGCCCACAACAATGCTGTGGTTCTCTTTCAGCAGCGGCTTACTCTGCGTGTGATCCCAGAAGCAGTGGGCCGCTGAAACCAGACCCGTCACGGTTCAAACGCCAAGCATCTGCATCGTGTTCTTTATCCAACCTAGATTACTACATGGTGATAATATTGGTTTTGTCAAATAATAATAATGGCTAAATGTAAGACGACAATAATTAATATTTTCTGTTACCGGTAACAAGGAAACTTGAAACAAAATCATTGTTCCCCAATTAAGGCTATAGACAAAAGGTAGGATTGCATAGACGGGGCACTACAAGGGCGATCTTACCACGTCAAAGATCCATGAATAAGATGACTAATTTAACAACAATAAATCTTGAGGTAATAATTCCAGGGTTTGCCAGTTAGGTTTGCCAGGAAACGGTGGAACGTACCGGATATGATGAGAGAGGGGGAAATCAGCGTTCCTCCACAGATCTGTTCCCATTGGTTGGTCTTGTTCAGTCGATATATTCCCACATGCCACGGGAACTCTCCAACGGGCACTTCCTCTCCGAGCGATACCAGCCGTTTAGCGCCGACGTTCGGCCGGCCGCAATCTGGAGCCATTCAGAACTGGTTAACAGTCAAGTTGGTGGAATATCAGTCCTTTGGCAATAACTTCAGAACGGTATGATTAGACGAGCGATACCGAAGACTTCCATCTCACTCTTATGAAGCTTCGGCATGATCTGAGCATGTGACGGAGGCACGGGAAAGAAGATGCAACTCACCCGGCACGCACTTGATGATAGGCTTGCTCCACTTGAAGGCTTCGCTGCACGTCACGCTCTTGTAGCCGGGGTAGACGGCGTACACGTATCCGACGCGGCACCTGAAGTCGGCCACCGTCCCCGGCTCCAGTGGCTCCGAGCAGTTGACCGTCGTGCCCTCCAGGTGGCAGGAGAAGTCCATCGACGGGTCGCTCAGCGGGTGGCACTTGTTGCCTACGTCGTCTGGATTGTCGATTCGGGAAGCCACGGACGTCTCCGATTCAGAGCCTCGGTGAACAGACGCTGCAAGCGCACATGTTCATGTTGAATATGTTGAACCCGTAACATTTTGGTATTCTTACTTCATCTTTGTATTGTATTCTGTACTCAACGTAGAATCGTTCATAGTACATGTTGTGTCCCGAGTATGACAGCCATCAGCTGTTCTACCGGGCCTTGGCTACTTACGGCAAGAGACCAGGGTCGAGACTAGGGGTCCCTGCACGCACTTGTATTGACCTGGCTTCCAGGACACATGTGAAATAATATGTAAAAGCTGTACTTCTGTATACTAAATAAAGTATATTTAACTGAATATTTAACAGGAAACATATTGGTTTTGCCAATGCTGAGGCGTTTTTAAATAATAGCCCAGTAAGTAAAAATATTGTAGAAACAAGTATTTCCAATAAGAATGCTCACCACGTGTGACACTACAATCTACATGCATGCTCGTGTTTAATCAATATTACTCCGAAATATACAAACTCATATTAAACGTTCCCGTTGATTGGATCAACTTACGGTCCCTTTTGTCTAATTGATAAATAATGCGTAATTGCTCAGGGGTGATTTCGACAGGCCCACTGTCTTGAGAATGTAAGGACTCGGCAACTATGCCAGATTGTACCAACTCAGCAACAAAGCTCATTTCGTCGACAACTTTCTTCACCTCCTCACCAAGATCGTCAAACCAATTCGTTGATACATCTACAACAAAAGCCAAGTGGCTAGTTACACACACAACTGTTCTCCACTATTTTATGACATCTGGTCTTGTACAGCAACTTTTATTGTAACCTTTAATGACCTTCATCAACTTTGAACTCTTAGGCCTATATGGCAACTGACAGTTCTAGGTTAGCTCAACTTACTATGAGGTCAGATTAAATCAGTATCGTATTGTATTTTATATACAATATTAATTCAGTCTGAACCAAAACTAAGCTCATCTAAACTCAAACTGAAGTAATCTAACCTAAAACTAACAGATTTTCCATTCTAGAGTTTGAAACAAATAAGAAATTGGGAGATTAATCAGATATGGAATTGATTGAGATTGCGCACAATAATAACAATAACAACAATAACAACACTCACCCTATAGTTATTAGTTACAACCACAGATCAGTGGTTACAACCTACCCAAGCCATACCCTAGTTGCATATAGTCCTAGCCAATGAAGAGACATCATTGTAGCAAAAAGCTAGGTCTAGGAAGTGAAAATGACAAATAATATCTTATTTTAGAATTGAAAGCGTTATCACGAATAGTATTTTATTCAGAAATTATTTTGATGTACGTCTACAAAAATGTTTTAGAAAATTGAAAGCATGCGGACAAATCTTTATCTGCTTGAACCGCAACAAACTCAAAAATACGTATTTGTATTTTGTCTTCCAATGCGATGGAGCCTATTGTGAAATGTTGATGTTCTTAATTTCAAATTAAATGTAATTAACAAGATGTATTGAGGGTTGCGTTGGTTTATTGCCGGGAGATGGTGCCTTCACTCATCTTGAAAACTCGTACCATTTCGTGAGGACTTTTCTCTGTAATATGGATCGCTGCTCTATCTGGTGCTGTTTTGTAAATTTGTAGAAACTTGATGTGATGCCTTCTATATATATCTCAAATATTGACATCTTAGATGCAATGCATGTTGGCATCCAAGATGCGGTGCATGATACAAGATGCGATGGAAAGAAACAAATACGCTAGGGGAATAAGAAAGAATATTTACTTTTTTTTTTTATTATGATCTCTTTATTGGCATATCACATAAAAAGAAACATAAATCTCACACGATGACCCACAAAGCCGAATTGGGCTTTTCTGTGGTATAAACGCAATGATTATGAAACAGACGTGCACACATATAATACATCTCATAATATAATACATTCTAGTTATACAAATGATACTCAATACATTCTAGTTACACATCGTAATTTGGAACTTGAATAGATCTGAAAATGAAATATACATAGAGTGTATCAGTGATGAAGATATATATAGAATAAATTATAAAAAAATAGATGGTGATAATAATGCGAGTGTATAATAAATACGTGAGTATGAAATCAACCCTTTTACGCTTTGATGTCGGATTTATATGTATGTCGTAGCGATGAATCTAAGAAATAAGGTGAATATGAGACGCACTTCAGAACATTTTTTCATTTATTATTAATGAATTATTAATATCAACATTCGTGTGTTTATACTGAAAGACTTTTATCTACTGCGAAAAATTATGGTCACAGACAGCGCAGTCCTGGTGTTGAAGACCATTAGTTTTAAATAATCAAAATGGGGTGGTAAGATCGCCCTTGTGGTGCCCCGTCCAAACGATCCTATCTTTCATCCATAGCCTTAATTGGGGAACAATGATTTTGTATCAAGTTTCGATGTTATTAAAAAAAAAAAAAAAAAAATTATTACAATCATGTGAGTAGACTACGTTCTAGTACCCATTCTTTAATGTCATTTTCAAGAATAGAGTATTGTTGCAGATCTCGTAAGCTTTGTGGTATTTGATTGAAATTGAAAGGAACAGCGTAACACAGACTTCTTTTTCCGTACTTGTTATTAAATAGTGGTAATTTTATAATGCAAATAAGTAAAATATGAATACTTATATTTTGTTTGGGGCATGCCGACTTCTCACACGATTTTGATTACATATAGAAGAGTTTTTAGATGACTCATGAGCTGTTTTTCAAACCATGTATTGATATAGATTTTAAACCTATATGAGTGTAAATATGTATGTATTGTAATGTATTTGGTATCTTGTAGTATGTGTGTATGTGTTTTTTGTATTGACGTGTTAAATATCATTTCATGATCAATAATGACAATAAAAGATAATTAAAAAAAAAAAATCGTCTAGATGTAAGTTACTAGTTGATGAGCGTAGCGAAGTCTCCATCCCACTCTTATAGGGCTTTGTCTGTGTGTTTTTTTTTGTTTTTTTGTTTTGTTTGTAAGCACTCCACAGGTCGCAAGGGATGACTGATCAACATGAAACTTTTTTTGTACACGCAAACTCATCCAACTTAGAACAGTATAGTTTTTGGGATGAATCGGTCGGACCGATTTTGAGAATCATCATCTCAAACTTTCTAAAAACCCCATAAGATTTGGCTGGGCAGAAAATGTTGAAAAATAAAATCTCTCCAAATGGAATGAAATTCTCTCTAAATGTGTATACATGGATTTTACACATTATTACGATTTTTTAAGCAATTCTGATCAGTCGTTTTGAAGAAAAAAAATAAAATGACTGATAATATTCATAAAATATATCATAAAAATTGTGACAGAATTAAGTTGTCGAGATTCACTGCTTTCTAGATTCAAGAGTTGACCAACAATGAAGTATTTTTTATATGCGTCAAGGTGTGTAGAACACCAGAGTCAATGAAGTGGCAAGAGTAGAACTACTTTAACGACTTTAATAGCTTATTCAGATATCAAGGTGTGTAGAATACCAGAGTCGATAAAGTAGCAAGGGTAGAACTACTTTAAGGACTTTTATACCTTATTGAGATATCTCGCTCATCTTACAACGCATATTTCGCGTTTGACTAGTAATATAACTTGCGTTACTATATCAATTACTTCACAGTTTGTATGATGGACAATTATTTAACCTCACTATCTCTGTTTTACTTCTAGAGAGACTGTTTCAGACAACTGAGCAAATGTGAACGTCATTACACGTGTATTTGTGAACAAAGTTGGTTCCTTTTATCACTACTATCTACGCACGGTCAATAGTTCCTTACACGTGGACAGAGAATTGGTACATACTTTCAACATGGGAGGGATAGGAAGTGAGGACACCATCTCCAACCGGCAAACCAACGCAACCCTCAATGCATCTTGGTAATTAGTAATTACCAAGATAACTTTTGATTATTTTTTAAATCATGCAAGCCTTTAATTTAATCTCCCACTGTTATGTTATGAATGTTAAAAATGTTTCAATTCATTAATTTATAATTTCTTATACACCCTATTATTTTTGTCATGAATTATGTATGTACTAGTACCACTTGATGCCGGTACATAATGTTTGTATTTATTGAATCTGTATACCGTATTTTCACCATGAATTTATTTTCTAATAAACCTGATATTGAATCATGATTCCATGATACCATTTAATGCATAAATCCCAAAACTATTGGCCAAGTAAAATTAGATTCTATTGTTCAAATTTGTAAATTCAATGCAGTTTTGTATTAAATATGTGCATAAATACGTGAACTGTTTCTCTACCTTGTATGATATTGAGAAGCAGCAGCACACAAACGAGACTTATTGCGTACGGCTTCATTGCAGACACCGGAATGTCTCTATTGGCGCTCTGCATGTGTTATCCTTGACCCCAGCCTGCATGACCTGCTGACCCGCGATAACACGGCCGAGAGAGGGTTTTTCCCAACACTGCATGGTCAATACACCAAGCAAACACGCACAGCAATTGGTTTTTTGAATTGTGAATCGGTTCTCTTCATTTTATTTATTTAAAAAAATATGCATTCCAGATTCCAGAGATTTTCTCAGAAATTGAATTTTTCAGATGAGCATGGGGTAGATTTTCATTCAATTGAGCGAAACAATTGGGCTTTGTTTTTATGTAATTTTGTACACGGCATACAGATCAGGAAAACAATCTAACCAACTCGAAACTTTTTTCACATATTGATGTCATAGCAGAATAGATTGGAATTGTTTTTCAGAAAAATTGATTGAACGGTTTTTCCAGAAAAAATCGGAAACTTTGGAAAATCCCCATAAGAATAACCTGGATGGGAAATATTTGAAATATGAACATTTTTCAAAAGCTCTACAATTTGTATTGAATATGGAGGATGAAACTGATTTCCTGAAGATCTGGGGCCCTAGTACATAACTGACACATGGCATAACAGACACTGTTCTAAAACTAGCGATTCCAGTTATTAAACGGTATTTGACTAATTTCATTAAAAATCATTACACTATAAGTATAGTGCCTTCATCGTCAAAACAAGTAATCATAACTCCAGTACCTTAGTTACCTAGCGCTATAGATGGTGAAAATTATCGTCCAATAAATATTGTGTCTATGATAGAAAAGGTATTAGAGTATGTGATAAAGGATCAGTTAAATGATTTTATTGTGCCCAGTGATATATCAATAGAGACACAGCCAGCTTACAGGGAAAACCACGGATGTGAAACAGCCACACAACTAGTTATTAATTAATTGAAATCCAATGTACAGCGTAAACTTTTCTCAGGGGCAGTTTTCCTAGACTTGAAACGAGCCTTTGAAACAATTGACAGAGTGAGGTTGGTGAATCAAAAAGCGGGGTCTTTTACTGTTCCGACCAACACAATTCAGGGTATTGTGATAAACGTGGAATGTTTGGAGCTAAAGCAGGGTTTCCATCTCTGATTTTTTTCTGTCATCGGACACGATATTGGTACGATTTTTGTCATGCCCGTTTCCACTTTGCTGTGCCGTAATATTTTCGTGACGTCATGGCCACAGCCTTCATCACCTTCGCTTCTTGAATGTGAGGAATTGAGCTGTCAGATTTCAATTGACGCACTTTTCTTAAGACGCGCAATTGTAATTAATTAATTATACAAACAAGAGTTTGAAACCGAATGAATTTATACTACAAACTAATTCAGTTACCGCCCAAAGTTCTCGCCCTCTCGAGCCAGAAGTTTAGGCTTTTTTAAAACAAAAAACAACAACTCACAAAATCAAAAAAAAAATAACCTTTAGGAATTACCTGGAGATTGGAAGTAATGGCACAAGGTACAAAACTCGAATACAAAATCAACTCATTTAAAACTTCCAAAAAAAAATCTTACATTTTAAAAAACAAATAAAACAGAGCCAGTGCATCACAAAATGAAGTGAAATGCTAATTAAAAGATTACCATGTTCAATCCAACATCCAAGAGAATATTACACTTACTTTAGTAATTCCGGTGGCCTACCGCATCACGTCTGATTCTACCGCATCACGTCTGATTCTACCGCATCACGTCTGATTCTACCGCATTACGTCTGATTCTACCGCATTACGTCTGATTCTACCGCATCACGTCTGATTCTACCGCATTACGTCTGATTCTACCGCATCACGTCTGATTCTACCGCATTACGTCTGATTCTACCGCATTACGTCTGATTCTACCGCATTACGTCTGATTCTACCGCATCACGTCTGATTCTACCGCATCACGTCTGATTCTACCGCATTACGTCTGATTCTACCGCATCACGTCTGATTCTACCGCATTACGTCTGATTCTACCGCATCACGTCTGATTCTACCGCATTACGTCTGATTCTACCGCATCACGTCTGATTCTACCGCATCACGTCTGATTCTACCGCATTACGTCTGATTCTACCGCATCACGTCTGATTCTACCGCATTACGTCTGATTCTACCGCATTACGTCTGATTCTACCGCATTACGTCTGATTCTACCGCATCACGTCTGATTCTACCGCATTACGTCTGATTAGTTGGAATTTCAACGTGCCAGATTTTAAAGTAAGCACTGCTATTCATTATACGTCATAATCAGTATTCAGATATGAAAATACAAAATACAATACAAAATACACAACGTTACGTGTTGCGTTTACGACTGGTCTCGAGTCTTTCGCCACTGACGATCCTCCACTGGTTCGCCTACGCGGAGACGTCAGTCTGTCCTGGACGAGCCACACTGGACTTTGAGAACGGGCCCTGCGGTTGTTGTTGTGTATCAACAATGAAGATGCTTCCTCTCCTTTAGACTACTCCTTCTTCACTTCTTCACTTCTTCATCGTTACTGTTGTCGTTGATAGTTGCTTGCCTTTGTCTTGTACGTCTGGTTCGGTCGACTGCTCGGAGCAAAGTGTTTTGGGTTCTGGTAGTTTCTTTCGTACTTGGCCTACGTGACTCCCTACACTTAGTGGCGTATTTTCCCTCGGCCTACGTCACTGGCCATCCCCTTGTCCTTCGATGCTATAATCCGGTGGTCGCTTGTTGTAGTAACGGCACACCGCGCGTTCATTACGTTTGCAGTTGTCCCGACCGTTTCTTCTCTCGCACCTTGTATACCAGCCTGTGTCCGTTTAACCTTGATACGCAGTTTGTCTAGTGTTTCGAGATCATGCTCTTGGCCGGCACACCTGCGCGTCAATGATCTCTGCGTGCCGGAGTGTCTGGGAATACGTCTCATACAAGTCTCCAGAACGCGACTCGTTTACTTGCTTTCGTTGCTAATGCATTTCGAGAATTCTAAATGGACATTATTTCTCTGAATGCTATTATTGTCAAAATACATGAATACATATTGAAAGGTAGACAACATAGTTGATCATTACAGTTTACAAAATTATAGAACAATTTACATTGCAAAAACCAAAACTGATGTGTGATGACTGTAAAAACACTATAGAATTACTTATAGGACAAAACTAAATGTCACAAGATGTCCTGAACTACCTGAATAAATAATTCTACTTGAAATGGCATAACAATAATTCTGGATACAATATCTAACAACGTGTACCTAAAAGCGTGGTGATGTTTGAAATAGCAGTTTTATGGATAGATGAATCAATGGGTGGATTGGAGAGACGGAGTTTAAACCCCGGCCTACCTTAGATACAGTCTAAGGTAGGCTGGGGTTTAAACTCCGTCTATGCAACCTACCCAATATTTTTGTGAGTCAATTCTTTTTTCGCTTGTTTGATATAAATTCCAACAATCAGAAGCAGATGAATCACAATCGCAGTATAACTTCAGGTAAGATCGTAATTTAGGCCGACGGAAGTCAAAGTTGAGTCAATAATCACGACACCGTTTCTGTGTCATGCCATGCTGTTAAGGAGAATACTGGCTTGCTATTGGTCAGTTGAACAGATCGTGTCGGACAAAAAAAAAAAACGGAACTGGAAAACCTGCTTAAACTGTTTCGTAGCCGAGTGAGAATCGTTGTCACAGCTGCCAAAAGTCCACCAATACTCTGAATATTCCAGCGCAGGTGTTGCCTACGGGTAAACAATCTTCTCGATCCACTTGCGGTACGTGGAGATCAAGGTGAAGCCCGACACCTGCTCCATCTGACACTTGTTGTGTGAGTTCAAGTTCGCCCTGTGCCCAACGCTTGCGATGCCCCGCAGGTAGTACTTGATGCCCCGCTCAGTTGCCTGTGGGAAGGCGTAGCCCCCTCCTGAGTCCCCGGGACACACACTTATACCTGGAACAGTGTTACACTAGCTTGAATCCGGCCTGGGGCAGCTCATTCACCATTTCTCTGGTCAATACGATGTATTCTCTATATCAGGAAACTGCAGCTTGTTTCGTGAAATGAGCGGGATTCCATATGAAATCCTATGGGCCTACACACATTGATATTAAAACTATTCAACCAACTGCCTTCTGATTTACCTATATTTGACACCTTCCCCTCCCCCCCCCACATCCCTCAGCAATAAAATCTCCCCCCAGTTTTCTTGAGTATGAATTACTAATATTGTTGGCAGAAAATTAAGCAGAATGGGCTGAAAAAGACGTAAGATTGGCGTAAGAACTTGCCTTTGTTGATCCAGCCGGCACACATCTTGTCGTGCGTCAGGTATCTGAGGAACTCTGGCGCCACCACGTCGCTGCACGTATCGAACGGGACAAACGGCAGCCGCACGAATCGCAACACGTCGCTGTGAGTGTTGTTTTCAGTCACTCCCCACCCGGCTATCTGCACGAACAACACTAATAATAATAGATTGGATTCTTTTTCATCAACAAATACAAGATTACCATACATAAATTTGACACAACGATTCATGGTTCAATTCATTTCATTTTTGTTTCTAAATCACTTTCAATAAACACCAAGTATCAGCTTGACTAGTATTCTTGTCTTTTACACCTTTCATACTTCAATACTTCACGATCCCACAGCCTGCCTCTCGCCATTTATACAAAAGCACTACTTTTTCAAATGATTCGCTACAACCTTAGTCGAAATATCTTCTGAATTTCGAAATGCAAAATCGGGTTGTAACAATATTTCAGAAAGTAAGGAAGAAATTCCTATTTCAATACCGAATTGATGTTGATCGAAAATCAAGAATACCAATCAATTTCTGGCAATTTTCATTATAAAAGTTTCGGTATATTTATCCACGACAATTTTATTGAGATCAGCTCCCCCCCATTGTATCAGCATACAATAATATTACAGCAATAAATACAGCAATATATTTGTATATTGATTAGTCTATCCACGACAATTTTATTAGGTATCAGCTCCCCCCCATTGTATCAGCATACAATAATATTACAGCAATAAATACAGCAATATATTTGTATATTGATTAGTCTATCCACGACAATTTTATTAGGTATCAGCTCCCCCCCATTGTATCAGCATACAATAATATTACAGCAATAAATACAGCAATATATTTGTATATTGATAGAATATCGTGACGTTTGTCCGTCTGTTTGTTTACCCACCGAGCCGTTGTTGCCTGGCACCAAGTGCTGATCCTCCAGCGCATCCTCCCAGTCAATACAGGCCGTGTTGACTGACGCGGTAAGCAAGACGTCGCGGTCGACGCGTAGCATGGCCAAGTCGTATGCCAGATTGCGTCGGTGCCCCAGGTAGCGCTCGTGCACGATGATCTCTGATAGGTTCCTCTTCTCCATGGCAGGCTCGTCCGTGTACCAGTCTCGCAGCTGCTTGCCCGCAACAATGCTGTGGTTCTCTTTCAGCAGCGGCTTACTCCGCGTGTGATCCCAGAAGCAGTGGGCCGCTGAAACCAGACCCGTCATGGTTCAAGCGCCAAGCATCTGCATCGTGTTCTTTATTCAACCTAGATTACTACATGGTGATAATATTGGTTTTGTCAAATAATAATAATGGCTAAATGTAAGATGACAATAATTTATTTTTTCTGTTACCGGTAACAAGGAACCTTGAAACAAAATCATTGTTCCCCAATTAAGGATATAGACGAAAGGTAGGATTGTATAGACGGGGCACCACAAGGGCGATCTTACCACGTCAAAGATCCATGAATAAGATGACTAATTTAACAACAATAAATCTTGAGGAAATAATTCCAGGGTTTGCCAGTTAGGTTTGCCAGGAAACGGTGGAACGTACCGGATATGATGAGAGAGGGGGAAATCAGCGTTCCTCCACAGATCTGTTCCCATTGGTTGGTCTTGTTCAGTCGATATATTCCCACATGCCACGGGAACTCTCCAACGGGCACTTCCTCTCCGAGCGATACCAGCCGTTTAGCGCCGACGTTCGGCCGGCCGCAATCTGGAGCCATTCAGAACTGGTTAACAGTCAAGTTGGTGGAATATCAGTCCTTTGGCAATAACTTCAGAACGGTATGATTAGACGAGCGATACCGAAGACTTCCATCTCACTCTTATCTCACTCTTATGAAGGTTTGGCATGATCTGAGCATGTGACGGAGGCATGATTTGAGCATGCTATGGCGGCACGGGAAAGAAGATGCAACTCACCCGGCACGCACTTGATGATAGGCTTGCTCCACTTGAAGGCTTCGCTGCACGTCACGCTCTTGTAGCCGGGGTAGACGGCGTACACGTATCCGACGCGGCACCTGAAGTCGGCCACCGTCCCCGGCTCCAGTGGCTCCGAGCAGTTGACCGTCGTGCCCTCCAGGTGGCAGGAGAAGTCCATCGACGGGTCGCTCAGCGGGTGGCACTTGGTGCCTACGTCGTCTGGATTGTCGATTCGGGAAGTCACGGACGTCTCCGATTCAGAGCCTCGGTGAACAGACGCTGCAAGCGCACATGTTCATGTTGAATATGTTGAACCCGTAACGTGTAGGCTTATATTTTTTTATCTCATCTTTGTATTGTATTTTGTATTCAACGTAAATTAGTTCATAGGAAGCATATTGGTTTTGCCCATTATGCTGAGGCATTTTTAATAACAGTAAGTAAAAATATTATAGAAATAAGTATTTCCAATGAGAATACAAATCATGGCTCACCACGTGTGACGCTAGAATCTACATGCCCGCTCATGATTAATCAACATGACTTCTCAAAAGTTCAAATTAAACGTTTTCGTCGATTGGATTAACTTACGGTCCCATGTGCTTATTTGATCTTTCCAGCGTTCTGTCTCGGGGCCGATACTGTTTTCAAAACGGCCGTACTCGGCAACTACGTCATCTTTTGCCTTCTGAGCAACATTGCTTATTTGGTCGCCAATTCTCTTCGCCTCCTCACCGAGCTTATCCAACCAACCCGTTGATACATCTACAACAAAAGTCAAGTGGCTAGTTAGACACACAAATGTTCTCCACTATCTTATGACATCTGGTCTTGTACAGCAACTTTTATTGTGTAGGGCCTACACCTTTAATAATAATAATAATAAAAATCTTTATTTGTGCGGCGGGGTTAAGCCGCATCGGCTTCTCTTTTCTCTTGACTTTCATCAACTTTGAACTCTTGGCAACTGATGGTTCTAGGTTAGCTCAACTTGGTGTGAGGTCGGAAAAAAAAAGTATCTTATTGTATTGTATACAATATTAATTCAGTCTAAACCAATACTAAGCTCAACTAACCTCAAACTGAATTGATCGAACCTAAAACTAACAGAATTGCCATATTAGAGTTTAAATATTATACGAGTTTCGACAGGGAGGCTTTCCCGCTCGATGAACCTCTCGTTTACAGCCTTCTAGTATGTAGATTTCAATTTCAATCCGTCATCTTAAGACGCCGCAGGCGCTCTACATGGGCTCGTTGTTCGCTCGCTTCAGACTCGAGTTTAACATGCATCGTGTGCAAGGCGCCACCCGTAGACTAGCCCGCCGAACTCATATTCACGTAAACGCCGTTAATTCCCTTACTCACACTTCTGATATATTTCACATTCTATGTTTTTTTTCGGTATTAAAAAGTTTGTATCTAGGTTTTCGTAAATTAGAAATTTTTCCATTTTCCATTTGAAGAATTTGAAAAATCACAAATTTTTTGTTCAAAATTCTGTATTCACGGTAACCTTCGTTTTTCAATTACTAACAGAATGCAAAAACACTCATATTGATATCACAAAAATTACGGCCATGAGAGTTTGCGGCGTGAAATACGAGCGCCTGCGGCCTCTTAAGACAGCTACGACTCATGAATAGTACGTCATTTCCCTCAAAATTAATTCATATTTCAAGTTTACGTGAATGTCTAGTTTCTTAACTTTAGTATTCAGTATCAGTTACTAATCATTGGTTTGCATTTTATGAATCCAGCACCTGGGACCAAGCTTATCAAGCCATTAATTCACACTATTATTTTATAACTTCATTTCTTAAATCATGTTCAGTTTTAATTCATAAAAACATTTTAAATTTGTTGATTGAATTATAGTAGTAGTCAAGTTTTATTTCCATTAATTGTACATTACCTATGACACAGTGTGAGCATAAATGACAAGGTATGAACACAAACCCTTTAGGATATATACCATTAATGGAAAGGTTTTTTACCAAACTTATTAAAAAATAAGTTAATAATATAATACAAGATGAATTATAATAATCATAACGAGTTGGTATAATGTACTGACATGTATATTTTGCACCCTGTGATGTTGTGCATATACTAGATTAACATATTGGAATATTTTAATACTGTTTTAGTGAAATATTAATATTAATAAATACATACTAATAAAATTCATATAATTATAGTTAATAATGATAATAATACAAACTAATGCCAACATCACGCTACTTAATATTTATAATAGCTATAATAATGATTTGTAGGATTAGCCATTTCTTACAATTTTGTAGGAAACAATTCAGTATATTGTTTTGTATAGAATTCTAATGCGTTTCTAGTTGAATGTTCGTGAATATCTTGTTTTTTTTAAAAGGAGCTTTCATTTCTTTTCATGTACAGTACTGATTCTAGTATATATATGCATGCATGCAAGTGTCAAGACAGCTTTTTTGAATAGAGGTTTACAATGTGTTTCGTGGTGGACTTGGTATATAATTCTCATAGCTCGTTTTTGGATCGTAAATATTTTATGAGCTTGATTTGAGCATCCCCAAAATTGAATACCATATCTTATATGACTTTCCAGTTGAGCATTGTATACTAATTTTGCTATTTTTACATTGCTGATGGCTCTTTTTCTTCTGAGCGCGAAGCATGCCTTTTGGATATTTGATCTATGTGTTTATGCCAGTTCAAATTTTTATCCATATTTAGGCCTACAAATTTTGTGTATTCCAATCTCTGTAGCTGCGTATTGTCTTAATGGTTTTGAATTATATCTATTTTTGGAGAGTTCTAGCTTTTTGCACAGTGTGAAATTGGATGAAGTTAGTTTTTGAGGAATTTAGTTTGAGTTTATTGTTTGAAAACCATTGTGTTGCTATGTTTATTTTATTTTCAGCTTCACTTATGGCTGTTTGTTGATTTTTTGAATGAGCCATTATAGATGTGTCATTTTGTATCCTCGACTGAAAAGGGAAGATCATTAATGAATAATATAAATAATAAAGGTCCTAAGTCCGACCCTTGGGGTTTTTCAAGTTATGCTATCCTTTGTGTAGGCCTAATCGTATTTTTAGTTAGGTATATGTATTTCATTTTGTAACTGTTGATTGACTCAAAATGATAATTTGATTCTTGTCATGTATTTAACCTTGTAAATTAGCAATAATGCTGAATAAATATCAACCACTAGACTACTAATAATTTGTTAATTTTTAATTTCTTACAACCTATTATTTTTCAAATATATTATGTATGATTGTAAATAATGCTTGTATTTATTCAATCTGTATATTTTCATTACCCGTATCAATTTATTTTCTAATAAACTCAACATTGAATCATGATTCCATGATCCCATTCAATGCGTAAATTCCTTCACGGTAAATTTACTGCTTAACGTACCACGTCTATTTTTTCTCGTTTTTCATGATTTTTATTTTTTTCTCATTTTTTCAAAGTATATAAGCTCCGTTCCACCTGCCGGCGGTATACGCAAGGTTTATACACCAACCTGACCTACCTAACCTAAACCACTGTCCACCTTTTGTCACCTTTGTCACCTTTATCGGATCACAAAGCATCAAAATCAAGTGAGTAAAAAACATATTGAAACAAACAAAATACAAAATGTCCATCCTACACACCATAGATATAAACAAAATCTATCAGAAAACACCAAACATCGAACGAAAATTGGCCGTGGTAGGCCCAAGTTAATCAGTAAAACTACTCCCAAAACTATTAGCCAAGTAAAATTATTAGCAATTGTTCAAATTTGTAAATTCAATGCAGTTTTGTATTGAATATGTGCATAAATACGTGAACTGTTTCTCTACCTTGTATGATATTGAGAAGCAGCAGCACACAAACGAGACTTATTGCGTACGGCTTCATTGCAGACACCGGAATGTCTCTATTGGCGCTCTGCATGTGTTATCCTTGACCCCAGCCTGCATGACCTGCTGACCCGCGATAACACGGCCGAGAGAGGGTTTTTCCCAACACTGCATGGTCAATACATCGAGCAAACGAGAGGGTAGCCATAGCATGCATTTTTTTTCTTCTCCTTGAGTATTGTTACGGATTATTCGAAGAATTCATGACCGCAACTCATGTAGTTTTTTTTTCATATTTCAAGATTTGAATGCAACATATACGGTAATGCGAACTGTGCCTGTGCATTCAAGTATTGAAACTTCAGGTACGTTTTCCCAAGAACTACATTTTCTCTGACTTGTAACAACATTACTCAAAAACTACTGGTCCGATTTGAATAATTTTTGTTTCAGAAAAAGTATTTTAATTGTCATTATCTTGCATAGCAAAACGATGGAAATAATCAGTACATATGACTATCCAGGTGTGGATGTGTGGACTAAAAATCATATTTAATCTGTATTAGATTTGAAATGATTGATTATATAATTAAAAATTGCAGTAGATTTTTCCAAGAGGTACACAAGATAACAGTGTGTATGAGGAACAATATCCATTAAATTTCAACAAGATAGATGTATTTTTGAATTTTAAACCTTGTGACATATGGCTTCATGTTTTGTTTTTTTGAAAAAACATAGAATTAATCAAATTATATTGAAATTATTATTTGAATTTTTTTTCTCTGATAATGGGTGAGCAATGGAATAATGGATAAAGTGTGCAAGTTTCAATGATTTATGGTGGTTGGTTGAGCGAAATAATTCCTACATTATATATATATATATATATATATATATATATATATATATATATATATATATATATATATATATATACATGAATATATATATATATATTTAAATATATATATATATATATATATATATATATATATATATATATAATATATATATATATATATATATATATATATATATATATATATATACATATATATATATAATATATATATATATATATATATATATATATATATATATATATATATATATATATATATATATATATATATATATATATATATACACATATATATATATACATATATATATATATATATATATATATATATATATATATATATATATATATAATATATATATATATATATATATATATATATATATATTTATATATATATATATATATATATATATATATATATATATATATATATATATAGGCGTATATATATTCGGAGCTTGGTGGAAATGTGTGATTCGGGGCTGGGGACTCTGTGGTTGGTCGGACGGCCTTCCGTAGAACGCCGTCAACTGTGGTGTGCCCATCCTTCGGGAGAACGACACCAGTTATTAAAAGTGTACTCATTTTCAGTCTCTTATTCGTTTGATTAATGATATCTGTCGCCTTGTCCGACTAATCAGTCCTGATTGCGTAACTATGCCTCTAGGAAACGTAATGACTGTGTGAAGTTACCCTGCGTCAGTATACGACCGCATCCTTCGCCTCGCTCCCATTGCTTCCTGTTTCCCTGGTCTCTTGTTTACCGCGCGGTCAGTGACTAGAGCCACGTCCTGCCACGGACTTCCGGCGCACGCGCCTCGCGCCGGTCATCATCGGTTGCGTTGAACTTGGAACCATCTTTATAGCTGTACAAACAGCACACAAGAGAGTATTGTATTGATATAATTGGTTACCCGCTTGATCAGTCGGACATGCATGTTTGAAGGTAAATGTGTGTATTATTATTATTATTATCATTATATTGGGTTTTAACGACGCACTCTACTGATGGCTACGATCTATTGGCGTCGGTGGATGATGAATGAGATGATGGGATGATGAGATGAAAGGTTATTTTATTAGGTGTTTTGGATGGTGGGAAGGAGTCGGTCGTGGCCCAGTACCACGACCCAGTAACCATTCCAGTATTGACCTGAACGACAGAGGGAAACCACGAGAAACCCCTGCCTGTCAGGATGGTCGACCATGGTGGGAATCGAATCCCGGTCTCCCGAATGACGGTCCAGTGTATTAACCACTTGACCACTCGTCTCAGTCCATACAAGCAACACCTTAATTAGACGGGTGAGTTGGATGACTGTGGAAAATATAGCCCTAAATATAAGACAAGGAAAGAGCAACTATGTGGTGTCTTGAGCAAGGGTTCCTCGTGTCCTCGTGTCCTCATGTCCTTGAGTCCTTGAGTCCTCGAGTCCTCGTGTCCTCGTGTCCTCGTGTCCTCGTGTCCCCGTGTCCTCGTGTCCTCGTGTCCTCGTGTCCTCATGTCCTCGTGTCCTCGTGTCCTCGTGTCCTCATGTCCTCGTGTCCTCATGTCCTCGTGTCCCCGTGTCCTCGTGTCCTCATGTCCTCGTGTCCTCGTGTCCTCGTGTCCTCGTGTCCTCATGTCCTCGTGTCCTCGTGTCCTCGTGTCCTCATGTCCTCGTGTCCTCGTGTCCTCATGTCCTCGTGTCCTCGTGTCCTCGTGTCCTCGTGTCCTCGTGTCCTCGTGTCCTCGTGTCCTCATGTCCTCGTGTCCTCGTGTCCTCGTGTCCTCGTGTCCTCGTGTCCTCGTGTCCTCGTGTCCTCGTGTCCTCGTGTCCTCGTGTCCTCGTGTCCTCGCGTCCTCGTGTCCTCGTGTCCTCGTGTCCTCATGTCCTCGTGTCCTCGTGTCCTCGTGTCCTCATGTCCTCGTGTCCTCGTGTCCTCATGTCCTCGTGTCCTCGTGTCCTCGTGTCCTCGTGTCCTCGTGTCCTCGTGTCCTCGTGTCCTCGTGTCCTCATGTCCTCGTGTCCTCGTGTCCTCGTGTCCTCGTGTCCTCGTGTCCTCGTGTCCTCGTGTCCTCGTGTCCTCGCGTCCTCGTGTCCTCGTGTCCTCGTGTCCTCGTGTCATTGAATGTTGGATTATGTTCGCAGGATGGATCAAGTCATGGGAGGAGTGACTTGGTGCCGGCCGTGGACGCTGTTGTTGGTACTAGCCCTGCTGGTCAGGGGAGGCGTTGAGGAGAACCCAGGACCGAGTCTAGCGACTGACACAGAGGTACAGGCTCTGGATGTACAGTCACGGGCAGATATAGAATGTTTTTTCCGTGATTCGAATCTGAATGTAAGCTGGACCCACCCACAGTTCAACATTTTCAGTGCGAACGCAACATATAAACGATCACAGTGACTTTCTGTCTGAACATACTGTAGTTGCGAGAGAAGTACCTTATGGAATACTGTCGATTCATATAATACACCCGTCAGAGGGTTAGGGAGGCGGTGGGATAGGGGCAACTTGCCACCGCGCATTCATGTGCAATTGCAAGAGTTAAATAATAATAATAAACATCCACAATATGTTATACGTGTTGTTTGCATGTAACGATACGCTGTGAGGTAATTGAACCGATGGTGAAAATATCGAAGGTTACTGTTACCTAAAACTGACCAGTAACCACGGTGATGTGTGCTATTTTAAAATTTGAGCCATCAGCATTGTTGACAAATATTGTCTGCATCTTGTGATGTTTTGGTTGATTCTGTATCGTGTACGGACAAAGTCTTAATTATGATTTATATCTGGGAAATCCCCCTGGCGGGGACTTTTTTCCCTATGGAGTCTGAGGACGCCTTAGATAAAACTAGGAAAACGCCATATATGCGTTGTTAGAGGAGCGGATAGTAATAGTATGTCGACTTTTTCGCCAAACTTTTGCCTACATTCTCCAATTGGGCGACATTCAAGTTGGAAATGGGTAAAAACTGCTTCGAGTGGTACCAATTTAGCACATTTTATGGTTTTTCTTCGAAATGGCTCACCCGATCAAGCTGAAAGTTTTCAAATAGTGTATCATAATGTAACTCAACTTCACGCAAAATTTCATTTTTTTTGGAAAATAAAAATATTTTCTTTTTTTCCGACGTGTTATTCTAATGAGTATTTTTGAAATTTCTAAAATTCATAAAAATAAAAGTTACCGCCCGATAATGCCACAAAACAATACAAATCTAAGTTAGATGAGAAACCATAAGAAAAAAATTTGGAGTTGATAGCAGTAGCCGTTTGACCTGTGGAGAACCAAAAAAAAAAAAAAAAAATAAATAAATAAATAAATAAATAAATACAAATAAAAACGAATACCAATTTTTTTCAGTATATCAAATTGAATCCTCGCTAAAGCTCGTCTAATCACCGGTTATTTCCCCGCTAACGTTTGGTTATAGCCTGTGTACATGTGATCTAGACTCAGTGTCATGTGAGTTAACTGCTTCAGGGTGCACTTCATTGAGACTTGATCGACCACGTTCATGTGACCGCAAGTGTAGGCTGTATGGGAAGATGCAGACGATTCACTGGTTGTCATGCATGAGTGGTTCTAGCTGCTAACGACCCCATCTACAGCCAGATTACATGGGAGAGTTCTTCTGTACCGAATTTGTAGAGCTCAATAATAGTATAATACCAATTATGCTATATACATATACATATATACATATATACATATATATATATATATATATATATATATATATATATATATATATATATATATATATATATATATATATATATATATATATATATATATATATATATATATATATATATATATATATATATATATATATATATATATATATATATATATATATATATATATATATATATATATATATATATATATATATATATATATATATATATATATATATATATATATATATATATATATATATATATATATATATATATATATATATATATATATATATATATATATATATATATATATATATATATATATATATATATATATATATATATATATATATATATATATATATATATATATATATATATATATATATATATATAAACATACATATATATACATACCATAGATACATTATACTCATCTTCAAGCGTAGAACTGTAGAGTTTTTGGTATAACAATCGGTCAGGAGAGATTTCTAGGAATTGATGGACAGTTTTCAGAATACCCATCAGAATAACATGGCGTAACTTTTCGTCAAGAAGATAATATTTTCAAATTTAAAATGTTATTAAGGAGGTGACTTACTTCGTGAAAATGAAGTCGGACCTACATGACTTGGACATTCATCTTTTTTAAATTTCATTTTATTTTTATTTTTATATAATAATATGTATCATGTTTTCTCTCAGTTATTGTATTATTTCAATATGTTATTTTCTTTCAATTTTAAATTCCTTGAATGTTATATTTTATTATTTCAGCATATTAAAATCTCTGTGCTCCTCAAGCATACGATGCGATTACATCTTCTTCGAGTATTTCAAGTAATGAGTCAAAGTTGTCGACGCCCCTCACCCTCAACATTCATGAGTCAAAGTTGTCGACGCCCCTCACCCTCAACATTCATGAGTCAAAGTTGTCGACGCCCCTCACCCTCAACATTCATGAGTCAAAGTTGTCGACGCCCCTCACCCTCAACATTCATGAGTCAAAGTTGTCGACGCCCCTCACCCTCAACATTCATGAGTCAAAGTTGTCGACGCCCCTCACCCTCAACATTCATGAGTCAAAGTTGTCGACGCCCCTCACCCTCAACATTCATGAGTCAAAGTTGTCGACGCCCCTCACCCTCAACATTCATGAGTCAAAGTTGTCGACGCCCCTCACCCTCAACATTCATGAGTCAAAGTTGTCGACGCCCCTCACCCTCAACATTCATGAGTCAAAGTTGTCGACGCCCCTCACCCTCAACATTCATGAGTCAAAGTTGTCGACGCCCCTCACCCTCAACATTCATGAGTCAAAGTTGTCGACGCCCCTCACCCTCAACATTCATGAGTCAAAGTTGTCGACGCCCCTCACCCTCAACATTCATGAGTCAAAGTTGTCGACGCCCCTCACCCTCAACATTCATGAGTCAAAGTTGTCGACGCCCCTCACCCTCAACATTCATGAGTCAAAGTTGTCGACGCCCCTCACCCTCAACATTCATGAGTCAGAGTTGTCGACGCCCCTCACCCTCAACATTCATGAGTCAAAGTTGTCGACGCCCCTCACCCTCAACATTCATGAGTCAGAGTTGTCGACGCCCCTCACCCTCAACATTCATGAGTCAAAGTTGTCGACGCCCCTCACCCTCAACATTCATGAGTCAAAGTACACAGTATGGCTGCCGCTGAGCACCATTTACACCATCTAGAGAATGGATGTTTCAATTATATACATATTTTTTGTATATTTTTTTTCCAGAACATGGCTTTGCTGAAAAACCCATTCGACACGAGAAATAAAAGAGAATCAAGTTTCAAAACAAGGTAAATCTTTTATTTCATCTTAATAATAATCATCACATTGTTCGGTTGGTAACTGTCTGTGACGTCACACCGGCCTCAACCGGAAGAACGCTTCACCGAAATATCCATCCGTCGAACCGGAAGTAGGTTTTAGATTGGTTCTAGTTTCGAAGTTTCTTTGGTTATGTTAATTAGCTTAGTTCAGTTTGGCTGGGTCAGGTCACGGTATATAATGAGTTGGGTGTTGTATCGGGCTATTTCGACTGGTACCAACAGTGCTGCTAGTTCCACCAGAATCCGTACGGAACGCCACGTTGACAGGAGGCCAGTGGGCCACGCTCTACGCATGCGCGCACCAAATGTACGTCATTGTTCGCGGCAAGACGTCAACTGGACCACGTGACTAGCCTCGTATCACCGTGGCGTTCCGCACGGATTCTAGTGGAACTAGCAGCACTGTTGGTACCAGCCTTCCAACGCACGGAGATAGCCCGATACAACACCTAACCTGTTATACATCGTGGGTTAGGTTGATTAAGTTAGTTAGATTGAGTGTATTTAGATTAGTTTAGGCTGCATGCAACAACAACAACAACAGCAAAGCCCGCATGTGGTGACGTAGACCGATGGTCCGATGAATGGCGGCTGTCCATCTATTCCGAGAGTCTAATGTATACAAGCTGTTTGCTTCAACACAGATCTTCTTCAAGCACAGCACCAAGAAGTGTAACTTCTCCGTCGATCTGTAGTTGTAATTATTCCCGCATCTCCAGCAGGTCGTCCGTGATGTACACGAAGCTAGCGTCGTGCGCCGACATGTCCGGTACGCTGTACGAGGTGAAGATGGCAGCACTGCTCTTCCTGCGCGGACTGAACCGCACGCACGTGTTCCACCTGGCAGCCAACATGAACGCTGCCGGTTGCTTCGACGACATCGTCTTCAAGTACAAGATGGCGGCGGACGTCGACTATTCGACCACGTTTCTGCAGCTCAAGCACAAGCAGAGGGCCAAGGTGACGCAACCAGCGTTACTTGCAATCAAGCACGACTTTTCTCTCACCAAATATTGTAACTCGTATCACATGATGAAGAGTGATTATCCGAACAGTATGGACTTGAGAGGTTGTGGAGATTTCGACAAGTTCAGATTTGTCATTTATACGAACGCGAAAGTCGACTCGGAATTGTTGAAGAAAAGTAAAATCAAGGATTTTCCTGCTCCAGATGGTTTATTACGTACCGGAGGTTCCGAGGAGCTCTCAGTTTCCTTCGATAAAGAGGTTGACGAGGATATATTCCAGTCGTTGCGGGAAATGGTCGATTTCAAGGAACTTCTTTCCAGGTTAACAGGCATGGACGAAGCGGGGATCAAACGAGAATTGGATAACTTTGTTGTGTCTGCGCCGACCGTTAACAACTTCCTTTCTTTGAAGGTTAAAATGTTGCAGAAGCAGCCCAGTAAAGCTGACATTGTGAAGACGCTCAACGAAATGAAACTGGTGGCAGATCTGGAGTTGTACGAAGAGTTCTTGGGAAAGCTGCAAGTGTACACCAGTCAGGCTAATGAAAAGGAGTTGGATGTGCTGATTAGAGATGAAATCGCTGACGCTTGCTCAATTACAGATAAATTTGAGCTCGAGAAAATGTTCGAAATTGTTCTAAAAGAAATACAGAACTGGTGGGGTAACGATTCATGTTTTCTCACGAATGAGTCGAGCTTCTGGAAAAAGATTATACTAGGAATTATAACAGAGCTCTCATTTGAAAAAACGTCCGAGCTGGGAAATAAAGTCAACGTATTCAACGAGAATGAACTGAAAAATTTAAGAAATATTATTCCCGAATTTGGTATTCTTAACATCATAACAAAGGACGGCCCAACGTCATTGAGTATGTCGAAAATATATCAGACCAGTAGAAAGTTCCTTGGTAACTGCATTATATTCATAGGGCTGGAAAAGCTTCTCACTCATCAAGACAAAGTATTGTCAGCGTGGAAAAGTCAATGGTGTAGAACTTTAATTGTCGAATGTGATGTTCACCCTTCGCAAGACTCATTCCACAATCTTTGTTCGGCAATTCAGAAAATTCTGGAGCAGACAAAAACTCCCATTCGATGTATCTTTGTATCGAAATTTGATGACACATTTGCGAAATCTTCCTACTATTATACACCTCACTACAACGAGTATGAAGACGCAAATTTGTGGAGTCAATTATCGAAGGAATGCCAACAGAGGCTTCTTGCTGAGAAAGTTCACTTCCAAGGATACGAGGTTTCGCTTGACATGCTGGTCAAGAATAACGACGGGCTAACATCTCATCTGAAAGGTGGTGCTCTAACACAACTGTTAGAGACGACACTTGAAGTTGGCCCTACTTTGGATAGTTCTCCTGGTTGTTACATCCCCAGGAAACTGTCCCGTGATCTGATAATAGACATTGAAAGTCCTTGTGATATCCCAGAAAGGGTTGTGTTGATAACGGCTGAGCCTGGAATGGGCAAGTCAACGCTGCTCACACATCTAGCTCTGATGTCCAAGCGCGAAGATCCAACGAAGTGGGTAGTCAGAGTAAACTTGAATGACTGCTCGACGTACCTCAATGATCTCAAATTGGAAGACATCAACAGTATGGAAGCGATGAAGTTCATGATGAGATTCGCAGTTGGGACAAACAACGACGTGGAGAAGATTTTATTGAAACATTGTCTACTCGTGTCTGGAAAGATGGTTGTTCTGTTGGACGGCGTTGACGAGGTATGTCCGTATTACGAAGACAAAGTCTGCTCTCTTCTCAAAAATCTTCTATCTACGAAGATACAGTCGTTTTGGATCACATCACGTCTGGTTTTAAAAGAAAAGCTGGAACAGTTGTTGAAAATCACTTCATTTTCTCTTGAACCTTTCACGAAATCTGATCAAGTATGTTTCCTGACGTCATTCTGGAGATCAATTCAACCCTCCATCGATGATTCTCAATTGAGAGATTTCACTGACGAAGTTATGGCACTCGCGTTTCAGGCATTCAAAGGAGATGACTTGGTGATCAGTATTCCTCAGCAAACTCGTATGCTTGGAGAATATTTTGAGAAAGAAATGAATTGTTTCACACCAGAGACAGGCTTCATCCAAATTCCCAAAAAGCTGAATCTTATTCTGCTCTATGAGAGTTTTATCCAGAAGAAGTTCGAGACTTATAATAATGAGAAGAAAAAAGTTGATAAAGTTAATGCTGCAGTCCTCGGCGACAGTGAGAACATTTACCAATCGTTCTTGAACGACCACATGGAAGCGGCGCTCATTCTTCTCATTTCAGCTGAGGATTATAAATACTTGGGTATTTCTGACGAGAACACCAGAAACTTCATGGATAGAGTCATTGATGGTAGAGAAAGAACAGGAATCATTGGAAATTTCAAGAATAAAAAGCCACATTTTGTCCATCGAACTTTTGGAGAGTACTTTGCTGCGTTGTGGTTCACTAAGAATTATATAACATGCCGAGATTTTCTCAGATGTAAAATGTCAGAGCCTCAACTGGAGGTTGTCGTTACATTCTTCGATAGGATTCTCGCCAAAGATTGTGACCTGCACAATGCGGTGTTGAGCCGAGACTTGAAAACTGTCAATAAGCTGATTTCGTCGTCCAAGGTGGGTATTGATCAGATTGATATTGGTGGAAGAACTGCTTTACATCTTGCTGCGTCATACAAAGGTACTAAACAAATCACAGAGTTACTCCTTGAACAAGGTGCTTCTGTGACTGTTCAAGACTACGTCATGCAATGGCGTCCATTACAGTATTCAGACGCCAGCAGCACGTGGTGTGTCGCAGGACTGATCCTTCAGAGAGGAGGCAAGAGAGATGACATGGCGTCAGCAAAGCGTACCATGTCCAAAGAACTATACAATCAGTTTCTCAGATTCATTCTACGATTGAATCCAAGTTATGCCAGCTTACTGCATCTGGCTGCTCGTAACGGAGATTTACGGATAGTCGAGTATCTCGTAGAAGAGCACAATGCTGATTTGACTACTCTGGATGAGGAAGGCGCGTATCCCATGCACCGTGCAGCCGAGGGGGGATGCATTGAAATGATGCGTTATTTGGAAAGCAGAGGCACACCGTATAATGTCCAAGACAGAAATGGAAATACAACTTTGCTGTCTGCTTCTAAATACGGACAGCTTGAAGCGATTGACTTTCTCATAAGTCAAGGAGCATCGGTGAATGATTGCAATAGAGATGGTTGGTCGTGTCTGATGTACGCGGCTGAGAATGGTTCTGTGGACGTGATGGAGACTCTGATCAGCCACGGTGCTGCGCCGAGAGAGGCTGACGCGCGATCAGTCGACCAGGTCAACGCAGCTCTCCTCTGCGCGTCTTTCGAGGGAAACCTGGAGCTGTCGACGAGGCTCGTGGCTCAAGGCGCTTCTGTGAATCACATCAATTGGCAGGGAACGATGCCGCTGCACTGGGCAGTACTCAGCGGAAACGCATTGCTGGTGGAATACTTTCTTGACCAGAAGGCAGTAGTGCACTACAGCGATGCTTACGGCTCGAGCTTGCTGCATCAAGTGTGCAAGCCTTTCAACTCGTATGGACAGCAGTATGAGCTAGCAAATGGGAAGAGGAGGCTTGAGATTGCAAAGTTATTGGTTGAAAAAAAAGCAAATCTAAAATCGGTTACAAATGAAGGTGAAACTGTTATCGATTTTGCGAATAAAAACTGCCATTCCGATCTTGTTTCCTATTTCAAAAGAGTAATTCGAGAGAAAGCAAAACAAGAAGAAGAGCGGAGCTATATAAGGTTTGCAGTAGTATTTGCATTTCTGGCAACATTGTTAGTGATAATTGTGGTAAGTTGTTCTGTACATTTTGGGAACAGTAAGCGTAACGTAGTTCAGTTTGACAAGCACTGTAATGACGTATTTCACGCTGAAGGAGATACTGGAAATCGAGGCATGTTGCGTTTTCTATACGAAACCAAACCTCCAGTTGCAATAAACGCGTTGCACGAAAACAATATATCATTACTGATTGGTGCTGCCAGTCGTCATTCCTGGGACGTTGTACGTTGCTTGGTTACGTATCACGCTGACGTTCAAGCCGCTGATCAACAAAACAAGACTGCTCTTCACTTAGCAGTGGAAAACAACAACATCAACATTACAGGTTTCCTTATCGACCACGGCGCCGACGTGAACACAATCGACAACGATGGCAATACGCCTCTGATGATCGGAGCGCAGACAGGATCTATAGAATTGGCAAGATTTATTGTTGGCTACAATGCAGATGTAAACGTTCGTAACGTATACGGTCAAACTGCGTTACATATCGCTGTTGAAATGAATAGAGTTCACATGGTGATGTTTCTCCTGGTGGTAGGGGCTTCAACTTCGGACTTTGATGAAGAAGGGCGCACAGCCTTGCTTATTGCCGCGGAGAACAATCGATTAGAGATAATAGAGGAGCTTGTGGGCCACGCGGCCAACATAGAAGCAGCAGATAGTAATGGACGCACTGCTCTGGTAATTGCTGTTGACCACGGAAACTTGGCCATTGTTAAGTACCTCCTGATGAATAACGCACAGACTTCTCACTCAGACGTCAAGGGACGTTTTCCTCTCATCATTGCCACGGAGAATAACAACACTGGTATTCTGAACGAGCTTTTGACCCACAAAGCAGACACCGCAGTAGCAGATAAAGATGGCCGCACGGCGGTTATTATCGCCACAGAGAAAGGTCACGTGGACGTCTTGACCTCTCTCCTCAGCTTCAACGCAAGCACCAATGTTGCAGACTTTGTCGGAAGATCTCCTGTGATCATAGCAACAGAGAACAGGAACTTGGAGGTGTTGAAGCTGCTGGTTGAAAGTGGAGCTGAGTTTATCAAGGTAGCGGATAGAGAAGGCCTGGCTCCGATACTGATAGCGACTGGGAACGAGGACTTGGAGACCGTCAAGTACCTCGTGGAGCACGGGGTGAATCTGAACGCAGCCGACGTGAATGGGAGGTCTGCTCTAGTGATTGCAGGCATGAAAGGAAACTACGCTATTGTGAGATGCCTGGTAGAAAGCGGGGCGAACATCAAAGCTGCGGACGTCGACGGCCAAACAGCGTTGCAATTCGCTCTGAAGAACAACAGCACAGACATTGTACGCTACTTGAGGGATGAAAAAGGAGCAACATGGTGAAACTTTTCCCAGCTTGTAGCTCGCTGCTGCTCGGATAACCAGTACTTTCCGAGTTTGTGCATGCATATTTATTATATCAGTCATAATTGTATTATTATTCTTTTCGAATGTTGCTCAACGACCCCACTTACAGCTAGATTATATGGGGGTACGGATGGGAAGAGGTATAGAGACGTTTCTATGCCAATGGAGGGATCGAACTCGTGACCGTCTGGCTTCAGAGAGTTATCGTGCCAAATGGAACAGAGTTGAATCCAAGAGAGTACTTTTACCCTGTCGAGACCTTGATTGATTCAAAGTCATTGTTGGTAATCAAATGGCTCAAGTCCAGATAATCATTTTCATCGATAATAATGGTTTTAAATGTGGATGAGAAAAATTGTATAGTTCCAATCACATAAAAAAATATGTATAAAATAACAAGATTTGATTAACACATAATATATTTGTACTCTAATAAATTCATTATAAAATGCGGCATTACATTTTATTTCACGAAAAAGACCTTATAAGGCCTTCTTTCATTCACATTCAATAATCCTACAGATTGCTGCATCATTAATGATCTTCCCAGTTCCTACCTGCATGTTTCCTTGCGTCATCGACTTGACACTAGAACGTTCAACCAACTATTGTTGGAGAGACAAAATGAGTTCGTGTCAAACAATTAATCGGCATCTGACACCGATCAGTGTATCGATCTTGAATATACATTTCTTAGGGCATTTATGAAAATATTCACTTTCAAGTAATTTATATGCCCTGGAGACCTGAATAAGGAATATACCTTGGATTCTAGCTATCATACCGAAAGGCAACAGTGTTCCAGAGCTATGCAGCCAGTCGTACATTGAAACCCTAAAATCTGCTGGAACCACAAATTACACTACTTTATCATATATTGCACTAATCATTTAGCAAATGGTTGCAATCATACACTTTATAACTTTTCATGCATAACAATAGGAATGAAAATATATATGTGTACGATTTTTTTCACCCAGTATTTCTTCTGTCTACATCGAACCTTCTTTGTAGAATATATCTCGCACAAATCAGTAAAAATCATTACACCACTCGACGTAGAAATCGTCTAGTATCACCATAATCTGATCCACGATCTAATTTGAACTCAATTCACGATGCAAAACTAAAAGAGCCAACAGTTCACCCTCGTGTATCTCAGCTCCGGAGAGAGTCTGCTTAAGGAACAAGCATGAACTGCGTATATCCATGTAGCTATAATCCAAGAATAAACCAAGTAAGAATTGAAGTCGAAGCCTCCTCTTATTATAATAGAGAAGCTAAGACAGGGGACTAATATTTGCACTGATATACAACTAAAGCGAATACAAAATCTTCATATATTACAGGTTTATGCAACATAATTATAATCCTTCCTTGCAAAGAGCTGTTAAAATACCGAAGTCGCCACGGCCGATAATGCAGGGTACACGTTGATCCACAGACACCAGAGGATCAGCGCGAAGAGCATGGTCAACGTGAAGATGTGGAGGTAGTACATCCTGGCGAATAAGCAAGCAGTCATTAGAGTTCATCTTTAGTTGTTCGCATCACATAACATAACTCGCGAGCCAATCCTCGGCAAGAATCTTGAGTTGACTGTTGTGAGTGGTCACTCAACCATACACGAAACATATTATAGTATTATTTTATCTATGCCAACCTAACTATCTCATCTTTCATGAGCTATATTCATGAATATATATACGAGAGTGAAATTTACATTGCAGTATTTAAGCCCAGTATTACCAATTTCAGTTAGTCTTTAACTGAGAGTTGGTGACAAACAAATAGTTAGAGGTTAAAGTTAGAGCTTAGAGTCAGCGCTACTCTCACGTTAGTAATTCTGGCATTTAGTCGGGTAATTTGATTGTAAATATAAACTACAATTCGTTAGTTTTACTCAGATAAATTTGGATACATCGGAGATTAAAGACGCTAGTTGGTATAAATGATGACTTGAGACAGTCTCAGGTTGGGAGAATGAGGCAACAGAAGGTGTTCTCTCTCAGCAATGTCGACTCTCGATGGACTCAAAGTGATCTTGACGCTGCTGTTGGCGATAGCTCCCAGTGTCTGTGTGACAACATTGTCAGAACCAGTGCTGTCGCTTCGTTGCTATACCCTCATTTCAGCAGACTTCTTCTCTCCTCTTCTTTCTTTCGTCTGACTGTCTCTTTGACCGAGGCAAATGTGGGTAACTTCTACAAGTTCTCGCTCGTTATGTTGATGATGATTCGGGGTATGTTCCGACAAGAATCAAGATACAATTGTGATGTATTTTTTCCTACCGCCAAATCTTATCTCTATCTTGATCTGTTTTGACTTTGTTTGTATGTCTTTATTCGAACGATATTGATAATAAAATATGATATGATAAGATATGATAATAGCTATACAATGACTTCAACAGAGGACGGTGACGAGCGTGTACCGGAATATTCATACTGGGCTGTGTGATATGGGCTTGAAGTTACTTTTTAATGGATGGCTGTAAATATTGTTACTGGTTAGAGGTCAGGCTAGATTTACCATAGCCGAGTGAAAATTATTCCGGTATACGCTCTCCAGGCCCGCCTCCCCCCTTTTAACTCGCACGTTTAATCTATGACAACAATAACTTCACTAACGATAAAAAGGATGGTAAGCAAAACGAGCCTGGAATACATGGTGAACGTACATCTTGCATTGATTCTGTACTTGACGACTTTGAGATGGCAACCCAGGACCCTTACTACGACTGTCACTTGAAATAACGTCCCAGGCTTGACTATAGCTCCAAAGAACTGAGACTTTAATACCAGTAGAGCAAAGTACCATGACAATACAAGATAATAACAAAGTCACGGTCTCTTAGATCGCAAAGCTAGAAATATTTAGTAGCCCACCTCATAAGCAGGGCTAGATTTTTATTCCAATGAGAATGAAAATACACAAGAACTGGACATGTTGCCATGGTACTTGGTTAGTTCATCTAGTAAATATTTACCAATATAAGTCCTATAGTCTCTTGGAGTTAGCCTTCTAGTCTCTAAGCCCAGGAATCTATTGCAAGCGGCAGTCCCGGTGACGGTCCTGGCGTCTGGCACTGACCTGTGCATCCTCCTCCTGGCCGCCGGCAGGGTGCTCGGATCATCCTTCAGGAGGTTCTTCCTGACGCCCATGCTCGCGTCCTTGACGAAGCCGTCCCAGTTGAGCGCGCGCATGTCGAACGAGAACAGCTCTTTGTCCTTGTCTCGCAGCTTGTCCCACAGGCCGAGCACGTTCTTGTCCTCGAAGTACCACTGGCGGTTGTTGAAGTAGCCCATCACCTCCACGTACTTGTGCAGCTTGGACATGGTCTGCAGCATGCTACAACACGACACAGAATCGGTCAACTGTACTAAAAACCAACTGCTCTGGGCCCTTATTCTATAGCAGCAGACGAAATGGATGCGTGGCGAGAGTGTCAGAGCCCATATGATACACCGTGTTAAAGTATACGGAAACGTCGGGACAAGACGAAGATGGCCAGCATTCGTTTCGTTTTATAGAATAACGGCCCTGAATTTCTACTCATTGAGCAACATGTACACATGTCAGAGTGAAGGTTGCATGAGCTCTTCATTTTCAGAAATTGTGACCTCCCATTAAATGGTTTCTAGGTGTTGTAGTGATACGGTTAGAATGTGTGGAGGTCGTACTTGGGAGACTTGTTGTTGGACAGCCAGGCCGCCGTGTCGATGACGAGGGCGGGCAGGAGGTGCAGGAACAGCCGGTACACGAGGTACTGCGTCTGGCTACGGGCCGCGACGAACGTCGGGACCCAAAGGCCGCGACTCGGGGGATATTTCCAGCCGTGTTTAAACTGGGCGTCGACCCACGCCTTCCACGTGATCTGGTTGCTGGGCGACGTCACGTAGTTGTAGATCGGCACGTCGTGGGACGGTAACCTGGCAACAGAAGAGTGCAGGTTATGTTTCGCTCTTGGGAGAAAATATCAATAATGACCTATATTTTTTAATATCAGCTGATTCAAGTATTAGGTCACCTAAATGATCATATTTAATACTAGATTAACTATATTATCTGCGTGGCACCAAGCTGTAGTCAGCTGCCACAACCACTCACCAGTGCTCTGCCACGTCCCACGCTGCGGCAATAATCGCGTTGATCGCCATGTCGCAAGGCACCATGTTGGCTGGCAGTTGATCGTCGTAGTGCATCGTGCGCAGCAGCCCCGTGGAGATGGCAACCACAGAGCCAGACACGCCGAAGAAGTTGTCTACCCAGCCAGGCGTGGGCTCGCGACAAGTGCACACAACTGCAGCAAATACCATTTCGTTTTATGTTTTATTTTATTTGGGCCCAGTTTTATGAATTGATTGTTAGTAGCCTAAGAAAAGATTAGTGGGTCAACTTGTTACCAGCCTTGATTATACATATGTTATTCTCAAAGTAACTAATAGTTAGCGAATCGTAAATCTGGATCTTGATAATGAAGTATATAAATATAAAAACATTTCATTAATCTTGTTATTATTATTATTATTATTATTTAACTCTTGCAAATGCACATAAATGCGCGGTGGCAAGTTCCCTAAGTACCCCTATCCCACCATCTCCTTAACCCTCTGACGGAATAACTTTAACCTGATGTCATCCCCTTCAAAAACATTTCTACTAAGCCCATTCCAGTCCCTACCTGTCCTATTTAAGAAAGAGAATTTACCGACATCTAATGTAGCCCCCTTTATGACTACCGCTCTATCATGACCCCGCCTACCTCCATACCCTGACTTATTTCTTTTTATCAACTCATGCAGCTCCCCATGAGGTGGGATAAAATGAGAAAAGTTGAAGTGTAAATAGTTTGGTTATTCCGGGAATCAGATGGGAATTAGTTGTCAGGTGGGACGTCGAGGAACCTGGGGATGAAGAAGTGAAAGGTGGTAGGGAAAGTGGGAGAAGTGGAGGAAGAAGGAGAAGATGGCCGTTCCCAAGAGCTTTGGTGGTCAAACTCTTCCTCCCCCTTCCTTACCTCATCACCCTGTCGGAATCCAAGAGTCGGATTTTACATAATATTTCAATCAATTCCCAAAGTGCAAGATACAACTTGGGATTAATATTGTTTGCTGAACGACCCCACCAGCAGACAGGTTATGTGGGGGTACGAAGCTCACCTATGGCGGGCCTGAAGACGGCTATCGGCAAACCCTGGCCGTACTTTTGCACAACATGCTCAGCCACCGCCTTCGTGTAGCAGTAGGAGTTGGGCCACTTCCCCAGCAGCCTAGGCAACACGCAACACACAGCGTCAGCGTGCGACAACCCCTATATTATATTGCTATACTACTATACTATCTTAACTATTTATCAAGTTTTTTATTTATCACTTTATTATTTCAAAACCAATTAGAAAATGCTAAAATAAAAAAATCTGAATTCCAGAGTCCATTTTTTTCAGTTCTTAGTTAGTTTTATTGGCCATTTTGATAACTACTTAATGCAAATGTAGATTGTGAGTCAATAAGTTGAACAATTTGAAAATAGAAACAAAAGAGAACAATTTGAAACGCCATCTAAAATAGAGGTAACAGATGACGACGAAGAAGGAACAGCATAGCATACTATGCAAGAATATCTTCGGTGCTCATTTTCAAATCATTTTATAGAAATAATTGCATCAACAAAATTATTGATAATCGATAAACTAAGATGAGTAGACAATACGTTACAAGATACATTTCAGTACGCTTGTAGTAGTTTTACTTTTAACAAATGCGACTATTCTTGACAACATTCACACAGTGTACATTTGAAATTGTGTCAGTCGTAAACAAAATGGCAGAAAATATATGAGAAAATTATAAAGATAATTCTATAACATACTTGGGAGTGAGATCTGCCATCATCTCCACATCCAAACACTCGGCCATTTCTATCGCCTTGTCGCACTCTATCGGGGACTCGAAGAAGCTCTCCAAGATGGTGTCCTCCGGGCAGTTGGAATACGCCGTCGAGACGTGGATAAACGCCTGTGGGATAATCAGGATAGTCACTGACCTCACCAACAGCTGGATAATATGGGGGTACGAATGAGCGTATATGAATGTTGACAAGAACTTGGACCCACCTCCGAATTGACTTCATATTATTAAAGGGCATCACATTCCGAAGCTAGATTTTAATTAATGAAGACGATATTAATTTTCCTGATTTTAGAAAAAACTAGAAACCAGCATTCTAATTTCAGAAATTGAAATTGATTATTTGGTTCTCCAGAAACCATGAGTCATGACGTGAGCATTACCGATTCTCTATAGAATCACAGATAGAATCGAGTAGGCTTAATGTCTACGTCACGACTTGAAAAAAGGGTCACTTGAGGAAAACAAGTTAATTTTGATTTCTTCAACTGAGACGATGATTTCTGGTTTCCTCTAAAATTAGGGAAATAAATTACGTCATTATTAAGTAAAAATTAGTTTCAGGTTTTTGATGTTCTGTAAGCAGTGCCTTTGCTGAACGAGCCACGGAGGGGAGGGGGTGGGGGGGATGATCTTAGACTGGTACAATTGTTATTCTATTCTCTGACAAAAACACGTTTATTACCTTCAGTCTGCAGAAAGACCTGCTGAGAAGCAACATCGCTTTCGTCCCTCTGACGTTCTGTTTGATCGCCAAGCCCAGCTCTTCGTTGAAACGCACAGTGGCAGCCACGTGGAACACGACCGTGACCTGTTGAGCCAGCAGCTGTCGATCCTGCAGGCTGATACCGAGGTCCTTGAGGCCGATATCGCCCTCCACGGCGACCAACTTCAGGAAGAAGTCCGGCTGCTCTTTCCGCAGGCGGTCAAAACACTGGAACAAGGCACGAGGGGTTAACAAGGAAAAGTAGAGGGCCGTGAAAGCAACCTTGGGGAACCTTTTTTCATTTTTTGCCCCTAGATATCTGTTGATTCTCAAAATATTTCCAGAACGGCGTTTTACGGAAAATAGAAATGTGTTAGTTAGGTTAATTATTAGGTAACTTAGAAAATATCATTGGTTTCAAGGGTGATAGAAAGTCAATCCACTACTTGATATTTCGTGCAACTGAACCTAAAATATACTTTTTTGAAATTATTTCCAAGTTTGTTTCTTCGGAAATTTTTCCACCCAAGAAATATAAAATATTTTTCATGTTATATTGTTCTGACGCACACAATCATTTTTAAATATCCTCAAGATTGCTTATCTGATTTACTTCCTCAGTTGAAATATAGTAAATAAGTAATCATTCAAAAATCTCCCCAAGCTCAATAAAATCAATCACAAATATCAATAGAAATAATAAAAGAGTTACCGGTGACTCGGTCATCTCCTTGAGCCTTTGCTGCACATTCTTGCCCTTCTTGGCCCTCATCAACAAGTACAGCTTGTCGAGGCTCGGCGTCGCGCGCATCAGCTTCTCTGCCAGCACTTTGCCCATGAAACCTGTTGCGCCCGTCACGAGCACGCTAGCCCCGCAGTAGAAGTGCTGCAGCACCGTCACCTCGTCGCACGTGGTGGCCGTGTCTACCGTCACGTCGGTCAGGGAGGCGTCGTCGTCAGGGGGCGTGGCAGATGTTGGGAACCACATGATTGGAGAGTTGTTCACTCTGACAGTCTCGGTGTCTCGGCTGATGATTGGATTTGTATTGGTTGAACCTATAAGAAGAGGCAGACCTAATCACGACAATACCTCTCGGATCTCCTCAGACTGTGGTCCAATGTGGACGGAAGGGGGGGGGGGGGGGGGGGTTGGATCATATCCTACCTATCTGGGAGACGTAATATAGAGTTCAATTGAGTCAAAAAGATATATCAAGATATGTAACTGTCTAACATGGCGTACCCCAAGGATCCGTTTTGAGGCCAGTATTATTTTCTATTTACTTTAACGATCTAGTAGCGAATATATCTGAAAATATATGTGAGGTAATGCAATACGCAGATGATACTGATGTTATAGTGAAGGGGAGGGGCAGATGAAATTGACCTGGTATTTAACGCGAAAATGGTATTATTTGAATAAAAAAATGAGCAATGGTAATGGAGACAAGACAAAACTTGTGCGGTATCACTTATTAAGAGAGAGTTTGAAAGTCGTAACTTTAGATTTTAAAGAATAGTAACCTGAAAAGAAAAAAAAAAAAAATATATATATATATATATATATATATATATATATATATATATATATACATATATATATATTATACTTTTATTTTCAGTTTGTATTTATTTCAGTTTTTCATCTATCTGCGCAATGTAAATGATAATAATAATAATAATAATAATAATGATAATGAGTCTTTATTTATTTCAAAACACAACACATATAGTCACTAACATAGTTTGCATTCAAAAGAAAATGGCGAGGTTCGGTGCGATGTCGCTCTTCCAACTGCTATAGGAGTCTACATATTATTGTACCTATATTGTTAAATATTTATTTCAGCACTGTGTCAGGTGAAATAGCGAGTAAGATCGCTCTTCTGAATGACATGTAAATAAAGTCAACAAATAAAACTAATCCAAGGCATGTGTGTAATGTCCTACCTGTTGCAGCTCGGCGTGTGTCTCGTGGCGCACTGGGGCTGCCTCTCACCTCTCGCGCCACGTGCGCCAGTCCTGGCTGCTGATTGGTCGGACCGCCGCCAGCACTCGCTCCTCATTGGTCGGCCGCTTCAACTGGACCACACGATTGCACAGCTCAACTGAGGCTTGCACATCGCAAATATTGTTACGTTCAGAAGATTTCTCGGAATCTGTAGGCCTATGTGTCAAACAAATCTCTCTGGAACCTCTTTCTCCATCTCTCTCTCTCTATCATAAATATTGTTCTCTGACAATTTCATTAGTAATTATAATCATGTTTTTTAACGACTCCAGCTTTCTAATCAATTTCAAATTATATGTTCGATTTCGTCTCTGTGAATATTCGTTAATGTATTAATTGATGATTAACCGATTGACGCTGGCAGTGTTTTTATTTGTGTACCTTACTATTAGAATGCTAATATTTGCTTGATATACGTACATATATATATATATATATATATATATATATATATATATATATATATATATATATATATATATATATATATATATATGTGAACGTTTTTGTCAAATCATACAAATGTGACCATTCTGGGACTTGAACCCAGGACCTCTTGGTTTGTACTCAAAGCTCTAACCAACTGAGCTAAATAGCCACTATATTTATTTATATATATATATATATATATATATATATATATATATATATATATATATATATATATAAATAAATATATATATATATATATATATACATATATATATATATATATATATATATATATATATATATATATATATATATATATATATATATATATATATATATATATATATATATATACATATATATATATATATATGAATAATGTATATTGGGTTTAACGACGCACTGTACTGATAACTACGATCTATTGGCGTCGGTGGATGATGAATGAGATGATGGGATGATGAGATGAAAGGTTATTTTATTAGGTGTTTTTGGATAGTGGGAAGGAGTCGGTCGTGGCCTGTTGTTAAGGAACCATCCTAGTATTGACCTGAACGACAGAGGGAATCCCTGTCAGGATGGTCGACCATGGCAGGTCTCCCGAATGACGGTCTCCCGAATGACGGTTCAGTGTGCACGTGGTGGCATGGACCGATGACTGGCGGCTGTGATTATGCGTGCTGGTCGACCTGTTTGCCGTGCCGTGCCGTGTGCAGTGCAGTAACCCGTGCGATCAAGGCCGCCCGGTCGCACGTAACGCGTTACACAACGGCACCTGTTACACGGTGTACTGTATAGCGCGTGGCCCGGGTTCGAGTCCCGGCACCTGGCCTCCTTCTCCACGCTCCAGGGCTGTGCTCTTGACAGACTAGCTAGCCGCACATCACTGTGAATAATGCGTCTGTTGATTAAGCGATAATTACCAGATTAACTTGTTATTTCCTTTTTTTTTTTTTTTTTTTTTTTCATTGGGTTTTAACGACGCACCGTAATGATTACTAAGATCTATTGGCGTCGGATGAATGATTAATGAGATGATGGGATCATGAGATGAAGGTTTTTTATGGGTAGTGGGAAGGATAGTGGGAAGGAAGCGGTCGTGGCCTATATTGTAGGAACCATCCCGGCATTAGCCTAGACTACAGAGGGAAACCACGATGCACCCCTGTAAAGATGGACGGTGGCGGGGATCGAACCGGGTCAGATATGTCCCTTCACCTCCCGGATCACGAAGCAAGTGAGCTAACCACTCAGCTACTGTGCCGATTGTTATTTCCTTTCCTTTTCGACATTTATGTATTTGAATTATTACCAAATTACTATTTATCGTGAAATGCGGTCTAACTATACATAGGGATATAATTAAACAAAAATTATGATCATTTTAATTCAGTTGCAAGAGAACCATTTATATCATCCATTTATATTTATTCATTATTCATTATATTCACATTTTTGTAATTATTATGACCAGAGTCGATGAAGCAGTTCTACCTCCCGTAAAAGGTAGCCATGCTACTTTATCGACTCTGTTATTACATTCAGGCACCATTCTGTATTTAAATCATACTCATTTATCATATTTGAATTATATTTATATCATAATTATTACTTTATAATTTATTTTTTATAATACATTTGATTATATACCTATAGTTTATTCGACCTCTTGTCATGAAATAGTTCGGCAAAAATATTTTCATGGCCGCCCTCCTGAGCTCGAAGTCACCGTTGGGCGTGAGTTCGAGTCCCACATAGGCATGAGATGTTGTAAACGATCATCACTCGATCAGTTCATTGTCACCAGCCCCAAATAACCTAGCTGTTGGTGGGGTCCTTGGCCAAACAATAATCATCATCGTCGTCAGATGGCATCACCATTAGAACGTAGCTGTTCGCTCTTGTGCGCGCCACTTGGTTCCTGTCGACTTACCGCTCGAGTAGATGGGTAACCGCGGTGTCTTGTGGATATCTTCACTCGGACAGAAAGATCCGAGAAGACGTAAAGTGAAAGGACCAACTAGATGAAATATTTAACGACTCTTTCTCGATTTTAGGTCGATAACTAATCAGAGACTCTTTTTTTCATTTCTTCATTCACATCGGAACTTGACACAAAATCATTGTTGCTCAATTAAGAGGCCACGCGCATGCGCTCGTATTTTACGCCTGAAACTCTCACGGCCGTAATTTTTGTGATATCAATATCAGTGTTCTTGCATTCTGTTGGTAATTGAAAAACAAAGGTTACAGTAAATACAGAATTTTGAATAAAAAATTTGTGATTTTTCAAATTCTTCAAATGGAAAATGGAAAAATTTCTAATTTACGAAAACCTAGATATATATTTTTTAATACCGAAAAAAAACATAGAATGTGAAATATATCAGAAGTGTGAGCTAGGGAATTAACGGCGTTTATGTGAATCTGAGTTCGGCGGGCTAGTCTATGGGTGGCGCCTAGCACACGATGCATGTTAAACTCGAGTCTGAAGCGAGCGAACAACGAGCCCGTGTAGAGCCTGCCTGCGGCCTCTTAAGGCTACGGATGAAAGGTAGGATCGTTCTCTTAAGGAGTGGCACTTTTGTTAACAACAGTTTATAATTGCTAAGAAGAAAAAGATTGAAAGTGGGCTTGAAGCAATTGAAGTGTTTAACTGTATTGATTGTTGTTCGATTGCGACCTTAAGGTGATTACATCAACATGCCGACTCTGCTTTCTTTATATAACTTACTCTATCTGGAAATAAATAAATTATGGCTTGAATAGTATGACACAATAATGATAAATGACAACTCTTTATTATACAATAATAATAGCCGGTTGCAGCATCTCTTCATTATCAGTTAATTTAATTATTAGTCAAGATAGAAAAATAACTCGAGTTACCAAGGGTGATCACAAGTCAACTCCCTATAATTAACACTTAATTCACTAATCATCAGTTGGTACAACCGACCCCAAGTTGAAAACAAATCTACAATTAATTTTTACAATACATTATATTTACAATCTATGTATTATTAGTTCTAAGTAATAATTAAGGCTTAAGAACAAAATTACTTCTTCGTTGATGGTATTAATTTTAAAAAGATGATTAATTTTATTTTAATTCGCATTACTATATATGAGAATAAGTTATTGCATAAGATTGATGATCAGTGAATGAGCGAAGGAAAATCCTTCCACTCGAGTGATGCACACTTTTACTCTGACCCACGACCAGGGGCGAACTGGATGAAAGGTCTGGGTAGCGGTCAAAAATAGGAGCCCTAGAAAGATAAAAACTGAATAATAATGAAGTCATAATTGCCTGGCTGAACGAAAGAGTAAATTTTTGAAATTAAATCCATAGAAGTGATCTGTAAAAGAGATTATTAATATTAGGCCTAATTGATACTTGTATGTAATATTGTATTCACTGTGACTGAATTAGTTGGGATGAATGCACTGATATATACAGGGTGGGGCCTGCCCCCTGGGCCACCCCGTCCTACCACCCCTGCCAGTCAGCCCCTGTAACGACAGTCAAAATAAACTAGATACTTTTGGGTCGTAAACTAAAGTGCTTGGCCACCGTTTTGACCTGCGAGTAAACGTGTCTGATCAACAGCCTCGTGACCTGTCCGACAGGTCGCAGCACTCGCACGGCGTACGAGACGCTCCTGTGTGACGCGCGCGACGCAAGCCACGCCCCCGCGACCAGCCTGACCGCGCGCACCAATAGCAGCACGGCGACCACGCCCACTGCGAGCAGCGCCGCCAGCACGTCCAGCAGCAGGTACTGGTACCACGGGATATCCGCGCCGGCCGAGCGGAGGTGACCGGCCCCCTTGTGGCGCAGTACGTATTCCGTCCAGTAGACGGCGGTGTTGAGGGGGGACATCGGCACGTCGCGGAAAATTACGGAGAGTCTCCGCATGTTGGTCACGTAACTGGAACAGTTGAGAATAAGTGTCAGTTGACTCATACGAGATCTTTAGGATTCTTATTAATAATTTTTGAAACTCACAGATAAAATTTTCTATGCCATAATTTTTTTTATATTTGCAGCATGTGTTTACTAATAGATTCCCAGTCAGGCTAGTATCACCGCATCACGTGACTTACTCCCAGTCCGCAGACCTCGCGCCACCAAGCATGCCGGCATCATCTATCCGCCTTCTACTAGTTGTCAAGCTCTATGCTACGTACCTTGCGTTGTTCATGACCTCGTGTATAGATGCCAGCAGCTTGGCCTTGGTCAGCGTCAAGAAGTCCAGCCGGACGCCCACCCCTCGGTTGACGATCTTCTCCACCTGGAACGGCTGGTCGGCGAAGAACGGGATGGCGACCAGAGGTACGCCGTGGTACACCGCCTCCTGGAGACTCAGCTTGCCGCCGTGCGTGACGAACAGGCGCACGTTAGCGTGGCCCAGCACGTCGTTCTGCGGCAGCCAGCTGCTCAGCTTCACGTTAGAGGGCAGGCCGGGCAGCGTGGTCGACTCGCACTTCCACAGCACGCTCTGAGGCAGCTCGCCGAACGCGCCGAGGATCGCGTCGAGGATGTCGGCTCGCAGTTTGCTACTGCGCACGTTCGTTCCGAGACTGAATAATATCACGCCGTGTTCGGCCGAGTCGAGGAAGTTCAACAGCTCCTAGAAATCAAGAACCTCAATCAAATAGAAGTAGAAAATGAAATTGATAAACACACGCTTCACAAGCCTAACATTTATACATTGAAAGTGAAACAATATATATGAACATAAGTATATATAAATATATATATATGTGTGTGTGTGTGTTAGTATTATACCACACCTGTGTGATTTTGACTCCGTTGTCAATAAGGTTAAATAATAAAAAAAAAAATAATAACGATAGTGAATAAGATAAGCTACAAGGTACTTTGTCTCCCACCAACCTCTGGTAGACGTCTCGCAGGTTTCAGATGCATCCCACCCACTGGTATCATGTTGGGTACCAGCGGCCTCGGGTAGTCCATCCCCTTGTTCACGTTGACCAGCACCAGACTGATCCGACTCCCGATCTCGCTGACTGACGGCGTCGTCGCGCCGACCACGGCCCGTGCGTACCTGTCCATCAGCGGCAGCTGGAAGTACCAGTAGTCGGCCATCGCGTACACGTTGGTCAGGAAGTTGACCACTCTCTCCAGGAAGCCCATGTGGTCTCCCACAGGCACCAGCGTGTGCGGTATGTACGACGGCGAGTTGGGAGTGCCCGTGTGATAATTCAGCCAGGAGTGGAAGCCGAATGGCGACAAAGCGATGACAGGCGGTGATCCTAGTTTATGTACTATCCCCAAGAAACATTCTCCGTATGTAACATCAGTGATCACAAGATCGAATTTAATATCGAGTTTCAGCAATGTTTTAGTTCCGTTGGATCTCATTCCTTTTTCTAATACTGTGTGCATGAAATCGAATAAATCGTTTTCAGCGACGAGTGTTTTGATTTTTGAGTCTTTCGCGAGTGACGAGTAGTCGATGTTGCCCTTGGAGAACTCGTAGACGCCCTCCATGAGGATTGTGTTGTAGTTGGGCACGTGACCTTTGTCCGGGAAGAGACTGAGAGCCGTGACCTTGTGACCCAGGACGGCCAGCTCGTCCAGGAGCGACCGACACCATATCTCGTGGCTGAAGTGCGGCATGGGCAGGATCGCGAGGATATTCGCAGGGCTCACTTCTTGACACGATGTGACGATGAAAAGGAAGGTGGCACAGATGCTCAACATGTCGTCTACGTAACGAAATCTGAGTATTATAATAATTATTATCAAATTCGTTATTCTTAAATTTATTCATTAAATTTATTCGTAACGAAGCTGTATAGATTCCGAGTACATTCTATATAGGCCAAAATATTTTCACCATCGTGATGTCTAGTATTTTAAAATAATTTGTTCTGAAAGATAAATCTATGTTCTTGATACGACCCAAACCTAACTTACCCCCTTTTTACGCTCTTACCTGGTTACGCCGTTTTCACACTTCGCTGCGCATACATCAACACTAGAGACACAGTTACCGACTGAGATCCCGACTCGGTGAGAGATGCACTTACCGACCGAGGTTCGTGCGCCTTTCACTTGGAGCCGCGGTTGCACACGCTGTTAGCCCATCAGCACGTGTGCACGCATGACGCGTACCTTGCAACACGCACTTCAGGCGCGTTCTATGACACATCCAATAGGTCTGGTGGGGGGGGGGGGGGGGGATCTAGACTCGAAAGACATATTGGTGTCATACAAGAATAGTTGGTGATTATTTTTCAAATGAACCGTTTTGACGATTTTCGCGGAAAAAATCGGAAAGTTTGGAAAATCACCGTAAGAATAACTCGCAGAGAAAATATTTGAAAAACAAAAATTCTTCAAAAACTCTAGAATTTTTACTGAATATAACAACAATTAACTCACACATTTTCATCAATTTTTACAATAATATGATGATAAATTACAAAAAATACGCATCAATATCATACATTTGATTGAATATCAGGCTCAAAAGGCCAACAGGTTGCATTAAAACCACAGTAGCACACTCAGCAACAGTATAGCAACACGTAGCAACAGTATAGCAACACGTAGCAACAGTATAGCAACACGTAGCAACAGTATAGCAACACGTAGCAACAGTATAGCAACAAGTAGCAACAGTATAGCAACAAGTAGCAACAGTATAGCAACAAGTAGCAAGTAGGGTTCTTGAACTCACGAAGTAATCCAAGTAGATGTAGAACATATTTAATTTTGGATTTTCATTGGAAATGGATTTGGGGAGGGGGGGGGGGGGGCGGCACAGTCACACAGGGAAAGATTTCCAGTAGTTTTTCTCTAATCGTTCTCGTTCGAGTATTCAGAGTGTACAGCCACTCAGTTGCTTCTCTTGTCAACAGCCAGATGTGACAGTACTCGAGCGACACGACACCAGACCAGCAAGCACTACTGATATTATGTGCTAAATGAATGTTAGGACGATATAGTCTAGGAAAAAAAGCAGAGTTTTTGTGACAACTCGAATCATTTTCATTCAAAATAGTACATTCATTGCGGGACACCTTTTTCTATTCGGGGTTTGGTGTGAGCGATTATTCAACTCTCTCTTGATCCCCTCGGAGGATCCGGACACCTTGACGTGGTGTGGCCCCGTGATCTTCAGAGCTGTCGTCGGGAGCAGTTGATTTGCTCCCAGCAGGGTCACCATGGCAACTAGGTCTGGAGTGAGGGCCTAAATCAGGTTAGGACCATCTCGGTCAAGTGGAAGCCAATTTGGAGTATTTGGAGCTTATGAAGAGAGTATTGAGCCTTGCGTTCACCGTTCATTTTCTTGTCACTTCCTTTTTTGTCTCATTTTCTCTTACTATCTTGGTTATTATTGATTTTTTTTTATTGTTTGCTTAACGATCCCACCGACAGCTAGGTTATACGGGGGTACGAATGAGCAGGTGATTATGAAACTATGAAGTGATGATAAGTGAACGAACGCTTACAAAAACCCATGCCTTATGCGGGATTCGAATCCACGCCAGCGGTGACTTTAGTTTCTGAAGCGGTGCCTTAGCTGACTGAGCTACCGAGGGCGGCCTCTTACTCTTCTCTCTCTTTCCCGCTCCCTCCATATGCTTTAGACATCCAAGCACGTTGACAACCATGGCAAAGTAGGCTACACAGACATGAAGAGGCACAGAATAATGTCGCAGACGCGCCTTTAAACCCTACAAATCAATCTCTTTGGTGGTAGGGGGGGGGATACATTCTCTCTTCTAATAACATGTATCGATCAACTCCAATGCGCTAAATCATGTATAATTAGCTGACCACATGTCAGACGAAAGTACAATTCAGTTGAAACTTGGCATACACAAGTGTCTTCATCTGGTCGATATACTGTATTGTTTTGAGGCAAAATCAGTTGCACCGCACTTGTGATAAAACGCATTTCGAAGTTTAAAAAAAATGAGAATAACCTAGAAGAGAAAATTCGTAAGAACATTTTCTTAAAATTCAAATTCTCGCGTAATTTTAATATATTGATGATACACATCATTCCGAAGTTCCACATAAATCAAATCAGCCGTAAAGATGAAAAAATATAATGTAATTTTTTCACATCAATCAAAGCTGTTAAGAAATCTATTACGAATCTAAATGAACAAGAGTCACCAATTAATTCAGAACGTTCAAAATGAGTGATGAATGAAGCAGGAAAGCAGTTACCTAATCATTCGAAACTCAATGTGCATATTTAGGCCCTATAGCTGTCCATCACATTTCATCTAAATATACCCTTATCGCCCATCCAACAACGCATGTGTAGCGTTTTCCTAGGTTTAATACATATAATACATTCATTCATATCATATTCATATTCATATTCATTCATAATACATTCATTCATTAATATACTTGTGCTCTATAGAAGAAAAAAAAAATTGAGAATGAAAGAATAAAAATGAATGAATTAAATAGATAAATATGTAGTCAATACCTGGAAAAATGTAAACTGTCGAGTTCGACGAGTACACTTTGATTCCTCGTTATAGGCAGCCCAACTTACTGCACTGTATTGCGGTTTGTATAACTCACAGGTACACAATTTCTATCCATATTAGATTCAACGACGTACTGAATGAATGAATGAATGAATGAATGAATGAATGAATGAATGAATGAATATTAGGGTCTCAAGCCGCATCGACAGCGAGGTCATTCAGCGCCTGATGATAACTGAGATCTATTGGCGTTGGATTAATGAGATGATGGGGTAATGAAATGAAGATTTCTAACATAATGGAGAGGATAGTGGGAAGGAAGCGGTCGTGGTCCATATTGTGTGAACCATTCAATATTATTGAATTTTTCGACTTTATTCAATGATTGAATGAATGAATAAAAATGTGGACAAATAGATGAATTATTTCATCCACCTCTCATCTGATGAATTATCCGAATTAATGAATTATTTATGTTTTCATTTATTATTCAATTCATCAATTGATTGAAACTATTATTAATTAAATAATTAATTAATTAATATATACATTTATTCGTTTATCTACTGACTCATTTATCTACACACTCATTCATTCATTCACCGGCACATGTAGCTCAGTTACTAACGCGCTCGCTTCATGTGACCCGGGAGGTGGAGGGACCTATCGGACGCGGTTCGATCCCCGCCACCGTCCATCTTTATACAGGGGTGCATCGTGGTTTCCCTCTGTAGTCTAGGCTAATGCCGGGATGATTCCCACAATATAGACCACGACCGCTTCCTTCCCATTACCCATGAAACCTTCATCTCATCATCCCGTCATCTCATTAATCATTCATCCGACGCCAATAGATCTCAGTCATCATTACAGTGCGTCGTTCCTCGTTAGCTCAATATAAATAAATACATACATTTATTTCTTGATTGATTCATTTACGTTTTCCATTATCTCTTCATTTATCTATTTCATTTATTCATCCATTCATTTGCATTTGAATATTCATTCAAGTATTCATCCTTTTGATAATTTATTCATTCGTTCATTATTATTTTCAATAATGTAAATTAGCTGAAGCTAATTAGGATCATAAACACAAAAATTAATGATACGCAATAACTTGTATGAATGGTTGGCAAAATAAAGGTGAGTAATCAAAAATCCTATACGTAGTAATTCAGTGCGGTAATTAACTATAATTAATTAAGTTGAAAAGAAAATATTATTGAGAGTAATAAAATCCACATAGCCGAGGCTTGTGTGGGAATTCATACATTCCTTCATTCATTCATTTTTTTTCCTTTTTTTCATATTGGGGTTTTAACAACGCACTATACTGATGGCTACGATCTATTGGCGTCGGAGGATGATGAATGAGATGGTGGGATAGTGAGATGAAAGGTTATTATATCAGGTGTTTGGATAGTGGGAAGGAGTCGGTCGTGGCCTGTTGTTAAGGAACCATCCCAGTATCAACCTGAACGACAGCGAGAAACCAGAAAAACCCCTGTCAGGATGGTCGACCATGGCGGGAATCGAACCCCGGTCTCCCGAGTGACGGTTCAGTATACTAAACACTCGGCCACGCGTCTCATTTATGTATCCATCCATCTATTCACCCATTCCTTCATTCATTAATTAATTCATTTTTTTTTTTTTTCATTTTATTATTTTTTATTTTTTTTATTTTTCATTCATCATTATTTATAATATTATTATTTATAATAATAAATATTATTTATCATTTCATTTTGGGTGGTAAGATCGCCCTTGTGGTGCCCCGTCCAAACGATCCCATCTTCCATCCATAGCCTTAATTGGGGAACAATGATTTTGTATCAAGTTTCGATGTTATTAAAAAGAAATTATTTCAATCCAATTTCTTTCAATTGATTATCATAATTTCCACATTATGTGTAAAAGCATGATGTGGACATTGTCCGCCTGTTGGCATGGCGATGTTGGGACAGTCTAACGAGCGTGCTTCCCCCCAATCACCGCACACGGCTATAATTAGCCACTTTAATAGCGAAACAACAATTTTATCAAAACAAAATCCAAGCGAAAACATTTCTGGTTCTTCATAGAAAGATGGCTTTCACTTCCACATGGTGCTTGCCAGCTCGCCCGGCCGTCTGCCCGCCCTGCCGGGCCGCGACGACCGGGGGGTTCGAGCCGTCAGAAGACGCCACGCCTCGGGGGGACCGGCTGGCTTCAGCAGAGAACGGAATCACGAAATTTCACTAGTTTTTCATCAAGTCAAGTTGGCTAGCGTGAAATTAATCTGTTATTCCTGTCTGTGCCGTTCTCATAGCACATTCTTCGCGGTTATCTCATTTCCTGCGCCTCGGTTCACTTCATCGGACCTTATTGTATATAGTGATAACTGAGATCTATTGGCGTTGGATTGATGAGATGATGGGATGATGAAATGAAGGTTTCTTGTATAATGGAGGGGATAGTGGGAAGGAAGCGGTCGTGGTCCATATTGTAGTGATAACTGAGATCTATTGGCGTTGGATTGATGAGATGATGGGATGATGAAATGGAGGTTTCTTGTATAATGGAGGGGATAGTGGGAAGGAAGCGGTCGTGGTCCATATTGTAGTGATAACTGAGATCTATTGGCGTTGGATTGATGAGATGATGGGATGATGAAATGGAGGTTTCTTGTATAATGGAGAGGATAGTGGGAAGGAAGCGGTGGTGGTCCATATTGTATTGATAACTGAGATCTATTGGCGTTGGATTGATGAGATGATGGGATGATGAAATGAAGGTTTCTTGTATAATGGAGAGGATAGTGGGAAGGAAGCGGTGGTGGTCCATATTGTAGTGATAACTGAGATCTATTGGCGTTGTATTGATGAGATGATGGGATGATGAAATGAAGGTTTCTTGTATAATGGAGAGGATAGTGGGAAGGAAGCGGTCGTGGTCCATATTGTAGTGATAACTGAGATCTATTGGCGTTGGATTGATGAGATGATGGGATGATGAAATGGAGGTTTCTTGTATAATGGAGGGGATAGTGGGAAGGAAGCGGTCGTGGTCCATATTGTAGTGATAACTGAGATCTATTGGCGTTGGATTGATGAGATGATGGGATGATGAAATGGAGGTTTCTTGTATAATGGAGAGGATAGTGGGAAGGAAGCGGTCGTGGTCCATATTGTAGTGATAACTGAGATCTATTGGCGTTGGATTGATGAGATGATGGGATGATGAAATGGAGGTTTCTTGTATAATGGAGGGGATAGTGGGAAGGAAGCGGTCGTGGTCCATATTGTAGTGATAAGTGAGATCTATTGGCGTTGGATTGATGAGATGATGGGATGATGAAATGAAGGTTTCTTGTATAATGGAGAGGATAGTGGGAAGGAAGCGGTCGTGGTCCATATTGTAGTGATAACTGAGATCTATTGGCGTTGGATTGATGAGATGATGGGATGATGAAATGGAGGTTTCTTGTATAATGGAGGGGATAGTGGGAAGGAAGCGGTGGTGGTCCATATTGTAGTGATAACTGAGATCTATTGGCGTTGGATTGATGAGATGATGGGATGATGAAATGGAGGTTTCTTGTATAATGGAGGGGATAGTGGGAAGGAAGCGGTCGTGGTCCATATTGTAGTGATAACTGAGATCTATTGGCGTTGCATTGATGAGATGATGGGATGATGAAATGAAGGTTTCTTGTATAATGGAGAGGATAGTGGGAAGGAAGCGGTCGTGGTCCATATTGTAGTGATAACTGAGATCTATTGGCGTTGTATTGATGAGATGATGGGATGATGAAATGAAGGTTTCTTGTATAATGGAGAGGATAGTGGGAAGGAAGCGGTCGTGGTCCATATTGTAGTGATAACTGAGATCTATTGGCGTTGTATTGATGAGATGATGGGATGATGAAATGAAGGTTTCTTGTATAATGGAGAGGATAGTGGGAAGGAAGCGGTCGTGGTCCATATTGTAGTGATAACTGAGATCTATTGGCGTTGGATTGATGAGATGATGGGATGATGAAATGGAGGTTTCTTGTATAATGGAGGGGATAGTGGGAAGGAAGCGGTCGTGGTCCATATTGTAGTGATAAGTGAGATCTATTGGCGTTGGATTGATGAGATGATGGGATGATGAAATTAAGGTTTCTTGTATAATGGAGGGGATAGTGGGAAGGAAGCGGTCGTGGTCCATATTGTAGTGATAAGTGAGATCTATTGGCGTTGGATTGATGAGATGATGGGATGATGAAATGGAGGTTTCTTGTATAATGGAGGGGATAGTGGGAAGGAAGCGGTCGTGGTCCATATTGTAGTGATAACTGAGATCTATTGGCGTTGGATTGATGAGATGATGGGATGATGAAATGGAGGTTTCTTGTATAATGGAGGGGATAGTGGGAAGGAAGCGGTCGTGGTCCATATTGTAGTGATAACTGAGATCTATTGGCGTTGGATTGATGAGATGATGGGATGATGAAATGGAGGTTTCTTGTATAATGGAGGGGATAGTGGGAAGGAAGCGGTCGTGGTCCATATTGTAGTGATAACTGAGATCTATTGGCGTTGTATTGATGAGATGATGGGATGATGAAATGGAGGTTTCTTGTATAATGGAGGGGATAGTGGGAAGGAAGCGGTCGTGGTCCATATTGTAGTGATAACTGAGATCTATTGGCGTTGTATTGATGAGATGATGGGATGATGAAATGGCGGTTTCTTGTATAATTGGAAGGTTTCCTTGCTTCCTACTCCTGCTTTGTGATCGAAATCTATTTCTTTGCTACATTGTAAACTTTTATTACCAATTATTACATCTATATAATAATTGTGTGCATGTATAATGACTCTGTTACGCCACATGAAGCCATGTTTCTGACGTGTCAAGCAGTATAACTGTATCATGAGCTAACAACAATCAACTCATCATTCTGACATATTTATTAAATAATTCATAGCTCTTGAGTAAGCCCCTGATACAATGTGCTAAAACATTGAGTTATTAGTTTCATAATTTATGCACGACTGTAATTTTCCTATTCAATTAATTATCATCGTCAAACGAGTCGTCAAAGCTTTGAAGATCGAATATATATATATATATATATATATATATATATATATATATATATATATATATATATATATATATATATATATATATATATATATATATATATATATATATATATATTATATATATTCATATATATATATATATATATATATATATATATATATATATATATATATATATATATATACATATATATATATATATATATATATATATATATATATATATATATATATATATATATATATATATATATATATATATTATATATATTCATATATATATATATATATATATATATATATATATATATATATATATATATATATATATACATATATATATATATATATATATATATATATATATATATATATATATATATATATTTATATATATATATTTATATATATATATATATATATATATATATATATATATATATATATATATATATATATATATATATATATATATATATATATATATATATATATATATATATATATATATATATATATATATATATATATATATATATATATTTATATATATATATTTATATATATATATATATATATATATATATATATATATATATATATATATATATATATATATATGTATATATATATATACGTATAAATAATAGAATCAGAAATATACAAGACTGAATAGCATTCGCGATAATAATTTAATTGAACGAAAAGCATATCTCCTAATAATTTCTCAAATTCAATTATGAAAGAAAATTATTATTAATATTATAAATAGTACGTGGATATAAATTTCCAAATAATTTCAATTGTAAATAGCTGTGATTGAATCAGTGCTATGAATAGATGGCGTGGCATTCTTGTCCAATCGGTTGATAATATGGCAAGCTCTTGCGTTGCCCTTGGCAACCATCGAGCAGCGGCCGTGACTCTACTGGACTCTATCGGCACTTGCCACCGTGTCCACACACGAGCATGTCTGTGGCCAGTCAGTCAGTGACCGGGGTTCGATTCCCGCCACGGTCGAACATTCTGCCACGAGGTTTGTCCTGACATTTATATACAAGCCAAGAGTAGTTTTAGGCACAGAGAAAGATATAATATAATATCTTTATTCAATGGAACACAGTGTCATACATAAATATATATATATATATATATATATATATATTTTTTTTTTTTTTTTCTAATAACATCGAAACTTGATACAAAATCATTGTTCCCCAATTGAGGCTATGGATGGAAGATAGGATCGTTTGAACATCATATGACATAAATACATAAATATAGCATAAATGTACAATTGTGTTACAGAACTGTCATATATAGAGTACAAATAATAGAATACTAATAATAATAAAATATTGCACAAAAATAAAAGTCAAGAAATATTCCAAGTACACTATGAATAGACGATAATGAAAAAGTCAAGAAATATGCAAAGTACAATCATTTGAGGAGAGTATGATAATAATATTGAACGAGAGTTATTCACTAAGGTAGTCAGAAATGGTATACGGGCTAATAGTAGTAGGATGATGTTTAAGGTTGGATTTGGGTTCATGAAGATATATTTACTATCATAAATAATGAATACATATAGTTATACATCCCTTAGTTGTCCATTCTGAAGGATGTACAACTCACAAGTTCAACCAACCACGGCCGTATATGTTATTGAAAGTACGGATGAAATTAATGAAATGAAATAACGAAAATAAAATGAAAAGATCAATTCTGTGATAAACACAAGTACAGAGAAAAGAGGAGAAAGAATATTTCAAGAAGAAAATAAGAAGATAAATATGATAATAGGATTCAAGATTCTCTCTCAACTGTGAATGTTTGAATTGTAACCCTGGCATTATTACTTCGAGACTTTATTGTTTATTAAATGAGAGCTTTTTTACTTGATACAAAATCATTGTCCCCCAATTAAGGCTATGGATGGGAGTTAGGATCGTTTGGACGGGGCACCACAAGGGCGATATTACCACCCCATTTTGATTATTTAAAACTAATGAACTTCAACACCAGGACTGCGCAGTTTGTGACCATAATCTTCCGCCGCAGATAACAGTCTTTCAGTATAAACACACGAATGTTGATATCTTCAAAATATTTAAATGAATCTGAATATCGAGAGATATAAATAAGACCAAATATATATATCCCTGTGAAATATTAAGATTTAATAGATAAAATATTAAAACATGGATAAGGCCCGGTTTTACGAAACTGGATTAAGCAATAGTTAGCGGATTAACTTGTTATCACCATTGGTCACATATGTTATTTCCGTACCTTTAATTAATAGTTAGTGGATTAGCACCCTAACTAAGATTGGTAAAACCGTGCCTAAATACTATAAACTATATTTTATTTTAATCATCGACACTAGTCAGTTCTATATATACCGGTATCGTAAGTTTTTAAAATATTTTTGACCATTGTATATATTTAATTTTCTCTGTATTTAGTTTTATTTTGACGATGACAATATCATGTAGGGGCAAGGTGGGAGGTGTGGAACACTGGGAGGAGTGAAACATTAGCTCCTATTCAACTAATTTTCCATTTGTAGTGTTGCCAATTTAACAGGATATGTATTTCTGTGCTACCTTCCACTAGATGTAATTTGAGACAGATGTGATGGTTGGTACTACTGTTATTAAATAATTCTCAAATTTGGATTTCCAAACCTGCATTTTTAGGTCTCTTATTTTCTTAATTTACAGAGAATCGTTACTTTAATGAAGGTAAATTATTCATTTTATGTAAGTAAAATATGTTATGAACAGATACTACTATTATTGATAATGAGCTTACTGAATACATTTAATTATAACACTTTTTGTGCAAAAGTGTACCCAAGGGAGGTATGGAACAGCATGTCAAGGGGAGGAATGGAACACTAATTTGAGGTTAGGTATACAGTAATTTGAGGTTATGTATGCCTTTCTCCCTAATATAGGCCATTGATTTTGTAAGGTTTACATAGCTAATGTTGTGAAAAGATGCTCCTACATTATAGAAGTGAAATACTAGAAGGCTCTTGTACTGATTCGCGGCGCGCGCGACGCGTTGGTCGCATTTGCTGCGTCATGCGAGTAGTTACATTTATTGACTCGTGCGCGTTGAAGATGTACAGAAAAATGAATGCCTAGCATTTCAAGAATATTAACTGTCATATTATCTTTAAAGCTTGATATTTGGTGACGTAAGATTGCCGATCTTGTATTTCTTATCCATTGTAATCATGAATACTCGGAAAATAACAAAACAATTTTATTTTCGATCTATCAACCAATTAGGAGAGCAATAAGAACGTTTTTATCTTAGGCCTATTGTTTACACCCTTACCTTGAACTATGCAATCCTCGTTCCATTGTCCTTATTTTACAACAAATAACTTTCAGTCATTTAATGGAAAAAATCTCTCCATAGTTTGAAGAAAATGTATTGTCCATTCTCACGTGTATCAAATTAGATTTTGAGGTTATCATATACTGCCTTGTACTGTTGTACGTTCGATCGGAGCAGACAGTGAGCGATGAGATGTAGCAGTCTAGATGGCGGTATTTGCGTGCGACGCGTCAAAACTTGAACCAAGTTTATGTCTCTACGCGGCAAACGCGCAAAACACGAGACCTGATTGGTCAGCGTGCCTGTTGCTTGTAACGTTGTAACGCGTCGCTCTCAACGCGAGTCAGTAAAAGAG